>VZRZ01006737.1:22584-33625 GCA_013398175.1 Climacteris rufus | reverse complement strand
TTATTATAACTTTGAAATTACGGGGCTTTCAGAACTCACTCCCCACCCAAAATTCCCAAACTCATCCCTCTGGCTGTGCCATTACCGTGGTATGTGAGAGTGCTTGGCCATTTCTTTTGTTTCTTAATAATCCTCCATTTGACTCCCGGACAATGCCCTCCCCTCACAGCGTCTTCCTTCAGTAAACAGGTGGAAGAAAAATTTCTTTAAAAACCCAAACTCACAGTATCGCGGCTGATTTGTGTCAGAGTTTGTGCCCCCTGCAGCCTGTGGTGCACACACCTGACGTGATTTCTGCACTGGACACAGCCAGCCTATGAGCGCTGCCAGAAGCATGGACAGATGAGAAGCTCATCTCCCCAGTGGCCCAGCCCAGAGTCAGGAGATGGTGCACATGGCAGTGGCCTTGGCAGTACCTGCCCTCCCCCAGCTCCTGTCCTTGCCTCCTCCTGCTGCCTTATCAGACTGCAACCCAAGGTGATGCACCAGAGGTTGTTGCTCTCCAGGAGGTAGCAGAAAATTAGCGTTTAGGGCAAAGGTGATCTGTTGCCTTTGCTTTTTGCTTACAGTAAGTGTAGGACAGGGTTAGAACACTCATTTCATGCTCCCCAGGTTCTTGTGCTTAAGGAGAGTTATGGCTCATCAAGCCCAACAAGTGCTGTGGTTTTTTTTCATGCTGCAAGTCTTCTTTTGCTGTGCAGCCAGAATTCACTGCAAGATCTGAGAAGTTAAAGGGTCAGATCCATCATTCATTAATGTTCCCTGAAGTCACAAACTCACAAACATATGCAACACTGCCTTCACAGAAGTGCAGAAATGTGACTTTCAACACTCTTATAACTCTCTTTTTGTCCTTGTGGATCACAGCCCTGAATCAACCTTTTTACCTCACCTCAATCACTGCAGTCCTATTTTTTTTCACTTCTTTGAACAGACAGGAGATCTTCATGCCACACATTAAACTCAGCCTGTGCTTCTGCTGTCCACATGCTCAGCCACTGTCTTTCTACCCATTTATCTTACACACCTTATCTTCACTCACCCAAACATCGCCCAGCTGTGCCTCTGTTCAATTCTCTGCTGTTCACCATGGTTTACCAAGACCAAGCCCTTCGCCTCACCCCTGAGTTCCTTGTATAATCTACACCCTTCCCTCACTCAGACCTTGCCTCCATACACCAGCTCACCTGGAACTTGAGGTGTCACAGTCATGGCTGTGCCCTGACTTGTTTCTGCCATCTGGGAAAACTTCCCATCTTTCCCTTTCTCTCTCTCTCTCTCTCTCTCCCTCTCTCTCTCTCTCCCTTTCTCTCACTCTCTCTTCCTCTCCCTCTCTCTCCCTCTGTCTCCTCTCTCTCCTCTCTCTGTTCTTTTTCAAGATAGACATCAGATCAGTCAGAGATCAGTCTCTGTCTCAAACATCCTTGAGGAAAGAAAATGGAAGCTGTGTGCATTCTCTTGCTCTGGCTTGCCCCAGTAAATTCAGTGAAGGTAGGCAGATGGACAACAGCTTCCAATCTCTGTGCTGCCTTTTACAAGATCAGTCGATGGCCATGTAGTTCTGCTGCTGTTTTAAACTTGGATCCCCTTGCTTTGCACCTAAATGCTAAAAACAAGACATGAATGTGCTGCTACCTCCTTGCACGTCCATCCTACGGTTCCTCTCTTGTGTAGCTGGGTCACTGTGTAGTGCTTGGTAAACCAGGGGCCTGACTCCAATATAAAATGTTATGATGGAATTTCGACTGCGCTTGGCTTTGCCCCCCCACTTAATTGCACTACAACCAGAGTGGAGAACAGACATGCACAATCAAACATTTTTAACCATGTCACCCGAAAATGATTTGAACAGGGACTCAAAAGACTCATGCATGGTGTGTTTTAGTTTAATTCTTCAAGAAGAATTTACGTGGAATTGCTAGTTGCAGGTCCCTCATTGGCACAGGCAACAAACCCATAAATGCAAGCAACAATCTATCTACATTTCACTCAGAGATAGAATAGATGGATAGATTCATATCTTAAAAACCCAAAAACTTTGTTTTAGAGTGTGTTTTGCCTTGGGTCCACTTATAATTTAAATACTATGATTTATCTGAAGTGCTGACTTTGAGAACACAGGGGGAAGTTGGGCATTCCACACCAACTCCAGTTACATGGGGAGACTCACATTGGCTTCTGCAGAATTGCATTGCACCTTTCAACTGAAAATCAAGAGTGCCCTAAAGTGAGTGGTGTTTTCAGTACATGGCATTTTAAAATTAAAATTTCCTTCAGTGACATTAGCAGTGCACACTGCTGCGTGTTGTTACCTGTCCTGTGAGAGGCCACAACTGGTGGGTGGCACACCCCCACAACCCTGGGCACACACGCAGCCTCTTCTAATAGCAGGTGTGCCCCTGGAGCCATCTCATGGTGTCCTGTTCTGCAGGGACCCTCAGCATCCCCAGGTGGGTGAGGGCTGTGGAGCCCAGTGCCAGACAGGTGCTTGCAATAGCAGGCCCTGATGGAGACTCAGGCATGGTGGGGAGAGAAAGTGCAGCAATGGGTGCTGGTTGTACACAGGTCTGAGGTGCTTGTGGGGATGCGGCAGAAGCCCTGAGACAATGCAGATCACAGCAAAGCCCGCAAAAGTGCTTGCAAATTTGCAACCTCCATCACTCTGCCTTCTCTCTGCTCCTCAAATCTTTTACAAAGTACTTCAAATGTCCCCAACAACTGTGGTAAAAATCTGTTTGCCTGGGCAAGACTGCAGCTACTTCAAAAGAGGACATGCCCCCAGGAGGATTCAGGAAAAAAAATGCTGTTTATTATAAATGCTAGTCAGTGATCAGCAAGCTACCTGTTTGCCCAGCTGGCCAGCAAATGGCAGGCTCCTCAAGCCAGGCACGTCCAAATTGCAACAGTAGCAGTCACCTGTTTCTGTGAAGGAGGGTGTGCAAAGTGCACAGATGCTTTCTTGAGCACTACAGCAGTGTGATTTCCATTGCAGGTCTTGGCAACAGCTGCACCTTCTAGAGAAGCATGCTGTGGTGCTTCTTCACTGATCAGGGTGGCCATCCCATGCTGTGGAGGGAGTCAGTAGGCCACGATGGGTGTGAGAAGTCTGCAGACAGTTGCAGCATGGCTCATCCTGCCCCAGAGAGCAGGGAGACACCAAGGGGAAGTGGAACAGGACCAGCTGCATCTCTTTCTTTACTAGAAAGTGCTGATGATGTTTGGGTGTAGTCATAGCTGGCTGTTCTAGGGAGAAGGTGTGGGGCTGTCACCAGCTGCTCCTCAGGCTTTGAGACCACCCACAGTCCCCAAAAGGAGAAGCAGGATTGCTGTCCATGACACAGCCTTTAGCTCCATTATGCTCAGGCTATGGTCTCTGCACAAGAGCTTCCTCCTCTGCAAAGTTTTCAGATGCCAGCACCCTGTTCAACAAAATAGTACTAACTAGAGGGTAAAAATGACAGGTGATGGACCATGTTTGGTGCTGCAGCATTCCTTCTAGTCACTGATCACAGACAGGTAGCCTACCACTCTCTTCCAGCCGGGCAGACTGATGAAGACACAGTGCCATCAGCTGGGCATTTGCAGCCACCTGCCCAGAGTCCAGGCCACTTTCCTGCCAAAAGGCAGGGGCTTCATATAACCACACCTTTTGGGGACTACAAGCTTTTTGTGGCCGACAACAGTGCGTGCACAGCATATGCCTGTAGGTAAGGAGCGCTAACCAGTCTGCAGCACAAAACCAGGATTAGAAGGTGTTAAGCCCATTAAGACGGCAGCAGCTAATTCTGGCTAAGAAGCAGCTTTAGAAAACCTTTTGTCCTCGTTTCTGCACCTCCCCATCCACCAGCACTTAGGTGCTACATGAAGGTAGGCATGGCAGCAGCAGTGCCCCTGGCACTAGCAGCAGTCTGCCATGGGGACAAAAGCCTTTGCCTGCAATTTGACTTGGGAACGTTTTCTAGTGGAAGGGGAGGTCCAGGCAGCAAGGTGGATGAACAGCATTCCTTAAGCCTTAACAGCTGGGGGACTGCAACTGACTGTACAGCCAAGCAAAGTTCATTGAGCCTTGAAAACGTCATTAATTATGTGCCTTCTCTTCCACACTGTAATTGGTTTTTCCACTGGAAAAGTGGAAAAAGCACATCTCTCCCTGGAGGTGAGAGCTCATATGTCCTCCTCCCTGCTTACCTCCTGCCCCCTCACTCCCCACTGGAAAAATAGGCAGCAGCAGAGCCTTTTTCCAGGTGTGCCTGATTTTACGCCATGCGAGAAAGCTCCCTTTTTCTGCTCTTTCACTTGCTTCTGCTTCTGATCCTCCCCAGTTTATCTCCTCACTCTGCCTGTCTTCCTTCTGCTCCTGGGTGGCTGCAGGGCTTCTCAAAATCTGGTTTTAAAATGTGAAGTGACTTTTGGACTGTGTGGCTCTAGGCCAAGCCTTCATAGGCAGTAGCTGAGAAAATATCTTTATTTGCTGCTTTTTGACATGGTCAAAGCTTGTTCCAATAGGCACTTTGGCATGAGAGGAGCAACTTCAGAAACTGACAAAATGATGCCGTTTGAAGAACTCAGCCTTCATCTTCACAGACAGATGGCTCCTGAGCAATAGACATTGTTTCCACATAATGGATCTTCCGTTTCTTTCCAAGAGCTCCCATTAACTCCCTTGACTCTGCTTTATTTGGGTGGTGTATATGGGCATACCCAACCTATATTGATATATCCTATGTTCTGAAGAATTCCTCTCTCTCAGGGACAAGGGAGGTGCAGGAGTGAGGCAGAGAGTTAAATTCACAGTAGCTGAGCAAAATTAAACGTCATATTCTCATAAGCTAAGTCCCTTTGAAACTTACCCAACAGAAAGTATCAGAAGAATAAATTCTTCAGTATCAGAAGAATAAAATTCACAGCATCACAGAGATGGCACAAGCCTGGTGATGTTGCATTTTAATACCAGCACCGTACTCAAAGCTGCTGTAAAACCATAAAGCCACACGCCAGCCCAGTGGCTGTTTTGTGGTTGTATCTCTGTCAAACGCCATCATTATGAAGTCACTATCTCCTTCCAACGCTGTGGTGTTGTAAAGTTTTTTTTTTTACTTTCTCTTTAGAATTCGCATTAGTGAGCTCTGTGACAAAGCACAGTAACACATGTACACGGTACTTGGAATGGCTGGGGTTGGAAGGGACCCCAGGAAGGCATGCAGGGCAGGACAGCACAGCCGTGCTGCTGGTGTGATTGCAGCACCTGGCACCCAGGCTATGAGCACAGGCTCCCCGCTGTGGGACACCGGGACCTCAAACCCGCGGATCCAGAGCAGCCCGCTCGGCTGCCGGCTCCGACCGCGCATTCCCAGCGATGGGCATCCTGGCCGAGCGAGGGCTTGTGCCAGCTGCGGGCTTCTGCATCCACAGGCGGGGCCGGGCACGCCTGCCCTCCTGCCGCAAAAGGTGGGAGAGATCGAGATTACCTTAAATGAGGATTGCTTTGGTGTAAGATCTTTGTGTTCTTTCAAGGCAAGTAAGGAGACCTAATCCGTGGAACAGGCAGCGGCTAGCGTCGCCTGGTAAGGACATCCAGGAACTGACAAGCTTTGATGATGTAGTAAATGGAGATGTTGATGCACGTCTATTGTATACACTGATAACTTGCCAATACACCCCGGGGCCTGAACGATATTCATGGTAATACTAAAAATCACGCCCGTAGGTCAAAAATACCCTGACCAGGGGAAGAACCGTCCCTTGAGCATGCGCAGAAGTTCTCTGGGGTGTGCAACCCTCACGGTGATTTGCGCTCCAGCCGTAGCAGCGGGGCTGTGCCTGGGAAGTCACCCGTGCGTGTAAATCAGGCGGGGCACAGTCCGGCAGGCTCCTCTGCGGCTCTGGAGAGGACAGGCAGTGCCTGTCTCGGGTGTGGGGATGGCCTCGGTGCACCCGGCGGGTGCCCGAGCAGCGGCGGGGTCCGGCCGCAGGCTCGGCCGCTGCCGCACGGCGAAGGAGCGCGGCGCTGGGGGAGCGCGGCTGCCGCTTCTGTTTGCGCTGTATTCTGTCACCCGTAGTTATGGTGCACGCACAGGCCCTGCTGTTTCCTTGCTGATGTAGTCCGGCGTTGAAGGGATCTAATTCATAACAGCGTTGTGTAGGTTTGCTTTTCCTATGGCTGCTGCCCTATAATTCCCTCTTGATCTTACTTGCCGTCTGCCCCCTCGGGGAAGTCACTGAGGAACAGAGATTTGTCTAGCCGACGGCTGGGCTTTCCAGTCCAGAGCTGGACTGGGAAATGAGCCATAAAAAGCAATTAAGTTTTGAGACATTCTCTACCTGGTGCTGTAATTTTTTCTCTTTAATTTTCTCTAAGGCACAGAAAAAGGACCTAATCTAACAGTCCATTATCCCCTGTTACTGCAAAGGTCCCTTGATTTAAGAAACAGCAGACCTTTGCTTGGAGGTATTTACACATCTAATTCCAATCCAAATCAAGGAAACCTGATTGGAGTGATGCTGTGGCTGTGTCCAGCTGCCCACATCTCCCACCTGCCTTGCCTAGGATACCAAGCTGATAACGTGGAGCCACTTTACTGAACCACCAAACCTCAAAAACCTGCTAGAAGGGAAGGTGAATTCTCCAGTTGTAGAAACAAACATAAGAAAAACTACAAACAACTTCCCATCTGCTCCAGTTCGGGATCACTGTGTTTCTCCAGCTTGGTGTGAGAAGCACTGTCATCGAGAGCTCCTGGCATCTTTTCTTTTTCCTGTTAAAATTGTAGGAAGACAGAAATATGTATTCACAACAACGTCATGTTTTGCTTCTGCTCTGAGGAGGTGACTGTCAAACTGGGAGCTTGTGAATTTGGGCTACCATCCTACCTGCCCCCTCACACCTCCTTCCACCACAACATCCATCTGAGAGGGGATGTTTTCCATGGGCTCGATTCAGATTGGTGGTTCCCACTCTTCTGGCACCATGACTTGATCCAGGAACTTACCGATGCCAGTCACAACATCAGTCTGGTTCTTGGTTTTATTGGGCAAGTTGGGGAAACGCCGCACTGTCGCAGTAATGACACAAAAGGAAGAGACAGAGGCACCTGTTACCAGGATCAGAGAGAAGGAAGGAAGGGGGGCAAGACCCGCCTTCTTTATTTTTTATATCCATTTAGAAATCACTATTCATTGGAGGAAATCAGTTCTTCCTCCCTCGATCATAGTGGTCAAAGGAAATGTCCATCAAAGTTCTGTGTCCAGGAGAAAGGCATGCAAGCGATAAGATACAGTTACAATAACATGGCCATGTTTACAGAGAAAAGTGTGAGAAACTAGCTACAGGAGAATGACAACATCCAGAACTGCAAAAATCAGGGCAACACCGCACACAGAGACAGCGTGGTGAGACATCCATCCCATGCTGGATGTCCTAACCAATGCAACAAGCTCTTATCTAAATGAAAGATATTTTTCCCAAAATTTACTGCTGAAAATTCCACCCTCCACCCCCCCCAAAAAAAAATCTGTGGTACTTGTAATCATCTCCTCCACAAGGCCCCCACTCCCAATTGCACACCATAGCCTTTTGCTTAAAGAGGAGATGTTCTACTGCCCCTGTCAATGCCACCACAGGGGGAATGGTGTGCTGGGGACCCCAGTGAGATGATCAGAATCTTACCTTAACCCATGAATTTTATTGATTTTTTCCCCCTGGTTCTCCTCCTCCCACCAGGGTGGTGGGAGGGTGAGTGAGTGAGTGGCTGTGTGGTGCTTAGTGGCTGGATGGGGTTAAACCATGATGCCTTGTTATTTTAATTATGTTCTCAGGAGGAAGGCCTGTCCTTTTAAACATGCAGATGAAACAACTGTTGGGAAAGCAGAATTGCAAAGAGAACTCTCTCTGAGTTTAATATTCTCCTAGTGCTAGACAGGACCAAGGGGACACATTTTGCTGGGCCCTACAAATGCAAAGTGTCCTTGTGCCCATCTCCCTAACCCAGTGGGTCTGTAGAGAGGAAAAACTCTGGCTTGAAACCAAGCAGGCAAAAAGCTGGTGCAGAGACTGGCCTGCAATATCTGGATTTGGCTCTCCCAGTGATGCAGACAAGAAGCACTGCGAATAGAAAATACGGGCTGTCACCTCACAATATTTTAAAGGGCAGACCATTATGGCTGACTTATATGGCACCTGTCACTCTCATGCAGTCAGACTTCAACAGATAATGCAGTTCTAAAATTAAAGAGAAGTGTTTGAACTAATGGTTTTAAATGATTCTAAAATCCAGAGGTAAGAACAAGTGATGGGACAGTACATCCTACACAGTGATAGATCTTGGGATTCCTGGGGTAATGAAAAGGTTGTCATTAAGGCATCCAGTTGATCATGGGGAGCCAGTTAATGTAATCTTTTTGGATTTAATAAAGCTTTTGATACTGCCCCTCTCAGGACCCTTCTGGACAACATGTCCAGCACACAGCTGGATAAACACAGCCTAACTGGCTTAGGGGTCAGGCACAAAGGCTTACAGTGAGTGGGGTGACATCAGACTGGTGACCTCTCATTAGTGGGGTTCCACAGGGCTCCATCCTCGGGGCAGTGCATGTTTAACAACCCGAATACAGGACTGGAAGGGATACTGAGTAACTTTGTTGATGATACTAAACTGAGAGGAGCCATTGACTCCCTCGAAGGCATGGAGGTCCTGCAGAGAGACCCTGACATATCAGAGGACTGGGCAATCACCGACCATATGAAGTTTAACAAGGGAAAGTGCTGGATTCTGCATCTGGGATGGGGCAACCCTGGCTGTGTGTATAGGCTGGGGAAGGAGAGACTGGAGAGCAGTGCCATGGAAAGGGACCTGGGGGTCCTGGTTGATGGCAAGTCAAACATGAGTGAGCAGTGCCCTGGCAGCCACGAGGGCCAACCCTGTCCTGGGAGGCATCAGGCACAGCCAGGCAAGGGAGGGGATTGTCCTGCTCTGCTCTGCACTGGGGTGGCCTCACCTCCAGTGCTGTGTGAAGTTTTGGTCTCCTCAATATAAGAAAGATACAAAATTGTTGAACAGTGTCCAAAGGCGGACTGTGAAGATGATGAAGGGTCTAGAGGGGAAGCCATACAAGGACCTATGGTCACTTGCTTTTATCAAGCTATGGTCACTTGCTTTTATCAGCTGAGAGAAGAGGAATAGCAGAATACAACATCCTTATGAGGGGAGGAGAAGGGGCAGGCACTGATCTCTTCTCTCTGTTGACCAATGACACGACTTGAGGGAATGGCCTGAAGTTGTGTCAGGGTAGGTTTAGGTTGGATATTAGAAAAGGTCATTCACCCAGAGGGTGGTTGGGCAATGGAACAGGTTCCCCAGGCAAGTGGTAACAGCACCAGCCTGACAGTGTTCAAGAAGTGTTTGGACAATGCTCTCAAGCACATGGTGTGACACTTGGGGATGTCCAGTGCAGAGCCAGGAGTAGGACTCAGTCGTTGTGGTTCCCTTGCAACTCAGGGTATCTTAGGATCCTTTTAGAAATTCAAGAGTTATAGATGTCCCATATGTCTAATCTAACCCTGCCCCCTGTCAGTGTGAAGCCATTCCTGTGTCCTGTCACTACATGCCCACGTAAAAATTCCCTCTCCACCTTTCTTGTAGGTACCTTTCGGTACTGGAAAGCTGCACTAAGTTCTCCCTGAAGCATACTCTTCTACAAGTCAAAGAACCTCAATTCTCTCATTCTTTCTTCATAGGAAAGATATTTCATCCTTCTCATCATTTTTGTGGCACTCCTCTGGACTTTTTTTGGAAGAAGTCTGTGTCGAGTGTGATTCTGACTGCTGACATTGCGTTGAGGTTTTATTTTTAGGTTCAGATGATGGAGAAATACGTGGCAGCTGCAGGAATACCCTGGTTATCCAAAGCAGCTTCTGCTGAGGATGGATGCACACCCCTGGTTCTCTGAGAGTTCAGCTGAGGGACCAGGGACCACTGCTCTAAAATCTGTAATTTTGATTTTAGTTGGGAGAGAGATTTTCAAAACCAGAAATGTCTCATTCAAAGTAGTTGCAAAATAGTATTTCCCATTAGAGTGCATCTTCAGAGGTGACGTACTTCGCAGTAGAAGTTATCAATAACAAGACTTTTCATTGCCTTTAAAAAAATCTGAATAAGCCCATCTCCTTCCAAAGTCCCAAGGACAGCACATCTTCCAAGAGCTGATGGCATTACTATTCTTTATTTCTGTCTCACTTCCAAATACTTGTCTCCTGGCAGTCCAGTGGCATCTCTCCTGAGCAGTGCAGCTGGCCAGACACCCCTTCTAATGGAGTAACACAACAAAAACTTTATTCAGGGTATAACTGTATCTTTTGGAGATGGAGAACTTAATGGTATCAATTTTACAGGATGCATATAAATATATGCATACCTTTTTCATATAAAGTGATTCACTGAGATTTGTTCCTTTTAAAATTTTTGTTATTTTTGGTTTTAGAGTTTTACATTTGACTTCCAATTGTATCGTCCAGGCAAGTAAGACAGGCAGTGACAGCACAAGGGCTGTAGATGTTGCAGTGGATCTGTAAGTGTAGGTTCTGTTTACAGAACAACTTGGACATGCAGCCTCACATGGTTATTTCTCTAGCCTTAGCCTAGATTGTGGCCATGATCCTAAACCTTTCTTTTGGGAGTATCTTGCCCAACTCACTTTTTGACTGAAATCTGAATCTCTTCAAAACAGAGATTAAAAAAATCACAACATAAAAATATCTGTCCTGTGGAAAGAGTAAAATGACATGTTATCTTCTGGCTGACTCACCACAAACACCCTGCACTGCTCTCATAAATAAATGTAGTTTATGTTTGTATGTCAATACATTTAGTAAATAAAGTATGCAAACAGACATAGCAAGCAGGTCAATTCCTGCACTAAAAACATACTCCTATGCACATAATAGAGCTGTACAACTCAAAACAAGTGGAGTCCATAAACTCCTCGTCTATCCTACATACCCTGACAGGGAAGACAAGGCTAAACCTTGAAAACGCAAGGGTGAATA
>VZRZ01006737.1:0-18089 GCA_013398175.1 Climacteris rufus | reverse complement strand
GGAAGGAAAAAAACAGGTGAAAAAAAAAAAACAACCTCTCCTTCTCTCCGCTGTGCCGACCTTGTCCACCTCAGCTTGGAAGAAGGGCCGATCCCAGGGGAGTGACCTTATTTATATACAGTCTATTGGGAGAAAATCCGCTTTCTTCTGTGCAGAAACATAACCCTGTACTGAAAGCACGCTGATGATAGGAATACAGTATTGTGGGGAAATGATACAGTCACCCCAAGACACCGTTTTACAGACTTGTGTGGTTAGCTAATTCCCAAGCAAGCGACTTATTCTTGGTTTTCAGTATGTTCTGTCACTACCACTGCTAATACTGCCATAATGAATTGAAACACAGAACTGAGCCAAACACTACTGGTCCACTGTAGAAGCACAGAACAGAAGATGACTACACCCCACAAATGCTCATTATCTAACATAAGAAACAACTGACTATCAAACAAAGTCAGCTGTGATCATACACACCTGTAGCCCTGCGTGATACAGTGTATCTCTCAAGAACCATCACGATGCCTCTGTCATTCCAAGTTACAGGAAGCGTGTCACAAGACCTAGCACAGCCACTGAAAATGGGCTGCTTGAGGTCTAGAAGCTGGAACATAAAACAACTGTGGAGAATTGGACAGCACACTATATCCAGCATACCACCTTGATCTAGGGCACGTTGACATCTCCCGTGGGATAAGAGATTTCTGAACTTGACATGAGATAAACAGAGCTCCATGGAAAAAAAAAAAAGAGTTCTTGAACTTAAGAGTTGGCTGTTCTTGGACTAGGAAGAATACTGAGCACAATATGGGTTTGTGGAGGGCCCAGGGAATTCCACTGGTCTGAGTTAAACTTGTGATGGTAGGACAACAAAAAATCTCTTCTGGCTGACGCGATGAACTTCTCACGGCTCACTAAGACTCAGTTTCTGGGCATTCTGGTGTCAGGAAAGGAAAGAGTCAGTTACTTGTGACTCTTAAATGTAGTTTCTCCAACAATGTGTCTTCTATGAAATATGAAACAATAGGGCTCACCTAGAGCTCATCTTCTAAGCTGCCACCTTCTTTCCAAAACATCAACAATTTTCAGTTCATGACATGGTATTGAGACAGCTCTGAACTGGCTACTGTAAACATAATATTGGTATTTTTCTTAACAAAAAAAAGTTTTATGTGAATACACACACACACATACACCCCCTAAACACACATAACATTAAACTTTTTGAGGACCCTTCCTGTGTAACCTCTAGTAACAATACACCTAATTAAATTTCCAATGTTTGGGGAGCTTTCAGGAGCTTAGAGAAAAGTCTGGTCTTGTATGTAGATTTACATTTATTATGGTGATGTACTGTCTGTCTGTCTGACTGTCTGTTTTTATCTCCTTTCTCCTTCACCCTTTTACTGTCTACTTTCAATACCTTCCCAATATTCATTCTTCAGAAAAAGTTAAAGAAGAGCACAAGGTAACAGTTCTATCTCTGGCTGCACAATTAAAAGTCAGAAGCTTATTCACTTGCACATATCCCAATAAGAAAAAAAGTTATGTAATAGAATTGACCATAAACATTAAATAGAACTGGAAATACTCACATCATGTGAGCATCAAGAGCAATAATATTTGTTACATAATTAAAATAAATTTATTAATCTAAAGAAAAATACTCCAAAATCTACAGGTGATAGTCGTAAAAAAAAAAAAAAGAAAGCATCATTTTGTGTTTATAAAACTGTAGAAAAAGCTTTCACTGTAACACAAAGCTTTCAATATAGTAATGTACAGAAATAATCATTATTGCATCTAATATAGCAGACCACTTTCAATAAACTCTACTGCACATTAAATCAAGTGAAACAAACTGCCAACACAAGGTTTTATATTAACTACAAGTCACATTTAGCTGTAATATTAGAAGATTTTGGCTTACTTTTCTATACACCATAATCAAGACCCCCAACTAGATAAATTTTCTGTAAAATGTATTTTTTATGTAAATTTTCTAATGGAATAAAGAAAATCTCTCCAGTAACTGAGAACGAATTATATAAACAGATAAATATATAAGAGTTAGTGCCAGGGGAGTGATAATCAGAAAAGTTAGATGTCATACAATACTAAGGCATGCTAGTGGAAGTGTAAGATCAATGGGAACAAAGTCCTTTCCAAGACTTAAAAATACATAACCTGCTATCAAGTCACTATATTCTTGTTATCATATAACTTTAAAAGGTGCACATCAGTTGTAAACTCTCCACAGCAAAGAATCTTTTTGCTCTGTTTTTAGGGTCTTTTTGAGGGTCATAGAACATTTAAAAACAGCCTTTAGTTTCATTTAAAAACTATATGCCACTAAGCCCTAGATAATTTATTATAAAACAGAATCACACAATAGAATCATAGAATAAAATATTTCAAGCTGGAAGGGACCCATAAAGACCATTGAGTCCAACTCCCCGTTCCTTGCATGACTATCTAAACCATATGAATAAAAGCATAATCCAGATGTTTTCTAGTTACTTGTTGCAAAGTAATTAAATTAAACCAACCTAATCTGCTGAAAGAAATTATTACAATAGTACTAAAGAATCACAGAAGTCCTTTGAAAGCCCATTTCAGAAGGCATGTGGACACTACATGCAATGATATACCTTGTGGCTAAGGGGTTGACTTTCAGAGCACTATCGGTGTGTTCAGTCATTTCAGTCACCACAAGGTGGTAGCATTTCTGAACATTACTGATAACTTCCTTCTCTAATGCTTCCATGCACAGAATTTTATAAAACAGCAGTAATTTGACTTTTAATCAAAGAACAGTTGAGGTTGGAAGGCTCTGGATGTCTTCTGGCCCAAACCCTCAACTCCAGCAGAAACACCTAGAGCCAGCATCCTAAATAGCTTTTGATTATCTACAAAGAGGGAGGCTCAACACCACTCTGAGCAACCTGCCACAGTGTTTGGTCACCCTGAGGGTAAAAAAATCCCCAGCATTTTCCTGATGTTATTATTGGCAATATTAACATATTAATGTTTAGGAGGAACCACCTGTGTTTCAGTATGTGCCCACTGCTTTTTGTCCTCTCAGTGGGCACTACTGATATCATAGCTCCATCCTCAGTACACACTGCCTTTGGGCATTTGTACACAGTGATGTGATTTCCCTTGAGCCTTCTCTTATCAAGACTAAACTGTCCCAGCTCATTCAGCTTTTCCTCATAGGAAACAAAGATCTTCATGTTGGCCTGAACTCCCCCCACCATCCACAACTCTCTCCACGTGCCCACAACAGGACACAGCTCTACAAGTGTGGCATCAATAGTGCTGAGGAAAGGGGAAGAAGAACCTCCCTTGGCCTGCTGGCAATAGTCCTCCTAATTCAGCCCAGGACATATTACAGAGCTCCCAGGAACCCAGAGAAAAGTCTGGTCATTGATTTGGCTTTATTCTCATTATGAAAATATATTATAGAACACTGTCTGCCAGTTACTGGCTCCATTCTTCCTCACCCTTTTCTCTCTATATTAATTTCTTTCTAAACATTCAATCTTTAGAAAAAGTTAAAATAAAGGAGAGCACAAGACAACAATTCTGTCCCTGGTTTCACAATGAAAAGCCAGTATCTTGTTCACTTACACATGTGAACAGCAAATCATGTACCACCTAATTCACTTCACTCGACCTAAAAGTGTTTATCTTTAATGGTTTCTAAATGTCTTAGAAGAGAAATTACATCTCTTTTGTTTACAATTCAGTTCAAAATTGTAATTTAATTTCTGGTGTAAGGAACAAAAGATACACTAATGAATTTTTATATATCAGTGGTGGAGCTACCAGTATGTTTTTTAAGGCAGAAGTACCTTTTTTACCTACCAGTACAAATGTCTTGATAAACTAGGGAAGCAATCAGATGCAAAACACAAAGAACTAAACACAATAAGGAAGGAATTGTACCTACACAAAAAGGAAAATAACTAATCAGCAAGATTGTGAGGAGAAGGCTTTATTGGGCAGAGTGATCAAATCAAAGGACATGATTTCCAAAGTTGGCACATGCAAACCAAGGCTGTTTGTTCTCCAGCAGGCCACATAAAGCAGCTCCAAACACAAACCCATTGAGGTTACCCTGGGTATGAAGCACAACAGCCAAGATGATTTGACCTGCACAAAACCTGGTTCTTTCTGTAAGGCTAAGGGTTTCCAGGACAGCTTAAAGTACAGAGAGAGGAATTCAGCTACGTTTGCATTCCTCCATGAAGATACAAGCAAAAATGCTAAAAGGTAATTTTAATTATTTCTAGCAGCCACAGCACATACCACCCACCTAATTAAGCAGGGCAGCTGCCCCTGAAAGTTCCAGTCTCTTTCTACTAATGATAAAATTTTCAAACCTGAGTGTTTTGAGTTGCACCTAAATAAGATGTAGGGAACAACAGTGAAGTAAAAGTCCTCAAAAATACTTCATTTTCACACGATCCTCCCCTTGCTCTCCCCTGGACTGAAAAGGCAGAGCATGAACACACACTTCAGTGCCTGAACAGTAAGACAAACAATACCTTCAAGGTGACCACAGAGGGCAAGGCAGCTGGGTATTGTGGAACACTTTCACTAACAGAAACTGCTAGGTTGCTGAAGAGGCTGTGAATATATGTTACTGGAAGTTGTTTCAAAAAATCAAGCTCAGATATGCCCTAAGTTTCTAGCCAGTGTATAGCTTGCTATGGAATTACTCAAGAACATTTTCTGTACTTTAAAAAAGCAGTCATCCAGCCATGATCAGCCTTCACAGGAAACTACATATCTTCACAAAGGGCATAGGGATTGGTCACATATGTTGTTGTCACAAGCTGTATGTGCTGGTGAAATAAATATCAGGTGTACTCTATTTACTGTTGAATTTATTTTAAAGCGAAGATGTACTAGATGACTTCTTTTGGCCTCTCTCCACCCTAAGCTTTGTATTTTCACTCAAAAACAGGAGGAATTTTATCTTTGGACTAAAACTAAACTTCTCTGTATGCATCAATAAGGTCTAGGTGACCTGCCAAAACTCAAGATATGTAAGGTTATTGTAGTAAGAATAGAAACAGATGGCAGAGTTGGGTGTTTTTCTATACACTTTCATCTGCTTCACAGTTCAAAGCCTTCAGTGTTAATCTTTCTTTCATGTTTTTTCATTCTCTTTCAGTACTTTCCATAATGATATCAGACTTCGGCATCTTGTCTGGTTTTTTTTTTTGCATTGTTTCTTTCTTATATCAGCAAACACCCAGTTCAAAACAGTATCAGTAGCATCTCTTCATTTGTTATTTCAAATTCCTGTGTAGATGACTTTGCTTTTGTTTTGGAGGAAGTCGTGTTCAATTTTGAAAATTATATTACTTAAGAAACTTATTTTCATAAAGGAATTCCGCGAGGGACTATACAACAGCCATAAACAAATTACAATAGTTGAAACTTAGTGTTTGAAGCAGAGTCAGATCATTGTAAAAATTAATGCCAAATATTACAATAAGAATTTTTAGTACCAAAAAGCTTTTAAATATATACTTTATTAACCCGTGCCACAGATAGGCATGAAACAACAGTGTCCTGTCAAATAAGAAGACCCTTAAAAAAATCGAGGGACTGAATACTTTATGTGCAGACCACAATGTTTCTGACAATAGGAAAAAAGTCCTATGAAATCCTTCACACTTTAACAATTTCAGTATTAAATAGGGAGGGCACTAATTTCTTCATTCAAAGCCTGGAAGTCCGCTGCAAGGACTTTCATTTGCTGATAATGCTGCCTCTTTTTTTTTAAGATCTTAAAAAGGAGGGTGATACTTACATGTTTTTGCCATACCAGGAGCACAAAGAAATCAGCTCTGGAGAGAGGTTCAGAAGGAAGCTTGTTAATATCTGAATACATGAGCTACAGCGGCATTTAAAGAAGTGTCTATACACACAAGCGATTCAGCCTATCAGCTTGGTGCTGCCTTGTGTTAAGCTTATGCATCAATGAGAAGGACAGGAAGAGATGGCCAGGATTTGAATATAAGCAAACTAATTGGCAGAGACATAATTTTTGTCATGGAAATTTTGAAATTCCTACTTTTGACATTTAGACCTTGTTGTTGCCACTGGTCATTTTTCCCAATGTAACACCTCAGTGCTGATCAGGTTCTGCAGTCTGTTGTGTTCAGCAGCTGAATACATTTCCTATCATCAATGTTTCTGCCTAAGTTGGTGCACAGAACAGTCCTGCAGCCCCTAGAGAATATTTGTATTCAGGTTGATACACAGCACCACAAATTCATTATTCTACTTTTCCCTGTAATGGTTTAACTTGCACATGAACCATCACTGCCTATGAATAAACCTGTTCTTTATTGTGTTGAAAAGCTCATTAAATATTCAAAATATTCTCTGGGAGATTGACTCAAAGGATGAATATTATATAAGGGAGTGAAGGCGTTAAAAGAAGAAACAGTCCTCCCACTTACTCTTCTCGAAGAAACTAAAGTGGAAGTTTCTTAATATCCAGCCACAAATATCTGGAGTCTTGACAGCTAAGGGGCATAGGAACCTGAAAACCTCGCACACCCTGAAACCTGAGAGGTTTTTAACTTGTGGAGATATTAAGCAGTGCAGGAGCTCCAAGACTCAAGCAGGTAAACAAACTGCCAGAAAACAGGCTGATGTCATAAAGGTTCAGGGACAACTGGAGGATTCATGGCATTCTCATCCCCATTCTGTGTGCTGATTTAAAAACATTCCAATGGCTTTAGTTGGCACAGCTAATTTCATCTGGCATTGCCAGTGTTCCCCTAGGCCTAAAAGCAATTGTTATTCTGTTTTCTTTGCTTGGACTAGATTAACCATAAAATTTTTAAACATGTCAAAAAAAAAATTGACATCTGCGAAAGTTTTCTACAAATAGTGTTTTAATTAAAAGATCAGTTACAGAAATCAAACAAGAGAATTCTGCAACTGATTATTATATAAAATGTGCTATTTTAAGTCAAAAGCAACAAAAATACAGGTGGTTTCAAAAGCTTTGAAGAAAAATTGTACCTTAGAAGCAGAAAAATATATCTATATTGAGAAGAAAAAACCTAAAAGTTTCCTTTGCATCTTGTTAAAAAAAAAAAACATATTCTGTTGGGAAGTATACCAAAAAGGCATATTTTTCCACATGCATCACAAATAGCTTTGACAGTCAACACCAAAGGAAGCTGCTGGAAGTACATTAATGTCCTTCACACATAGCAGAGAGGAATAGCGGTGAGAAATTTCAGTCCAAGTATTCTAACCTGTTGATACCTAAATATACTGAAATAGTACAAGTTACAGATTTAAAAGGTTTAAGACAAGGGATCATCTTTCCTTAACTGCAGATAGGATAATCCCAAATAGACACAAAAAAAGAATTTTCAAAGTAAATTGTTCGATATTTCTTTACTTTACTAAAGCTTCCATTCAAAAATCATATTTGTACTATCTTCAGAGGTCCTACAGATACAGCAAAATTCTGAAACCCCTCAAGTCAAAGAAAAAGGCAGATGTGAGTTTTAAACTGATCCATGTTTCTCGGTATGTGGACTTAACATCTCAAAACTTTAAAAAACATGAGGACATTTTAAATATAAAGTGTATTTAATGTTGGATAATGCTTGCTTTAGCATTTAACAACTTTTTTGTTGTTTTTCCTTGAGTTTTGTTTTTGGTTGGAGTATTTATTTGAATTTTATCAAATTCAATGTATCTCACCCAAGATTTCTTTCAAAAACCTTGAAGGAATATATTTAAATTAAACAATGTTGGCGTTCTGTATTGTAAATAACTACATATACAGTCATTTAAACTAGATCACCCTGCAATGTGGAGTAATGAGTAAGGCAAAGTGTTTATAAAGTGATTAATAGCCTTTTAAATACCAGAAATCTGATAGCAACATGGATCCTATTACTTTTTTACCACACAGGTATATAGTTATATTCATTTATCCTTCACATAGGAATTAAAAAATGTCCCCAAAACATTTTCTGAAAGCTGTCATCAAGATTAGAAATTCTTCCAAAATAACTAAATTTATTTCAATTTTTTGTCTTGACCATTATAATGATAACAATTACCATATGAATGTATGGGCCCCTTTAATAACAGATACTGGTAATGTCTTTGGTATTGTCTGCATCTTAGAGCTCACACATTTCTGCATATGGTGACTGTTGTAGCTCTTGAAATAAAAGTGCAGAAGAAATGTAGATTATATTCTAAAACAATCCCCAGCACAGGCTGCCTCTTACTTTAAGACACAGAATGTCCTACAGTCCTGACTTTAAATTATAAACAGAATTGCAAGAATTAGCAGTAAAAAACTTCTTACATTGACAAAAACTACTGTATTTACTTGTACAAATCATATTATATAAAACTCTCACTTTGTATAGAAGCTTATTTGTCTATACACTTTTTACTTTCTGTTAGGTGGACATCTACACTGCCACATAAATATGAACAATACACGTGCATTTTATGTAAATTACAATATAGGGAATCCTTATCCAAAAATCCCAGTGCTTTTACTTCAGGTCATAAAGAAAAACAAAGTCAAAACCATAGGATGGATCTACTTACCCCAAAAAGAAGATCAGGAAAACAAGAAAATAATAATGACGAAAAACATCAATATCAATATCAGTATCAATATCAATGAAATAGGAGACTTGCCACCTTGTGCCAAAAATTTTAAATATATAGTATTGGCAAGGACACAATAAAAATGAACAGAGTTAGATAATCTTAACACAAGTACCACTTTCATTACAAAAGGTCCTAATAATTTTAGAGTTTGCCTTGAAGCCTGAGATATTTTTCTGGAAGAAGAGCAACAACAGTGTAGCAAAGAAGTTAAGGACTTTCATAGACATCTTGTGATGCTTACGCAGCCTTACTGTGGGGTTTGTGAGAAATGTGAAAGGGATGATGATATGTGAGTTATTCCACTTCTGAGTGTTAGAGACAGTAAATGAACATTTGGAACCTGCCTGCTGGGAGGGGGAAAGGAAAATTATTTTATTTAGCAATAGGTCTTTATATTATCTCCTGCCTGTCAGATGTCTCTTCTACACATGCGCCAGTATTTAGCAATTTCAACTGACAATAATTTTTAAAAATTGCTATGCTCTGTGTTGAAAAACAGTTTAAAAGTGACTGAACTGTTCATTGTGGTACCCTTAACCGAGAAGCCTATTTAGTGGCTCATCCTTCACCTAGATTATATTTAGCAATACCTTACACATAATTCTTGTTTTTGAAACATCAAGGAGACGTTTTTGAATTTTTACTATTGAATTTACATATTTTTATGTATACATATTTATTACTATTGAATTTTTACATATTGAATTTTTAAAATTACTATGGAAACCTTTCTCAAAATAATTCACTAACCAGTCGTTTCTGAATATGGTATTTGCAAAGCACACAAATTAAATAATTTTGTTATTAAATAGACACAAAGAAAGATGGAGTAACCAAATTGTGCGTACACTTAAAACTCCTTTGGAAAAGGATTTTTAGGAACTTCCAGAAAGCTTTTTCACTTTCCATGGTAAGAGGCCAAAAGGAATAATAAGGCTTTAAAACCCTTCTGAAAAACTGATGCAAACAAATTATTATTATTACTGAAGTATATTGGCATAGTAAAGACTTCTGAACTTCAACTTCAGGAAAACAAGTAATCAGTATAAACTTTGGAGTAACTATCCGACCTCATGACATAACCATGGCATATTTCTCTCCTTACCGCCACTGCACTTCCTTGACTACTCACAACGCAAGGAGCATATATCCAGCTTTTGGAAAGCAATGTAATGCTGAAGGACAGGGCACAGGAAAGGGGAGAGGATGTGCTGCATGTCATCAGCCTCTCTATCATTCCTACTGCCACTTCCCCTTTGTTTATCTTCATTCATCCTTGCCCCCATTGTCAGAAGATGTCTGGAAAAAAAAAAGTTTTAAAAAACTCCAACTCTTGCTGTTTTAACAAGTGAGAGGTCTTCATCAAGCTACTTACAGAAAAGAATGCATGATAGAAGAGACTTACTGCCCTTGCCTGAGCCAGTGCTGTCTAGGCAGACTGCTGTAGTCACTGCTATCACAAATGCGAAACCCTTCTGCAGTTTGTGTTTTTTCTTCCTCCAGCTAGGCAATTGTCTGCTTTGATTATTACACAAGCTAATCAGGCAAAAACATTCCTGACTTGGCATTCTGTAGCAACTGCAAAAGCAACTTGTAAGCTCATTTCCCCAGGCTGTTGGTTTTCAGTTATCATGGCTAGCAGACAGATGGTAATGTAGGAAGATGTACTAACAGCAAATTACTCCAGTGAGACCCATTTTGGCTGGTCATTTTTGTACATCACTCCATGATCAGTTGACCTTGTGAAATCTTCCAGAATTCCTTTTGCTTTCAATGGAAAGTAGAGCTAACTAGGTTATGCTAAAGCCATTTTCAATGCTGTTGACAGAGTGGTGCCTGAGCAAACAGCATTCTAGTGGAGAGAAGACAAAATGTGATTATCTTGATATTTATTAGTACCTCACTGACCACTAATACTCATGCTGCAGGTAGTCTATTAATACCATTGAGACAGGACTATAAAGCTGTAAATAGCCAATAGGCCAATTATAATTAGGTGGTTAATGGATTAGTGTAAAACACAGGCTACTAATGTAGATTTCAGCAACTTTTTTATAAAAAAAATGGTCCCTGCACACAGATATATCCTTCAAAATTTCTCTTTCAACACCCTGGCACAAAAGCATTTTGCAACAAGATCAATCATATAGATATAAAATGTTATTCAACTCTATCCAGATGAAGTTTATGGCAAGAAAGTCCCTTCCAGAAATAAAGGCGTAGCTATTTACTCACATAATGCTGATTTGAAAACTGCCTATACTTGCCTTGTGGTTACCAGTTTCTTTTTTCTTTTATTACCAGAGTAGTATTTGAAGTTACCTACATACTTACCTCCTCATTTTTAAGATAACCACTTAATAACATAGACACACCCCAGACAGTTAGAAACTAAGAAAATGGCCAATTTGTCTGAAATGTTCATGGCTTAAGACTAACAAACACTATAAAAGGACACATACAAAATATATTTTCTTTGCATGTAGTAGTGACAATATAACACAAAGGTAAAATTAATGATACTACAGTATCTGATTGAGTCACCTTATTTGTTCCTTGTTAATTTTTTTCCCACATTTGTTCTACATTATCTTCATCAGGTTTATCAGTCAAGGTGATTGAATATGACAGATTTCATCTGCAGTTCATATGACAAGTTACCTGAATGAACATAAAAGCGTTTTTTTTTTTTCAGAAACACTTTTCAGAAAACTGCTAAAGACGTAAGACTCCCCCAGCCTCTTTGAACCTGCAAGAATGAAGTAACAGGCAGTGACATAAATTTGCCCTAATAGCCCTGACCAGCAATCACTGGAGATGTTCTTCCCTCCACCCAAAGGCTCCAAAAGTTCTGTTTAAGCTCAGGGCTGGGCAGCCACTCTTACCTGAACTGAGTTGTCGTGCCCTGTGGATGGACATCATTATATTGTTTTCTCTAGTCCTACCTCCGGGCCTGATTCATTGCCATGCCTCATCTGGAACTGCTGACAGGCCCCATATTGAAGTTCCCCAGATGCTGGCGCATTCAGGTGCAGCCAGCACCCTGCCCTCTGGTCAGGGAGGGTACTACTGCCTGTGTTGGGGACATCCTCAGCACCTGTTTTGTCCTCCAGCTTGTTGAGTAGCCCTGCTGTTGCTGCTTGGTGACACTGACTGTGTGAAATGGAGCCACAGGAATAGGAAATGGGGGGTTTCTCTCCATCATCTGTCAAAATCAGTTGCCTTGCGAAGGGAGAAAGTGGAATACCAGGAAAAAAGGGGAGCACAAAGAGCACGTCAAACATTGCTTCAAGCAAACAAAATTCATATGTGCCAGAAACTCTTATTAGCCGTACAACAAGACACCAACTCAATCCAGCAGACTTAATACCAGATTCCTTTGATTTACAATCACATTAAACAGGACGTACATAGAAGATGCTTGAGGAATGTGTCTCTTGCACCACAAAATTACTGTGGTTTCAGTATTCAGTAATGCAGAAACACGTGCAGAGAAGTACTTGTAACTCTTAAGTACCTAAAATTCTTTTCTGCCTCTCCTGTTGTAAGATGCTTCTCGGGCTTTCGAGTGAGTCATTTGCCCTCTTGATTTTCATACCACAGAAAAGGAACGCGTGAGCAGAAATCTGAGAAAATGACCAAAAGCTTTTGCTACTGAATTTAAAGAACTCAGTATTTTACCATATAGCCCATTTTAGCATATACTGGATGATAAAAGTGTTTCTGAAAATGCTCCATATAGAAGACCTAAATTCTTAAAACACAGAGACAGTATCAGAAATGGCAGTACAAGTACAGGGAAGTACTTCTAGCAAGAAGCGGACTGTTAATATGAGCTAACATTGATAATACTATTGTCACAGTCATCAGATAAAATTTCTAATGCAACCAAAGCACAAAATAATGAAAGCACAAATAAGGGGCAGATGTTCTCTGACATGCTGTTTAACTGTGAGGAAAACATGACAGCTCAGAAAGAAGAGGCAAGTTGAAAATTATCTTGTGCGTGCCTGAGGGCACAGCAGGCAAACACCCTGTTCTAATCCTTTGAAAGATGAGTACAGCAGCCCTTTCACCTAGAAATTCAGCATGATAATAAAAACACTGAAGACTCCCAAATGGTAGTTATTCAAAACATCCTGATCTGAAAGATGCTTTTTAAAAAATACCTTATTTTATATTAAAAGTGGTCTCCCTAGCAAACACCCACAAAGCAGAAGCAAACAATAGAAATGGTAGGCATCTACCTCAGATATGATTTCTTAGAGCCTGCTTGATGAAGTTTTCCTCAAGATTTTCATGCCTTATCTGCTCCATGCTGCTTTGACAGAGGTCAACATGCCAGAAAATTTTCCTGACAATCACTGGAAGACTTCTTCTAGACTTCTGTGTTATCCTATTCCAAGCTGGTTAAGACTTTGTAAAAGTATGCTTATATTATTTGACATCTCTTGAAAACCAAATTGCAATACTATGCTCTGCAGTGGTAGTCTAGAACAATTACAAGAACAACCAAAAAAATTAAGGCATAAAACTTTCAAAACATGTTTAGGTATTTTCAAATGGCCCATAACATGAGTCAAGTTAAACTAGTGGCCGATCTATTTAAAGGATGTGAAAATGATGGCAATTCATGATGAGAACTCTGTTTCCTTCTCTTTCCAGTTCATGTCCTGTCTGGGATTTCCCTGTGCTTTCAACACTTGGTCCTCATGTTTACCTTACGCCTGAGACAGCACCAAAATATCGTTTATGAAAGATTTATGTTCAGATTCAAATCTTTATCTGACTCTTATTTCAAAGGTGCTTTTGCTCCTTCTGTACAAATGATTACCTATCCTCAAGAGCCAAGTAAAATACGCATTATCTTTGACATGTCAGTCCTGTGTCCTACACCTGATAAGAAAGGCAAGAGCTGTGGAATGAGTAAAATCAAAACCACAGTTTGAGACTGTCAGACTAAAATGTGAAATTTTTCCATATAATTATTTTATCTCAAAGGTATAAACTGCTAGGTTGCTATCAGTTCTTAATTCAGATCACTTCTGGATGACAGTGGGACTGAACCCCAACTCTGCCTTTTCAGGATCGAAAGACTCACTCTTGTGAACTCTTTCCATCAGCAGTCAACAAAATTGTTCTAGGAATGAGAAAATTTGAATATTTCAATGTGCTTTTTTGGAAGGTTGTGGCTAAATTTTACTGGGGTGCTAATGCATATGGCTCCACATGAAGACAATTTCATGAATCCAGGCAAAACTACAAATTTAGCCATAGAGCCTATTCAAAGCTAACTAAAATTAAAAATAAAACATAGGTTTTTTAAAATTATCTATTACATTAATAGTAAAGTTTTCTATTAATAAAATTTAATCTACCAGAGATTATATTTCTCTACATGTTTGAAAAGCTGACAGAAGGTAGTATTGACATGCTAGAATGAATGACTTGTTGAGACAAGACACTTCATGTAATGTAACTATTTCAAATGAATGTCCTCACAGAACTACAGAATAAAGAAGCATTCAAAAATATTATAAAAATTGATTTTAATTTCCTATGGATTTGAATCCTATGTGCTTTCCTTGATGAAAAACTTCCATAATGTCTGGTCTGTGCCATTACAACAGCTTTAGACTTTATCTTCTCAGGTGCCTATAGTAACTGCAGTATGACTACACCATTCATTCCCCAAATTCCTATGGGACATTATTAGTCAAGAGTTAGTTTTCTGTGGCTATTTCAGCATTATGACTTGCTTACTGGCCATTCAGATGTCAAATTCTGGTTTGCTCATCACTTGTTCAGTTTTAGATTCAAGATTTTAGACTTTGCTAGATATAAGCTTCACAACTAACCCATGGAAATTGATAGACACAATTACTTAGATATTATTGTTTTAGTTTAATGGGAATGGAATTTAAGAATGAGATGTGAAGAGCTGGAAATTGCATATTCAAGGTATTTTTATTTTTTATGCAGATCTTCTAGATTATATATTGCTATTTTTTAAATATAAAAAACTAACAATTCAATAGTGGTGGACAATGTGCAAGACAATATTCAGAATATGATGTTGTTTTCTTCATCTGTCATATTACAGCATTCTGAAAATCTGAAAAGCCAGAAATCTATCTTTAAGTCATAGATATTTTTTCTTCTAGGAATTTCTATTTTACTTCTTTCTGCTGCAAATTTCAAGACTTTCATTCCAGATGAAAAGTCACTACTTTAAAAGTACTTTAACAAGCAATTGGAAAATAGCTGACACTTCAGAATTTATGCTATTATTTTCCCTGAAGGGACCCAAAACCTCCATACATCTAAAATATTTAAAACAACTTTTCTCCCCCCCAAAATTGATACTTATATCACTAAAATAGTCCACGCAAATTCTCTGAGACGTATTAGTCAGGTTCAGAATTAATAAAAATATGTGTACAGCACCATACTGTGTTATCTGGATATTCAAAAGTATAATGTGTCAAAATGATAACATCAAAACTACAGGTTTTTTACTCTACAGAAGCATTTCTGTAATCAGTGCGTATTTTCTTGCAATATTGAGATTTTGTTACAGGCAAATCTTTTATCTAACCACATTTAAAAAAAAATCTCAAGTATGAGTTCCACCTGTAGAAAATTAAACTCCTTTGTATTTCATTATTGGGTCATAGCATACTCTCAGGCATCAAAATGTTTTCTCTTGAAGCAAAGTTGAGCAGAGTAACTATAGCACACTAAATAATTCAGGGCTCAGTGGTTTGTCTGTGGTATGAGTTGATGCGTCCCACATAATGTCAAAAGTAAATTAGATTCCAGCTCATGACATTTAACAAGAAGCTGATGAACATGTAAATTTATTGCCATACTTTTGGAGTTTTATTTACTTTAAAACAAATATCACTACATTTAAAATACAAGAACTTTCTAGAGGTTTTTCTGGAGTTAACCTTTGGAATAGTTTTAATAAGGTTTTCTTCACAATATGGATTTACGACTTGCAAGTATGTGCTATGTTAGTAATTTTAATCTCATAATAACATACATTTTTTCCTGGACAACTGTTGCCTTAATCAATGTACATGGCAACTCATTCTCTTAACTGTTCATATGTTACATTCAACAATCCATACATGCAGATAACCGCACTTTCACTACTGATATTAACTAGTTAGCAAGAAAAAAAATTAATTTCTTTGTGAGTCATTCAAATTCTATGCTGTTTACTTAAAAATGTTAGTAAATGTGCATATATTTCCATTGGATTAAAAACTGAAACTGGAGAAAGCAGAAATATTGAAGGTGAATTTAACTAATTCCTAAGCCACCTCCTAATTTTAAGGGCTAGACCAGCTTCCTGAACCGAGGCATGAGGGGCCACTTGGAACTCACAGCTATGACTCAAAAGCTCAGCACCTGCTGCATGAAGCACCTAAGGGTCAGGGAGGCACACATATTGCCAAGGAATCTAGGATAGCACTAGATCCCTAAGCACAGGCAACTGATCCAACTTCAAGGTATAGACAATGCCAGATTATAAATCACATGCTTACATTGCCATTATAGTGGAGACCTTGTCAGGATATTCAAAAAAAGAATTAACCTCACCCTTATTTAGACAGTGGCATTTGATTCAGATGAGCAACTCTAGATTTCTGTAATCATACTCAGCCTTCTTCGGAGCAAGCTCCCTTTACAACCAACGCTCACATGTAGACTGTCATCTACCTCACTGATACCCAGGAGATGAATCTGACTCAGAAAAATTAGTCAAATGGTTCTGGTAATTTTTAAGGGTTTGATTTTTCACCAGTTCTCTTAGCACAGGACAGACACTGCACATGCTCATATCTTAATCTATAGTTATATGGACTGTAAATAAATATAAATATATATAAATCAAGAGTCTGAGAGGGCCTTAAGGTCTAAGGTTAGGCATTTAGCTTGACGAAATCAGTAAGTTTGGGGAGGTTGTAAGAGATTAATCCAATATCCGACAGGAATTCTGGTACAGACAGGGTTTGAATGCATTTCCAGTATGCCTTCGTCTGAGTCATGTGACTTTTCCATTGCCTATTGACATTTCTTGCCTCATCCATTTTTACCACAGAAAATTACGGGAAAATAACTCGTGCATTAGAGAATGGTCCTATTTCCCTTCAGGATGATACAAGAAGTAAATTATTGCTGATGTTTACAAGAAACTTGGGTACTGAGTAGAGAGGATTGATATCATTTCTGTGCGCAGTTAACAGGAACAGGGACAATTCAGACACCACAAAACAACAATTTTCCTTTGAAACGATGTATTTCAGAATACCAGAGTCTTTACATCAGGGTCTTGCTCATCATTCCAGTTCCTGGGGATTAGCAGCACCGATAACATCTAAACTACAAAATTCTTCCTCTGTTTTCATGACATGTCTTTGGTGACATACTAGTCATTAGCCATTTTAGTAAATGCAGTCTTGCCTGACTGCTTTTTAGCTCACAGTATATTTAAAATACATCTCTTTAATCCACAGGCCATTCTGTATTTATCTTACTTTTGAGCTCTATCAATTACCTATCGCTTTTCCTTTCACTCTCATCCATACACCCAGAGCTTTTCATTGACCTGACCTGCCTCGCCTTCTGCTTTCTTTCTGCCTTCTTCAAAAAATCTTTGCAAATAAGAGTATCTTTCAACCTCTATCTTTTTTCGAATCAGCACATGAATATACATCTTCCTTAAGTCATGGCCTTTCCCTTTATTTGTTATTTATGCACATTTATGTAGCAGTTAACAACAGTCAAACTCCAGTCAATCAAGTAACTGAGATTTTGTATGTTAAGCTCAGGTTAATGCAGCATTTAATTTGTCTACTATTTACTTTTAACAAATTTGAAGCACTAGTCCATTAAGTTATCTTCACCTAAGAAAAGTAAGCTAGAACTCTATTGTCACAGAATGTCTTTCTGGAAGAAGTGATTCTCACCAGCTGAACAACTAGGTATTTCTGTCTTCCTGTAAATGTATACGTGTCTAGGACAGGACATACACATTCACTACACTTTCCAAGTTAAGGAACACTACAGTATCAATTAAAAACTGTCAGCCTACTGACATAATTGCCTTTAAAGAGCCACAACATCTTCTCATAATCTAGTGTTGCACTATTTAATTTGCTTGAATTTGTTTTCAATGGATGTCCAACCAGTATTCATATGACAGAACTGTGTCTGTACATTCTTAATCTAATCAGGCCTCGATCGTAGTGGCAAAACAGGAAAAACAGTACTAGAGCAACTTAGGAGTACAATTCAACTCTTCAAGTGTCTGCTCCCCTCCGCTCCTTTAGGGATTGTCCGGGCGCGGCCGAGCCCCGGAGATCGGCGGGTCCCCGACTCCCCGGGGCGGG
>VZRZ01006735.1:1664367-1698214 GCA_013398175.1 Climacteris rufus | reverse complement strand
TGTTTGTTTGTTTGTTTTTCAAGATTGACATAGCCTTTCTGCCAGCTCTTGTCTTGTTCAGAACAGATTACTTCTGTCTTCAGTAGAGGCTTCAGTTGTGCATAATAGGTCTCATTATCTTTGAATTAGCCATTAATATCTGGAGTGGTGAGCAGATATAAATATTAAATACAAATAAATGTTACATAGAGGAGTCCATTTCTTGAGGGCAGAGTTCTTCTCCCTCTGTGAGTAGTTGCTGCGTTGTGCTGGAAAAAAATCAGCAGACTTCTGGAAATAGTTTCAAGCACTGTAAGGATTTACATACAGTGGAAGAAAGCGATAAACAAAATCTTTCACAATACTTGTGAAAATAATTATATTGTGTGTCTATGCTCTTTAGTAGACTCTGCAGCTTTTTTTTAAGAAAAAAACTTTTATTTTTAGATTTTTTTATTATTATTTTTAGAATATTTTTATTTTTAGAAATAAAATCCAAAAGAAAAAAAAATCATATGTTCTCTTGTTTGGAAAGTATTTGCAGTTTTATTTCTTATGTGTGATTAAAAGATTAAGAAAAATCTTAATTAAGAAAAAATGTGATTTTTTCCCGTGAGAATAAAGACAGGCAGTTGCGGTTTTATCCAGAGCTTTATAATGCTATTTTGCTGTAAAGAAATTCATAATGCTTTTATTGTACTAGTCATTTATTTTGTAAATGGTCAAAAATCAAAATAATTTTGAGTAATAAGTACTATTTAATTGCCTAGTTTTACAGCATTTCTTTTGATAAATACTATCAAGACATGCCATTCAAAACTAACAATAGAAAGTAACTATCCTGAGAAACTAGAAAACAGGATTAAAAAACCCGAACAAACCCGGAACAGGTGCATTACTAAAACTCTGAAGATCAAGGGATGACTTTTGGCGACACAAACAGTTAGCATGTTTTTTCTTACTATTTACAAGCCAATACTGCTCCTCTAAGAACAAAAAAAAAAATTATTTTTTTTTTAAAGCCCAAAGGAGAGATTGAAAACTCCCCAAAATAATGGCTATGGAAATTTGGTAGTGGATCTTTTCCCAGTTGTAATGGGCAGGTTGAGGAATCACTCAGAAATGTCTAAGAATCAAACCAGCAGCTTTGAAATCCTTGAGTTTTATAAGCATCTTTCCTAAAGTCTCCAAATCCAGAGTGATCAGTGTAAGTCCCTATCTCTACCTGAAATGTATTAAGTGCCTTGTTCTTTCATTTTTGCTGTCCTTTTGAGGATTCATGCAAATGTCTGAAAGGTAGGTATACTTTGTGCTATATTAAATCACTCGTTCTTGTGGCAGTGTTGATCTCCCCAGCTGAATACAGTCAGAGAAACCTTGGAGCTCTGATGTACTTGAGGTACTGCAAATTAATGCACCATTTATATCACCTTAAAGCTTTATTTGGGACAGTGAAAGTTATGTTTTTAAATGTGAGTCATTTCAATAATTCTAAAAATCTTCTTAGCTAATGCATTCAAGATTAATTTATTTTGGGACTGGAGGGGAAACTCAAACCACATTCTGTCTAATGCCAGTTCTGAAAAAAAATGTTTTATTATTTAATTAAATTATTCTTTATTGTTAGTTGTATAGTACCTAGTTTGAACAGGTATGTTTTTCATGTCTAGAAAATCATGTCTGTAGCAGAACTATGTAAAGCTATCTAGAAGCATGGCATGAAAATCAGGATAATTTGTATTTCTGGAATGATCCTTGATGTTATACCCCAGAGTTTCAAAGTCTTCTGAAGTGAATGCTAAGCTTCCAGTGCAAGAAAATCTCCTCTAAAAATAGAATAAGCACTGGGTTGCAAGGATAGAGTCATGTTTGGTTACATTAACCACAGTAGATAAGACATCCCTGGGAAAAACAGTGTCTGAATAGCAAAATATCCTTAAGTATGCAAATATTTTGTCATGACTAGAGAACCTTGCAGAAAGGTATAATTAAGAATATGTGCAATTAAAGCAAGACTCGGAAAAAGAAGACTCTTGTAGGATCAATTTTTTAATTTTCCTGTTCTTTTCTCATGTTTCAACAAATACAGCTACAGAGAATCATTGGGAAGGAAGATGACTTGAAAGCAGCTGGAGACGAAACAGTACTTCGGGTATGAATTAGAGATACATTTTCCTTACAAAAACGTTGTCATGTTTTCCATGATCTTTGTTATTTTTTCAGAGTTCTTAGATAAGTATATAAGCCTCAGTATTAGTGCTTTAATTAAATGAAAGGGCATGATTTGCCAACTGCCTTCTAACTGGGGAAGAAAAATGTTTCTCATTGCTGAACCTTCAGATGAAATGTATGCAATCGATGTAGTTCGTGACTGTCTACTTACCTTGTTATTTTTTTCCATGAGCCTCTCTTTCAAAATAACTTTCTTCTATTTATGAAAAACTCAGAAAAATTCTGTATTGCCGTCTGAGAGTAGAAGGCTTTCCAAATGGAAATTGATAGCCTAAGCCTACTAAGTGCTGCTGTTACAGTAATATCAGTTTATTCTGAGTTGGTTTGAAATGTGATTGTTATCACTGAGGTGACAAAGGCAAGGATTACTTTGGTTAAGTCCACTTTCAGAAAGAGACAGCAGAGATGCAGACCAGAAGAAATCATCTTAGAGTATGACCTTCAACTGGGAAAGAAGTTTCACTGTTTTGCAGACCACTAGCAAATGGTAGATATATCTCATCAGTGAAAGGCACAGGTAAATTCCTGCTCTCTTCTGTCTGTTTTCCCCTGAATCCAGCCACCTGCAACCTCCTTTCTTCCCAGGTAGAGTCTCTTCTTCAGTCTGTAGTCAGCACAGAGAAAAGGTATTCTGTAGCCTGGGTGACACTGAGTGAGACTGAAAACAGAGGGGAAATCCTGAGCATACTGACGACACCTCAGAAGCTGATGAACCACATAACAAGTGATAGGACAAGTGAAGATGGCCTCAAGTTGCACCGGGGGAGGTTTAGATTGGATATGAGGCCTAAAAATTTCACTGAAAGTGTGGTCAAGCACTGGAACAGGCTGCCTAGGGAAGTGGTGGAATCACCATCCCTGAAAGTGTTCAAAACGTATGTGGATGTGGTGCTTGGAGACGTGGTTTAGTGATGGACTTGGGAGTGCTGGGTTGATGGTTGGGCTTGATGATCTTAGAGATCTTTTCCAATCTAAATGATTCTATGATTGTAAGGAAGGGGAGAGTACAGATGGATAATCTCATCTATTACTCTAAGAGGCTGCTTACCTCAGCAACTTGTTTTCAATTGTAAATTTTCAGTTTACATTGGGCATGAGGCAGCAACTGCTCATGTTGGAAGCATTCAATAAGGAATGTATACAGGGCTCTGCTTTGTAAACCTATCATGCATCAGCAGTTTCTACAAAGAGTTGCTCATGTTCTTTACTTTTTTACCTGCCTGAGGAAAAAGTGGAAGTGGCTACTGCTAACAGCCTTAAAATTTATTAAGCATAAACTGTCTTCTGATTCACAAAAGTTTTCCTCTCTCAATGTGTATTCAAAGTTCAGTTAAAAATTGTTTGATTGACTAACAACCATCCCCTTTCTTGAATCTTTTCATCAGTCACCAGATTAAAATAGCTAGGATTAATAGGGTTGTCTGCTCCTCAAAACCTATTTCAATTGAGACTTAACTGCCATGACAGTGAATGAAAAAGGATCTTTATTCTGCATGAATGCACAGCTATAGTATAAAATTTCCAGAGAAACCTTGATACAGTCGGACAGATTAGTTATAAACACATAAGCTTATTGTGAGCTAATTAAATACCTAATCCGGAATGTCTCTATTTTGTTTTTGTCTTGCTTCAAAATTTGTCTTCAGAGTTCTCCATTGAGAAAAATCTGAAGTTACTGTAACCAGAAAATGTTATTTAATACAGTTTCTTAGAAGATTATAAATAGAATTAGAGAATGAAAAAAGAATTAAATAGCTTTGGGGAGTAGAAGTAACTTGAAATTATTCTGGTCTCTATATTTCTATTTGGGAAAATCAAAATTACCACATCTCTCCTAATTTTTATTTCCCTTCTGGTCTCGGTCTCTCACAAAAGAAATTTATTATCTTCGTAAGCAGTGAATCTGACTATACAAGGTAGCTGGTGGATATGTTTTTGCCTTTATTTTTGATAATTATGGCAGTCACAGTATTGCTTTTAAGCAAAGCAAATGAAGCAGAAAAATACTGAAACTGACTTATATGCCTAAAATTCAAATTTTCACCACTTAGGAATGGTCGTTGAATGGGATGATAGTGGAATTGGTTATCCAGATACATGTATTTCAATTGAGGCCTTCTTTTTTTTCCGGTACTACAACGGATGCTGGAAGAAAAGCCAAAAAATCTTCCCAGCCTTGACTGGCCCCATCTTTTGGGAAGTTCCATGCTGAATTTTGCAGAGCAGGCAATCTGGCAATCTTGTAGCAGAGGTGCACACATGGAGAGCTGCAGGCAGACTTAGAAGAGTGGAAACTGGTTCTTTCTAGTTAGACTGGAGAAAATGGTGCAGAAGTCAACAGAGGCAGTAGCTGCCTCAGCTCAACCACCTTCCCTATAGGCCAAAGGAAATGCTCCATCTGCCCTCCTGGCAGAGCTATTCTTCATATGAAGCATCCAACTGAACACATGACCAGGTTTATGGAAGAGGAGAGCCAAACTCCCTGTGGAAGTGGTCTAGATTATAGTAGGAAAGTGCATGAGCTGGAAGATTTTGGTGTATTTTGAAAAGGTGTTGCCCAGTGAACAGCCCTTCTTGCTTTTGTGTTCCTGCCCTGAGTTCCTTAAAAGGATACTCTCATAGTGTGAGGTGCTTCGGTGTTCTGGCAGTGAAAACAGGGCTACTGGTGGCAGGTACCTACTGGACAGCCCGGTTGTGTAGATCAGGAACTTTGCTCTCGAGCCCTTCAATTTAGATTAATGAGTTATCAAGTACTTTCAATAACTCTTGTTTAATATGCTTTATGTAATGGGTAAACTTAGAAATTAGTTTTAGCTACTGTTAGAAAAGGAATGACAATACAGAGTTTTCTATATTTGTTCTTGAAATGAAATTAATGTTGGTAAATATGTGCACTGTCTCATTTCCAAATGATTAAACATGTGCTTCTGGATTCCATAATGAACACAATTTCATACCAAGTATGAAAAGTATGATTGGGGTGTTTTTTTTAGCATTTAACTAGTAGTTGGGTACAAAGCTGCTGATCTCTTCTAAACAGATAACTTTTGAACTAAAATTGAGTCTGACTATAAGCAATGCACTTTTAAACTAACACATGAATAATTTCTTATTAATTGTGTATCAGTTGTTTTAAGCTGTCTACTTCTTTTGTATTTTTTCCTGTGGTTCTAAAAGAGGTAAATGGCATTAGTCATTCACACATTTATCACTGCTTACCTGGTCAAGACAGGGTTTTACACTTGGACCTTTGGACATTGCAGCATTGTGATGCATCTCCTCAGCCGCAGGAACTGTGCAGGTCATCATAACTTGCCCATCTGCTCCCTAGAATCTCTAATTGGTTTAAAGATTTTACCCAGAGTTTCAAAATCTGCATAGCTCAATATAGCTGAAGACTGCCTAAAACTGAAGGAAGGTGGTGTTTGGGAGCTATGCTCTTCTAGTGCAGTAGTACTCTGTAACAGGGGTGCAACACATCAAATTTTACAAGAATCTAGTCCAAGACTAAAATTAATATCCCTCCCCAAAGCATCTGTCATTAATCTTGCATTAATGTGAGTTCAGATGGAATGCACATTTTATCTTGACCTATCTTTTCCAACATAAATATGTATGTTTTGTATCAGCAGTTTAACACTGAATTCTGTTGAAAAGCTTTTAGATACTTTAAACCAAGGAGCAGTGTGATGTTCCTGTGTGCTTTAAAGAAAGCTCTCCAGGCGGGTAAAGCCCCTAAAGAACCAAGCTGACACCAAAATATTAGACTATTAAAAAAACTACTGAGTCATTTTTTACCTCATGGACAAATAAATTGTTTTATTTTTCCATATAATCTGATGACATTGTAACCACACGAGAGAGAAAGAAACAAGCTTTCTGACATCTTTCTAGGTACCTCTTCTGCAAGTACATTGAATTTGGCTTAGACAGTGAAGGTCTCTCCCACGAGGAATTCGCCTGGAAGTCTGTTGTGGTCACATAAACATTACTTTGCACTGCACTGATATGTGAGGCAGGGCCACCCCTTGAGTCTCTGCTATTTAACCTAGTCTGAAACAAATTATACAGAGAAGCCAGACAGCAGCATGGGCTCCAGATAGCCCAGGGAAGACACACAGTTTGGCCTTGCACTGGCCTTGCACTCTAGTCTGTGATTCAAAACAGTAAGAATCTGGTCACCGTCTCTGAAGGCTACCTAGTGCCTTTGCTTGTAAAATCAATTGGAATAAACTGGAACTTGCACTGAACATGCACTTAAGCATGTTCAGTTGGCATTTTAGGATAACTGAAGCCTGTAGTGGCAGCCTGAGCATGTTCTACCTGGGGATGTGTTTGAGCAGGGGGCTGGGGGAGTTGTTCCCAGACCACCTGGGCCAGTTTCAGCACTGAGAGCAAGGAAGTTTGTGTGTGCTGACAGTGGATGTGCTCAGCCTTCGAGGCCAAGTCCGCTTTGATCAAAAGGGTGTGCTTCACAGCACATCACACCTCCTGAGGGGGGTCCTCGTTATGGAATCTCTACTTTTGGTGCAAAGTAATATTTTTAAAGTATGCCACAACAGAGAAGCAGGGCCTGAGTTCTTGTGAGGAGCTGTCCCCAGCTGTGTGTAGGAGCTGCTGTCCCAGGCTGCCAGCAGGGCATGGGTCAGGCAGCCTCAGGCTTGGCAGTGCAACAGTGCCATTCCCTGACTGCTTCACACAGTCAACCTGCTCGCAACAAGGCAAGTTTCAACCTCTTTCAACTTGTGGCATAAAGTATCTCCTACAGCATCTATTCCCAACATAGTTTTAGCCCCTTTGACTAGAAACCATTTTTTATTCTGTACCTCCTTATGAATTGATGCAGAACTGTGGGATGTCCATGAAGTTTCATGTTCTTCATTACAAAAATCACTAAGTGTACAGCAGAGTGATTCTGTGGCATTAATTGTCATTAAAAGACAAGTAACCCTCCCAGTAATAGGAATTGTGGGTGTTGTTGTTTATTGTTTGGATGTTCCATCAGACTTCTCAGATATTGTCACTGTTCTCTGTAGAAGCAACTGTGCACATTTTAGCCCTTCTTCATCAGACCTGAGGTATTCTTGAATCCTACCTAGTCAGAAAGTGCATTGCAAAACATTAAAACTCTCTACTATGGATTTACATTATGAGGAAAGTTGATTCATCATAAAATACATAGTTTTATTCTGGGGCCCACTTGAGACTGTCTTTTGCCACAAAGGACTGCTCTTGGAGATCTGGATCTCCTGGTCCCACTAGCTTGCCTGTTTACAGTTCTTTTGACTGACTGCAACAGGTAGGATTAATTTCATAATGGACACATCTTTTAAACCTTCTTACCAGAACTGAGTTGTAGGATATATCCCAACATCTTGAGACTCTCAAAATGCTTGAATTCTCTTGAGCAATGTGTGAAGTCAGGCTGGGATAGAAGCCTGGTATGATGAATTGACTGAACTAGCAGCTTTAAAACAAAGAGCATTTCAGAGAAGTGGACTCAGAAAAGTTTGCAAAAATTTAGTCTTACCTTCAGAAAGGTTTGGGACATCACTAGCAGACAGAAGCTAAGATATTGTTCTCCTTGCCCAACCTCACTTCTCTGCCCATTCTTCCATCTACTCTCTTTCTGTTTTAACTAAAAAAAAATTCAGTCCAAAGTATGTATTATTTTTACATTTTCTATTGAAACAAGACATTGCACATCAAATACCATCTCCCAGGAAGCAAGTAAGAGAACAAGAAACGAATTGCAGATTTTAATCATGATGAATGCTTTCCAGTCATGCCTCAGGCAAATTCTGCAAGGAAAGGTGGTAAGAATCTAGAGACAGTAAGTCTATTAACATTTCAGATGAGTTTTGAAAATCAGTTAGGTACATTATTCTGAAAATCCTGTCTCACTGTGTGATAAGTTTCTTCTCAGTGGCACTTGTTGGTACTTGCTGCAGTATCAGGTCCTAAATGTCAAAAGCTCAGTAGGAAGCTACAGGATTAGGTAGGTCTTTGCCCATGACTCAGTGTTTGCAGCATCAGGCCTCTTATGTTAACATCCTGTGTAATGTAATAAGGAAATAACTTCTGTTATCTGATCTTGCTTAAAAAGGAATAATTGCATAATTCAGCAGTTCATGAAGCTTTTAAGAAGTGTAGGAGGCGTTAACATTACTCTAGGAAAATTAGCCTATGTTTGTAATATGTACACACATGTTCATTAGTTCACAGACTTGTGTGGCATCAGATTGTGTGGTCTTTGGGGTTCTATGTCTCTGTGTCAATGGACCCTGGAACACGTCCGAGTTCCCCAGTTGTGATACGTGTCTGTCCCCCATCCTGTGCTTGTACCAGGATGAAACTCAGAACACTGTCATCCTTTCTACACTCTGTGCCTCAACTTTCTGTAAAATGCACAGTTCAGAATGGTTCTATGGTGCACCCTCACAGGGCTGAAGCAAGCAGATACACCAGAATGCAAACTTCTACTCAGTTTAGATAGTGTCTCAAAGCTACCATCTGGTCAGCTTTAGAGCTCCAGAATTGGGTTACCATTTCATTCTCATTGCCAAGAGAGACATTCCAAGTGTAAATTATTATTTTACCCAAGCTCAGGAGGGCGAGGTGTTGGAAATATTAATAGAACTCTCATTATCTTCTAACAAAGATTTGTCATGTCAGTACTAATTTATACAGATCAGCAGCAAAAGCTCCTAATGATTCTGTGGACAAAAAGGAATTATGTACTAACATGTACTTTAATTTAATAGCATTAACTCTAGGAAAAGCAATTTTTTTGAAATTTTAGCCTTAAGCTGTAGTCTCTGTGGTCTCCTATTGCATTTTTAGCTTTAAAGAAATGTACTGTTTTGTAGTCCTAAAATACATTTAACTCTCACTAACATAGTGTTTGGACATCTGCCAATTTCACTGTGGAATTTCAACTGATAAAGAAGGTAGCCAGCAAGTAGGTGCATATTTGTTATAAATCCAGGGATAGGCTTTGTCATCTTAGATAAGATGAGGTAAGTATAGTTTGTATACCTCCTTCTAGCTTGTAACTAGAGAAACATGAACAGAAAATAAAAACTTTCTGTGTCACAGACTTAGTTTTGAAAAGGTCATTTTTCAGTTTGTTTTCAATACAACACTGATTACAATATGGAGTACAGTGGAAGCATTAAATTGTGTAGTCATGAATCCAGTTCTTAAAATTATGTCGGCAAGTTTATTTCTTGCATTTTTCAAATCTCGGTTAAACATATAAGCAAAAACCACAAAAAGCAGATTAGAATCTAGCTGCAGTGAGGGATATGTGGGTTCTTCTCTATTTCTTCTTAGAAAAGTTTGCATTCTGATATAAATAGTTTGGGTTTGAATTTCAAATAAGCATGCATGAATGTTTGACTTTTGGCTTTCAAAAAATCATATACCAATGTTTATGCATCAGTCTTCACAGTAATCTGAAGTGTTTAAACTTCAGAAGGATGGATCTTGTGGGTATTTAAATATTCTTTGCCTGCAATTAAATGATAAAAGTTCAGTAAGTACAGTTTGCATATGGCTTGAAAAGCTTTTTTCTAGGTTCACTCATACATAACTCATATCACGGGCATTTGGTGAATTGTAGCTTGTAGTAGAAATGAGGAATGTTACTGCTTTAACTATAAAATAACTGTGTCATGCATGCAGTAAGCATGAAACACGGTGGACTAATGGGACTTGTTACTGATGATGCTGAAAGCTAAATAACCATTAGTATTAAATTTTATGAATAGACTCTTGTCTTTCATCTTACCTCTTCAACCAGATAAAAGACACAGAGGCTATTTAGATGTCATAAGAATAAGTTTGCTGAAATCCCTACAGACTTAAAAAAAATTTCTCTCTTCATGTTGCTTAGGGTTTTGTTGCGTTCAAAGAAATGCCAGTATGCCAGTGCTGAAAGAAGAACAGAACAGAAATCCAGCATTATGTGTGGGTTTAGGCTTGTTAAGGATGCTACTGAATTGAAATAGTGTGTATCCTTTCCCTGCAGAAATTTCTTCTTCAGATTTAAAAATATATAGAAAAGTCACTAATAATGAAAATTTCCAAGAAGTCTTGTAAGACCATGTCATAATAGAGCATTGTCAGTGTTTGTATTGTCCTAGCTGTGTTTATTAGACTGTCATGAATGTTTTAAAATGGCTGCAGCATATTAGAAATATCTAACTAAAAACTTTTTTACAGAAATTTACTTCTTTAAACCTTCTGTTCACCTAAGAATAAAAGTTTTAAAGATTTAACTTGCAACCTTCTCCATCTGGATAATAAAATGCACTGATGGTGGTTGTAAATTGTGCTTACTTCATGCAGAGTATTTATAAGCAGAAATACACACTGCTAGCAGTTGATGTGGAAGAGTTGTTCAACTCTGAGATGTTGTGCAATGACTTTGGGAACGGTAATTAGATTACAAATATCTCTTGTGAAATCCTAGTTCAAAAAAATATTTTTATATTTGTGGTGAGTATTAACGATCATGTAATGCATAACAATCATATAGTTTTTTTGTTTTATAGGAAACAGAATTGGACAGCTGTGGTGTTAATACCGTGTTGCTGGTACATTTTTTTGGAAAAGAAGGAAAGGAAAAACTTCGCTATTCTGAGTTTTTCAGGTATTTTTTTAGCTAGGCAAGCCTAACAGAAACCAGTTTTGTTCCTACCCCCTCTGCTTTGCACCAACTCTGGCATTAATCTGATGTCACACTGAGGTGATTCGGAAAAATTAAGCAATGAAGTAGAGATTACTCACGATTTTACAGGATTGAATTCCACATTTAGCTCCTAGAGTCTGCTGTCTGCAGGAGCTGAGCACCACGATAACTCCAGAGCAGCAGTGGATCAGGAGGCCAGGAGGTTTGAGGCTCCCATTCTTGGCAGCTGTGTGGTGGCATACCTTAAAACAATGTGGTACATGAATATTTTTCATGACCGAATCACCAAAAAAGTGACTGCTAATCAATGAAAAAATATTTTCTGAGCTACCTCTTTCCCCATTAGCTGTCATGGTAAACTACAGACAACTTCTCCACTTGCTTCAAATTCCAGCTTCTGTTAAAACTTCACCTGTGCCTTTTCCTTTACCCTTTGAACTACTTCTGCAATGGAACTGTGCAGATACTTGTTTGAATCTTGACACAGATCTTGTAGCATGGCATCAAGAGAAGGTTATTCACAGCAGTATTACCTTTTCTACAAAAATCATCAGTCATTTACAGACTGCAAAAATAAAATAGAATAATGTGTTTTACTTCAGTTTATATTCAGAAGTGAAGAATGTGTGGCAGCCCTCTTAAAAATGAATGTTTTTGCAATCAGTAGACTAAAAAGTGTTTGGCTCCAGTGGCTCTGGTACATACCAGTCTTCAAATAAACAACCTTTCCCTTTTGAAGACCTCAGCTCAATAGGAATCTAAGTGAGTAAAATAAGTTTAAGATGTCTCCAGCTCCCTTTTCTATAAATACCATAGATCCTCTCAATGAAACAAAAGGCAGAGAGCACCAGTAAAAGGTTGTGTTTGCATATACAGTGTAAACTGAAAAGCCTCAGGTTTTAGATAAATCCTACACTGACCCAATGAGGCATGACATTGATGAAACTATGTACCCAGGACGTTCAGAACGCATAGGTTAAAGACCTTTGCCTGCCACACAGATAGAGGCCTGTAATCAAAATCAAACTCCCACATCTTGCTCTTAAAATTTGTGGGATAAGTGTAAGGTTTAATGCAGGTAATTTTTCAACAGTGGCAGTTATGTTTCGTAGAGCTGGAATGTGCCTCTTTATCACTGCGTAGACACTCCATCTCAGCTGCAACATGACAGTGGAGTTTGTTTAACACACAGAAAGGTGAATAAAAGGATCGCTGTCTTTTTAACCTCTGTGAGGATATCACCTTTCACATGATTTTATTTGCAAGTAAATCAAGCACATCATTTCTGGGTTCCTATTGTTCAGAGAAAATGTGATTTCTATCTGATGGCCTCTCGTAACACTTTACCTTATGCGGAAAGCTATTGTTGGCTGTTTGATCAAAGTGCCACACTGTTTTTACAAGAGATGACTGATGAGCTGTACAGACATAGATCATTGTCAAAAGCAGAAAATAGTGATGGTAAATGCTTTTATCATTTTCCAAGTTCTTGCCTAGAAAGCTTTTCCATTGATCAGTGTAGTACCTAGTAGAAAGTAGAGGTGATTAAGTTTGATTAGGACACACTAAAACTTGTCACATTAGTTAAATACACAGATATTGCTGTACTGCAGAGTCCTTAAAACTGAAAAAAAACCAAAACACCAACCGCACCCACCCCCCCCAAAAAAAAAAAAAAGAAGAAAAACAAAAAAAAAACCAAGAATGTTTCCACTGTGAAATTTCAGTGTTCTTCCATGGGAATTCTGAAAGATGAGACTACCATTCTCATCTCATTATTTACATATATTTTCCTCATGCTTCCTCTTTTCATTTTGTCTGGCATTAAAAAATCCTATTGTAAGTGTGCAGCCATCTGTATCTACATGTACACTAGCATTGTCCAACCCTTTTAGCCCACAGTCCAAACATTTAAAAAATGTCAGACAGCCACAGTCAATATACCAGGGCAATTACTTTGCCCTGTTCTCCTTTCTCTGCATTCAAATGGCACAAAGAAAATGGAAACTGTCTACATCTCCTGTGGCAATGTGAGGCTGATGTAAGCCAGTTCTTGTGCCTCTCTTCCTATTGCCCTGAACACAGGAGGCACACTGAGTATAGGGAGGGAAAATGGTTAGGCATCTGTCTCCAGCTGGTGCATGCTTCTTGGGAAGTCACAGGTACTGATGTACACAGCGACAATCCTCAGGCTGTTTTTTCATCAAATGTAAAGAATGAGACCATGAAACAGAATATCACATCACTTTTCAACTTTTCTAGGACTTCTGGGAGCGTGGAACTAAAGAAGTAACCTTTTCATGGGTATTTTGTGGCCCTGGTCAAGCTCTTTTCTCATTATCCACCAGAAAATAGTCAAAACAGCAACCAAAGACGCTCCTCTTCGTTCTCTGCTGAGCAGCAGTGGTGGGTCACCCATGTGGTTCTGCAGCTGGGACTGCTTAGAAGCAGTGGAAGCAATCCAGGGTGCACTCCATTCTATATCTTTCCCATAGTAACAAGGTGGTTTCAGAGATCTTCAGAGTCCTTAATGTAGGACTTGGGGAATACATATTCATCTCCAGACTGCTACGTATTTTTTGTTGCTTGTCCTTAACGTAAGGACAATACAATAATTATTAATAAGAATTTACAATTTCAAATGTGAGAGCTTGTTTCCCTGGCAAATATTAGGAAATTTAAATTTCTGGAGTAAAATTATTCTGGAGTATATTTATGTATACCACTACTGAAGGTATGGCCTCTTAGTCAAATGTAGCTGGAACCATTATTTTGCATCATTTTACGAAAATATAGAAGCATGTGCATCAAGCCTACAATCATGTAACAAAGAAGGATAAATTTAATACAGGAAGCTGTAATCAGGTGAGACATTCTTCTCAGAAGATCTGAACAAGTTTCTGTTTCAGGAGACCACCACTCAATTTTACACTTCAACAATAATGTCCTCTTCTAATACCAGGTCCTGTCTTAGAGAATGTCCCTTGAATTCAAGGAACAATTTCTATTATTTTGTGTGGCTTTCTCACAGTTTTTAATGCAGAAATAATTCTTGATTTTTTTCTTAAAAAAAAATTAACTTGTGCTTTAATTTCCAGCTATATTGTATGTACTGTCTGTTATCCTGAGTAGAAAACTGTTTAGCTTTTTAGGTATAGGAAATATTTTTTCCTGACAGACAGTGGGGTATTTTTCCCATGAAAAAAGTCCCTTACTGATCTTGTTTAAGTATGTCTAATCCCAAATAAAAGAGGAGACTGTATTTCACTCCTTAAACAGTTTACAATTGCTGTGATTTTTTTCTGTAATCTGTCCCCAAGCAAGCTTAAATCTCTCACAGTCTCCCTGAAGGAAAAAATAAAGTGTGGAGAGTATGGAAAGAATATTCAAAAAAATCTCTGACTGTTGTATTTTCTTCTTGGGATGTCTTACAAAAATATTCTTCCCAGTATGGTTAAACAATGGGCATCTTTTAATCATATAAGGAAAATTAAAATTTCAAACCCCATTTATGGCATTTTCTTAACTGATTTCTTCTTCCAAACATTTCATCAGTTAATAGAATTTTGCACCAGAAGTATTCTTTAATCATGGTTCTTTTCTTATTTCTGTTTTAGATTGAAGGTCACAAATTGTATAACCGTACACAAATCATGCCTTTTCCTTACCTGTCATGTTTCTTTTCTTCAGTATTTTGAATTCCTTGGTGCATTTTTTTTTGAAACCTTTCATTTAAGCAGCCAGAGTGATCCAGGCTGTACCTCACTGCTAGTGCTGACATTTTGGGGGGCAGGGCTGTTGCATGTGTGTGTGTCAGTGCATGGATGCAGGGTCTCTGTCAGGTAGCATCGTCAGCCAGCAGCGCTTCTGCTGTGATGACAGCTTGTACATTTTCAGTGATTTTCATCTGGGGATTTGGAATTGCTTTGCAGAAATAGAGTATGATTGCCTCCTTACTTGTCTCTGTACCCACATTTTTATCTATGTGTGGGCATATAGAGAGAGGGCCCTAATACACACAGAGATTACATCAAGTACAGCCAAGATCAGGCAGTGAGGAAGTGGAGAACAGCAACAAAATCTGGCTTCATTATATTGCTATAACTCAATCTGAATATTTCCCAAATACTTAGTAAAGAGGTTGAGAAAAATATTTTTCTTCCTTTCCTGTACACATAGCAAAAGAATAGCTTGATTAGTTTCTACAGAATGCTTATAAATGAAAGTGAGTTGTTTGGTTTGGAAATACTAAGGATAGTAAATCAAAGAGGGTTTTGCCTGCAGTTCTGAAAATGGTGCGATTGATTAACTGTCTTAATGCTTGCAAAACTGAATTTACAAGCATAAATCTAAATGTTCTCTAAAGGTTAATGGTCAAGCCTTTATTAGATTTTCTATATTCTGGTTTGAAAGTCAAATTGCAAAAAGGCAACTCCCAGCTGGCTTGCCACAGTCTGTTGGTGCAGAGGGTTATCAATTCTTCAAAAGGACTTCAATGTCCGAAGATGAGCCAAAGCGTGGTACAAATGCTGGGGTGGTATATCCACCACTATCTTTGTTATGAAATTTCCTTCCTATAAATCAGTGCAACAAGAATTGGTCAGTTCTGTAAAGTGTTAAAGCTTTGCACGGACAGGTCATGTCAAGAGATGGAAAGCAAACTTTCCCTAACATATCCTTCAGTGTTTCAATCTACTACTTTGTGTGCCATAAAGAATACAATGCTAGCACTTCTAGCGTTGGAGGGGGAATAGCTGCATTCCTGAGGTCTCCCTTCTGTTACTGCATTTGCACTTGTATTTGTGGTGGCTTAACACTATTGAAGCTGAGTTGCCAAAAATTTTGAGAGACTCCCTCTTTCTATGGTAGAGCACATTACAAAATGAGGGTTAAAGCCTGATAAGGTGTCTGGAGGATGTTGTAACGTGATAACAAATTTGGCCATTGGCCTTCAACGTGGGTGTTTTAGAGAGTGTGGATAAAGCAGGCTATCTTAAAGAAAGTACTCTCTGTTCCTAGTCTTTTTTCCCTGTCTTACAAATTTATGGTTTACCTCTCCTTTTTGTTTCTTGGAAACTTAGACCTTGCTTTTATTTTCAACCTACTATAGCATAAGAGTATTCCCAGTGTAATTATTTTTTAATTGTAGAGTACATTTACAATCAGAATCCTGTTCCTGTTTGAATTCTGACTCCCTTCAAAGTGCCCAGCCAAGTTCCCACTGACTTTGGGAGAGGAGGAATTTCATTCCTGTGCTTGTTTTTCCTAATACCTGAATACCTGGATTTTGAGGACTTTACAGCTGAAACTCGTCGCAATGTGATTCAGAAGATGCAAGAGCAAGTATCCCTAGTGGTGTCTTGACATTTATGTATCAAGTTTTACTTCCTAACTAGAAAGTTATTTTTAATAACTTTTAATAACTTTCACTTTAAAAAAACTCATTAGGATTTTTAACTCTCACATCTGGGAATAAAAGTGACCTAGAATGCTGATGTGATGATTCATAATATTTTAATTTCTGTAATATGGGAAGCTATCACATAAATTTTAAATTGCACATTTCAGCTACTGCTCCAAGTAGCATTTGATACGGCAGGAAACCTTCCCACCCTGGCTTGCCAGGAGCAAGCCTACAAGTTGAAATGAACTCAATTAGAAGAGGGTGGAGAAGCAAGAACACATTGACAATGCCCCAGCCAAACCCCTCACTGTCTGCTCTGGCTTTTCTGCCCCTTTCAGCTGGCTGATCTGTGCAGCTTGGTGAGCCACCTGCTCCTTCCTCATCACGCAGAAGTGATTGATCTCTCAGCTCTCCTGCCTTTGTTGGGTGTGGCTAGAGGGGAGGTCACCAAGACTTTTCTGCTTAAGGAAATGCAATATTCAGAAAAGGTGGGAGAATGTTTCTATGTTGTCACCTATGGCTACTGACCAGTAAAGCAAATGACTGAGAGCTTGCTCCCCCAGATAAATAGCTCAAGACTCAAGACCCTAAGTCTGTTGCAAAATATGTCCACCTTTCATAGATTAAAAGCCAAGAAAATTAAACATATGGTGTCTTGTTTCCCTACGTCCAAGTTTTAGGCATGTTTCTGTAAGTGACCTCATTTTCAGCAACTTCTCCTCCTCCTCCAGACCAGATGTTACACGGGTTAGAAACTACAGTCAAAGATACTGCACAGCCTCAGCTGTGACTTCCAGCCAAGTACAAACCACACATCCCAGACACCGTCTACTCCTTGCCTGTGATGGCCACGCTCAAAATGCTGCCAAGTGGCCCTAGTCAGTCTCTGCTGGGCTGACTCCGTGCCTGGTCTAAATGCCAGGTTCATGCTGTTCTCTCCCCCTGCACCTCAACCTCCCTTCCCAAAACCTGGGGGGGCTGTGGGTGCAGCAGGGTTGTTTGTGGCCAGCCCATGGAGCAGGTCTTGGCACCTGCTGGCTGCAGTGCTGGCCAGAGGCAGCGGTCTCCTCAGGAGTTACCAAGACTGGAGCTGGGTCTGAGAGCGGAAGAGTGGTTTGCAAGCTGTGCAAGTCAGCTCCTGCTGCTCTGCCAGACAAGGAGCCACACAGTCACACTGGTTGCACTAACTGGTCCCTTGCTGTTTCATCCCCTTGTGAGAGGGAGAGTCAGGGGAGTTGAAAGTTTGTCAGGTGGACTGTGGAGGTATTACCTTAGTGTTTGGCTATACTGTGGAAGCCCCTTTACTAAACCAGAAAAATGCACATATAAAATGTGACAGTATATTGTACCTCTCCTCAGAATTACTCTAATTCAACTCTAGCCTGAAACTTAAAATCACCTCTGCTGTCAGGCTTTCGTTGGCCCGCATGTCCTGAGCTGTGAAGTATTTGTTGGCCCTTTATTTGCATGTGCAGCTCTACCTCTTAGAGGAAAAAATACAAGAGAGAGCTTATGCTGCAGCAGCAGTCTTCAGCTAAGCCCTTGTAGACTTCACAGAGCTTCGAGCTACTAATTGTCCAAGTGATCTCATTAAAGAACTAAAGATAGCTGTGTGGACTAAAATGCCGTAATTTCAAGGGAAAGAATTCAAACCCAGTGAGGCTGTGCAAACACTGATGAGCAAATGAGCCTCTGCTGATATTGGCTACATAGACCCTTAGCTGTCCTCTTCTCCAACGAATTGCTTTGTCCCAATACAGAGTATTTCATTCCCTCCTGTCAATAATTTCTGCAACTCAATAGAGTTCTTCCGAAATACTGAAGGGATTCTGACAAGCACCACTGTTTTTAGCCTTTATTTAAAAATCATCACTTGTTTTTTGGATTGCCCCATTTCTGAAGTGAAAAATATCAAATGGATCCTTACAATATTGTCTTTCACTTTTTCAAAATGAATATTAGCCAGAATAAATTTATTGGCCATGTAGACCAAACTAGGGGAACTGAAAGCTATAATTCAAAGTTCCAGCTCTGTACCTGCAGGCTGTTACTTGCTTCTTGTGATGCTCTTTTTACTTTCCTAAAAGAATGGGTGTCTCTGAAAAACCTTGATATTCACTCTTTCCTTTTTAAGACAATTCTCTTCCTACCTTCCCAAACCCCTGTAACATCATTTTCTGTGCTCTTCTGAACTCTGTACAAGTCAATTGTAATCCTCTCTAATCCATCCTCTAGTGAGCACAGAACTGATTTGCCAGACCTCCGTATGTAGTTATAATCTTTGAGACTTTCAATCTTCTCCTACCAGAATGATTTCAAGTTTCCTCCTTCACCTTTGTCATCATTATGGCCTCATCTTTCTAGGCACTTTCCAATCTTGTCATTCCTCTCTTATTAATATGAAACCTCATAAATCATGTGTCAGGCCTTTAGTGTACCGTGTCCTTTTTCGTTGGTTCATTATGCTGCTGCCTTACCGATTCTTTATCTCCTTATCTGCGCATTTTTAAACGCGAGTAGAACCGAGATGTCCGGGCTGTCCCCAAGCGCTGCCGGCAGCCGCCGCCTGTGCGGGCCGAGAGCGCGCCCTGCCGTGTCCTTGTGCAAACGCAGCCCTGGCAGCAGAACAGAAAATTAAACCAGTGCGGGGATTTTGAACAGCGGCGTCGAAAGCGCTTGTGGCTCCGAGCTGCTGTCTGCTGCACTCAGGAGCTGGGGTGGTAGTGGGGATACAGGCGTGCAGCTATCAGCTGTTGGATGTTATCTGTTTGCACGTAGGTTCATGGAAAATCTGCAAACGGAAGTCCAAGAAATGGAATTCATAAAGTTTTCCAAGGGTTTGAACGTCATGAGAAAAGAAGACTTTGCAGCATGGTTGCTCTACTTCACTGATGAGGAAAACAATGAAATTTATTGGCAGAATGTGAAAGACAGAATCGAGGCCGGAGAGGTTGGTACCCAAAGCGTGCTTTGTTTTGCTTCCACCTTTTTATGCACAGGTTTTCATTTGAATGTGATTATCTAATAAGGTAATTAGTTTCCAAATGAATTATTGCAGCCCTTGAATTTTATATAAATAACAGCAATGGTAATTTGCCATCTGAGAAATACAAAGATTGATGATGAATAGGCAATCACATCTAAACACTAAGTCCCACCAGATTTAATGACGTAAAATTATTGGGATTTGATGTATTATTCATTATATATCCTCTAAATTCTCTGATACTCTAGAACATCAGTTTGGAAGAATTCAAGACTTTTTGCAAGTTTACAAATAACCTGGAAGACTTTTCTATTGCCATGCAGATGTTTACTGTGGCCAATCGTCCTGTTAAACGGGGTAAGTGCTCTACACCTTTCATATGGGCTTTTTTAAAAGAAAATAGATCATTGTCGTTGTGGAATTAATGTAAGTCAGTTATCCCAAGGTACCACAGTGAAGTCCAAAAATAGTATACTGCTATGTATTTGGAATTAATTCTATTTCATGAAAAAATTATAATAGAAAGTTCCTAAAACGTTTTCATTTGTAAGTTTTAATGTGCTATCATATGCGGATCAATCACAGCAGACTAAACCATAATCATAAGATGGTCTGGGTTGGGAGGGACCTTTAAAAATCATTTCTCCAAACCCTCTGCCATTGGCAGGGAAATATGTCACTGGGTCAGGTCGCTCAAAGCCCCACCCAAGCCAACCTTGAACACTTTCAGTGCTGGGACATCCACAACTTTCTGGGCAACCTCTTTCAGTTCCCACCACCCTTATTTCTTTCTTATATGCAGTCTAAATCTACACTTTTTCAGTTTGAAACCATTTTGCCTTGTCCTGTCACTACATGCCTGTTGCCCTGAGTTTTGCAGTTCTTTGATGTTTTCATTCTTCTGTAACAGTTTATCACACATTCTCTGTAAACATAGCCATGTTTTTCTAACTATGTTTTATTGTTTGCATTCCTTTCTCCTGGGCAGAGAAATTTGATGGATATTTCCTCTGACCAGTGTAATGGAGAGGTGGCTATTTCTCTCTCCAATCCACGGCAGTTTCTAGAGGATATAAAATAAAGTGCGAGGCCAGTCCTGCCCAGGTTTTTTGGCCCGCAGTTTTGGCTCTCTTCTTCAACGCGTGTCTGCATCTTTCTTCCGTGTCCTGAGCGACACATGCCCTTGTAACAAGTCTTTCTTATAAAACCCCTGTATATACTGAAAGGCCACAATAAGGTCTACCTGGAGGCATCTCTTCTCCAGGCTGAACAACTCCAGCTCTCTTGGCTTTCCTTCACTGAAGACGTGTTCCATTCCTGTGATAATTTTTGTGGCCTCCTCTGGACTCTCTCCAACATGTCCATGTCCTTGCTGTGCTGGGGACCTCAGAGCTGGATGCAGTGCTCCAGGTGGGGTCTCACCAAAACAGGGGCAGAATCCCCTCCCTTGCCCCACTGGCCACACTGCTTTGGATGTAGCCCAGGACAGGACTGGCTTTCTGGGCTGCAAGAGCATATTGACAGGTCATGTCCAATTTTTCATCCATCAATATCCCCAAGCCCTTCTCCACAGAGCTCAGAACTCAGTTCAAGTTAGTTCTAGATGAGAAAGGATTTACTGAAACAAGACACGCTTTAGTAACACTTTGTAATAACAAAGCTTTTCCTTTATAGTGAAACAAGTTTCCTGAGGAAACTAAACAATAGAAATCTCTTATTTTGCCTATATTGCTTTCTCCTTGTGCTTATGTGGTGTTATGCTACTATGGCTATTAAAAAGAAACAATGGAATAAATTGTGGTTTAAAATAAAGATTTGGAGGAGGGGAGTTGCTTACTTCCCATACAGGAGAGATGGGAGCAATGCAACAAAAGGTTCATGGACATACAAATGCTTTTTGTTCTAATCCTGACCTTCTTACTTGGCTGTTGTACTTGAAGGACAATTCTCCTAAGTTGTTTCAAAATAGCAACATAAAAAGTTCCTAAGGAGATTTGATGAAATATTGACATTCGTTGAAATTAATATTTGATGGGCTCATGTGAAAAAGGCAAGAGACATGCGAGAAGATGGGAAGAAAATTACATATTCTTGAGAGAGAGATGTTTGGATGAAATTTGAACCAAGGAAGGCCAAAACTGGGGGATTCACAACTTGTGACTTTCATTACTACTCTGTTTATGCACTGAACCCCACTGTGATCGAAAGCAGGCAGCTGCTGAGGTTACTCATGGATGTTACATGTCTACATGTCTCATCCTTCCTGAATCTCACCGAGTTCTTTGTCTTGCTGTTTGCATGTGCATACATGTGTGTATTCACACACATATGAATATTTATCTTAAAATAAGACAGTCTTTTAGTCCTTCCTTTTATTCTAGACTTCTTTTTATTCTAAGTTCACAATTCATCTTTTCTCTCTGATAAGGTGGCCCTTCTTGGTTGGAAGATTATTATGCTCCACTGGTGTAGAATATCTTTCTCCTTTTTTTTCATGTTCAAAAAAACTACAGTGCCATGTCTGGATTTAAATTCAGCTTCAAGAGATTAAACAGTTAACACCTTTTCAAAGACAAAATTAAGACTCTAAGCATTCCGTATTTCATGTCCTTTTCAAATTGTGGTATATCCTTTTACAGAAGGATTTTCAGCTTCATTTTATTTAAACCAACTGTAAAATAATCAGCTACATTTGTACAGGAATAGTTGAAAGAGACAAAGATGAGAGCAAAGTTAGGAATGACATTCCCTCTAGTGAGCTTCAGAACTAATCATAGTGCTATTTACAAACAGCACTTGTTTATGAAAGCAGAACCACATTAATACTGTATTTATGACTTCATTGGACAACTTGCTGTAATAATCTACAATACTGCTATACTTCAGTAACCTCCAATTCCTTTTTGAAATTCATACTTCCATGAAGCCTTCAAAAATGCATCCAATTCATGTGTTGCAATTGTGCTTGCTGTGATAAACAATAATCCTTTTGCTCTTACCATCTGCTGTTTTATGGCAACCCCACACATTTCCTCATCTTCCTTGGGTCAAAACTCCAAATTCTGTGCTCCACAGGACCAAAAGTGGGGATAGCAGGTATTTCTGTAATGCACATGGTGGTATAAAGAGAGAAGAAAAAAAAGCTGAAGATGAAAGTAGATCTCCAGAGAGGTATGAGCTTTTTCTGCCACAAATGCTCATAAACTCTTCAACCATCATTTAAGAGAAGGTAGCCAGCTTCTTTGAAAACCAGAACTACAGGTATATAAAGTCATGTGCTGTAGGCAGCACATTGACCATTTGATGGTCTGTGTTTCTGCAGAGTTGCTGAGGAGATTGTTGGTTGAGGCAGAGCATATAATAAAATACTGTTCTCTGAGGAGAAGAGTTTTCTTGCAGAATGAATTGTCATGAATGTGGTTTGAGATAAAATTGTAGAGTTTTTCATGAGAGCATAGTGAGGCAAGCACTTACCATTCCTATGAACAGGTAACAGCCAAAGGTGTGTAAGTTTTCAGCTATTTCTAGCAAAAAATATCACTCACACTGTTGCTTGAGAAGTGCATTGCAAAAGTTTATCATAGAATTAATAAAGATAGTGTTGTGAAAGATGAAGCAAGCTCAAGGACACATGAACTGAGGCCTCCTAATAGTTCACTGGTTTACATATCCCACATTGTTCAGTTAGGATACCCATGAGACATTGTAAATTGTACGGAATCCTGCTATTTATGTGCTTTCCATTTTCTTTACAAGTTCAGTCACCTATGATGTAATACTATGTCTTTACTAGCTGAGTTCAAGAGAGCAGTGAAGGTGGCAACAGGACAGGAGCTCTCAGATAATGTTTTGGATACCATCTTCAAGATTTTTGATCTAGATGGAGATGACTGCCTCAGCCACAGCGAGTTTCTTGGCGTCCTGAGGAACCGGATTCATCGAGGTTTGAGGGTAACAAGCTGACATAATTGTTTGTAACTACCACACATGATTGCTACAATTATCTTGTAAATAGCTTGCAGAAACACAGGTAGAGTTAATGAATAGAAAAAAAGTATATATTTTAAACTGGATAGTCCTTACTGCATATGAATCTGGGAGGAATGCTGCCACTAAGAACTACACATGTGAACTATGGAAGCAGCAGCACAATATTATATACTGTATTTACACAGTCTGGGAATAGGAGTCTTTTCTGTGTAAATGCTAAACACACTCTAACTTTATTAACAGGTACCACAGCAGCAAGGCATTCAAGGTTACTGGAAGTGTGTGAAGAAAGAAAGCATTAAAGGAGCCAAAGAAGTGTGGAAGCAGACTGGGAAAAGTCCTTTTTAATGCAGTCCATTGTTCTTTTGCTATAAGTGTTGTTATTTAGGGGAGTTTGTCCTGTTTACATAATAGCTGAATCAAAAATGCTCTTTTTTTAGCTAAAGTTTAATTAACCCAGACTCTAATGCAATAATTTTATAATCGTTCCAGTGCAATCAGATTGGTTTACAGAACTGGTATCACTTGTGACCTCCATACAGAAGTACTCTTGTTCTAGGGAATAGTGTGGTTTACTGCTCTGTGGAGTGTGACCCTGCACTGTAGGATACAGGATACACAGCGTTTGATAATGGCCCCAGGCAGGAACATCACAGCAGTATCATCTCCTGTTGAAGGAGTAGACATCATCTCAGTTAGCCACTAGCACAGCAGTTCTCAATCTCAGGCAAGGGCAGAGGTTCACAAGGCAAAATCACTTGCACAATACATTTCAAATCAAGTTACCCTGAATCAAAAAGGAAAAATCACACCTCATTATGGGGATCTGCTCATGTGCTGGTTCCTGGTGCTTGATGCCACCAGTTCCTGTGTGGATGTGTGGTTTGTCTACCTTCATGATGTTAATATTAAACTGGAAGTACAAGATTGATAGGCTTGTTGCAAGCTTTGAAAGTTGTACACTGATCAATGAATGTGCATTGAGTGTCTCAGACCTCTTCCATATAGTATAAATGAGAAGAAAAAATCCTCATTCTACCATAAACAGTGGTAGTTACAATTTGACTCATAACTATTTTGCTCTAAGTGTATTGCAGAAGATGAAGGTCTAAAAAGTAGTTGTTTTATCTTACTAAAGGTTGTAACAGGGAAAGCTGAAGTATCTCAGGAATTCAAGGTTATAATAAGCAAGCACTGAAGTAATAATATGGCCAATAAAAAACTAAATACAAATGTTTATTACTCCAAATGCAAAGTTAACCTAAGATCTTAAACACTAAAACAAGGAACAAATCAAGCTTAATGTTTCTCAATTACAGATGAACATTTTTCGGCTATAATGTAAGGTGTGTGTCTGTGTACACAGGTGTGTGTGCATGTTACACGTTTTGTCTTTCTTACAGTCCCAGCATAGTCAGAGGTCCAGATCACTCTTCCTAGCTGGCCACGATATCGAGGAGATAGACTTATCTGTAAAGATGTCAGGGTTCTTCCTCTCCCTCCCTCTCAGTTGTCTGACTTGTCTTTGCTGGGGTGAAAGCTTAACCCTTCAAGACAGGTTTGTGATAACAGATAATACTCAAAAGGTGGACTAGGGGAATGTCTCAAGAAAAAATAACCAAGAAATCTCACCATTCAGTGAGGAAATATCCATCTCTTTTTTTGCATGACAGCAGCTTTGTTGTTCTCAAAGTTGTAAATAAGCTCAATATGTGGTGCTTTGTTGTCATTTCTTTGGGTTTTGGTGGGATGAGTCTTGAGAAGAGGGGAAATTTCCATGCTAGGTAAGACATCAGAGCTCTCACTCAGAGCAGGGACAGGAGAGAATGCTTTGGGAAACCATGAAGATCCCACCTAAGGAATACTGAGCTTCCTGAGAATGTGTTTGGTGTGTCGGTAGCTGTCAGGCAGGTCTGCGCTGAGGACAAGTCCTGCTGCCTGAGCCTGGGAATGATGGTCTCTCCTAGGGAACAGAGTGAGAGGCTAGCAAAGCAGTTCTTCCCTCCCTCAGCTTGGAGTTTTAATTTAAATAGTGCTAAAGAGAAAATGCTTGTATTCCTGTCGTCCGTGGACATGTACCCAGAACAAGACCGTGCCTGTGTGGACGTCCTGTGCGTCTGTGTGGAAGATCAGGCACCAGTGACCACCAAGGATCCCCTTTTCCCGTGGAAACAATGCAAATGAAATAAACAATTTGGAAACAATCCAAATGCAGTAAATGCCTCAGCCTCCTCCCCTCAAACTGAACTGGTACAATGCTGTGTGGGCAGCAGGGTACCTGATGGATGGTTTACCTTGTGTTTTTGGAAGTTGCTTGTTGCTTCTGGTGCTGGGAGCAAAGGTGGGGCAGTGGGACTGGCACCACAGAACCATGGCCAGCTGCACATCACCAAATTATCCAAAAAATGACACTTTAAAAAGAACTTCTGTGTCACAAAAGTGTGTGTGTGTTCACCCAAAGTGCTTTGTGCCAGCTCTGGCTTTAGTGCAAGGCTGCCTTTTATTTGTTGCTGTTAATATTTTGGCAAATCATTTTTACTTTGGAATGGAGATTATTCTCTGACATTTTATTCTGTGTGAAGTTAATAGGTTTATGGGTTTTTTATTGCTTTTGTGGTTTCTTTTGTTTACTAATGACTTCCTTCTTACAAGCTGTTTGGTTTTCTTTGGAGAAATCAACTCATTTAGCTTTAGTGTATCTAGAAGTTTAATTCCTCGGTGGACATTTGTATCTGGGTTTGTGCAATCAGCAGTATCTGCTTGCAGGGATTTCAAGTTCTGTTTTTTAGCAAAAGCTTTGGTGTCAAATTCAGAGGAAAAGCAAGAAGATATGCTTTGTTTTTATAAGAATTTTGTGTCTATAGTTAAAAAAAATTATGGATTAGGAATTAAAACAGCGTTATGAATCATTTTCAAAAGGTATCCTGAAAGCACAGCCAGGAAGGAACTCCTTTAAAGGCCTGGATGACTTGTCTATCAGGCTTGAAAAATCAGACTCTGTGTTTAATTTGGAGTTTATTTTTCTTTGTCAATTAAAATGCTTTATAAAACAGTCTTAGAATAATTGCTCATTTTGAATATCTTATATTGAAAGAGCTGTTTATGTAAGTGTTTAGATAAATATTTTCTTTTAAGGAGTTCATCATAGTTTTAGTGTTTGATGTTTTAGTTCCTTTTAGTCACTGTATGGTATTTGCAGCCTGTCTGTCAGCATTACTCAACACAACTTACTTAGAAGTTTATGCCAGCTGCCAATCTAAACATATCAATTATGACTTGTTTTAACATTAGAAACTCTTCCTCTGAACAGAGGTATATAGAAAAACTAAATAAAATCGACTTTTTTAAAATCTACCACATTGCATCTGAATGTTATGTGGAATAAAGAGGAACCCATTGCACATTGCAGAAGTCTCAAAAATTGATATAACATCTATCAAAAGTATACACAAAAGCAAGTGCAGTCATTTACAGCATATAACTCCTTTACAAAATTTTAGTTGTTGTATCCCCGTAATAACACTTTTTATATTTCCTTGTTTGTTTACTTTAAGATAATGTTTAAGCACCGTTTATTCTTCATTTCTAAAGGAAGCAAAGGCAAAAATGCAGTGTGATATACTAGAAGTAACAGAAGCTCATTGTTTTTTTCTAGAAATTAATTCTGCTTTCTCAGTTTGTACAAGCCTCTTTCAAAAAGCAGAAGTCCCTCTGGATTCAAACCAAGTTGGCAGGTTTTAACAAAATAGACAACGGTGAGGAGTACATGTTCTGCATAGCAGGCAAACAAGCCAGGCCATAGATTGTGGTTTCATGGCACTTCACATGTCCAGTGTATATAACAAAAAAAGGATCACTGCCCAATAAAGGACAAGAATGGGAACAACCCTGTTGCTTAGAGGAAGTATTTTAAAATTCAGGTATATTGATCATACTTTGACTAAAACATAGAGATGGATCAATAAATGTACATCAAAATTTAAAAACACAGTGTTCTTCTCATGCAAGAATTCTCACAGGATGGGGCAGGCATGTCTCATACCTTCAGTTTTAATGTTTCCTATAAAATAGTCACAGCAGGGTCAGGAAACTACTCCAATGCAGAAAAAAATCAATCATTCTAAACAGAAAATACACATCCAGATGATGTTGTGGCTGTTACGGGTGAGATCCAAGTTGACCCAACAGCAGCTCCTATAGTGCAGCTGGTCACAAGGGAAGCATGAAGATGAATGTGGCAGATATAGACACAAACTTTCAGTGCCCACCTGGCTACAGAAGCTCCTCCTACAGAAAATAAAGATGTCACCCAACAAGAAGCAGAAAGGTCTCTGCAGGACAGAAAGCTGAGAGGCTTGAGCATGCACAAAATTAATCAGCAAACAAGTGCGTGTCTCTTCACACTCCTGATATTTGAATGTTTCCTGTTGGCTTTGTTGATTAAACAATCCTGGTTGGTTCTATAATAAAAAAAAACATGCAACATATGTGGAGACAGATTTCCCATTAGGTTGGTGTTGGCTTAGTTAATAATGTTTTCAGTTCATTAACTGGAGTGCCCTAGCACAGAGCTCTGCTCGGCTGCTGCTCCTGCACACCAGCATCCGCAGGGAGCCTGCTCAGCACTGCACCCACCTGCACGGGGTTAGACAGAACCTCGTGCACACCTCGTGCCCTGAAAAGCAAAGGGCCATGGTTTTCCTCACCTGTGTGCTCAGTTGGAGTTTGGAGTTTAGACCAGGGAAAATTGCATCACATAAAGGGTTGTCAAGCACTGGAACAGGCTGCCCAGGGAAGCAGTTGTGTCACCATCCCTGGAGGTGCTGAAAAGATGTGTAAATGTGGCACGTGGGGACATGGTTTAGTGGTGGTAGACATGGAAGTGCTGGGTTAATGCTTGGACTTGATGATCTTACAGGACTTTTCCAACCTGAATGATTCAATGATTCTCTTCTGCCTCTGGCAGAGGGCGGCCTGCCTTTCCACGCTGACCGAGGGGTGGAAGTAACATGGAAGGCAGAGGGCCGTGTGAGGGTGGACACAACACCTTGCAGAACACTGTTTACCGTTGGGTTTCTTTTGGCAATGTTTCAGACACACAGATTCAAAGAGCTGGAAGGACGGATATTCCATGGGTAATTCAGAGGAATGTGGGAGGGGGTTTCTCATGGGATTTCAGACACAAGCTCACTGGTCTGAAACAGCCTTGGAGGGCCTGGCCTTTCTCCGTGGACTGCAGAGGGTGCACAGAAGATGAGCCTCACTGGACTGGACCTGTACTTTGTGAATGCCACCTTTCTTCATTGTCTTTAAGGGCCTCTGGATACAAGTACTTTCATTTGGCCATTTTTTGTTAAATAGATCTATTTTATGTGAAGGCTGAAAACTCTTAGAGAAGGAGCTATTTCAAAACATTTGGATTTGAACCTAAAGGAAGTAGATTCTGAAATCAGAGCCATCCAACGAGCAATTTCCTGGAGAAAGGATGTACTACAGAGGTGTTCTACCACAACACTGTGCCTCAGGTCCACTGCTTTAGGAGAAATTTGTTGGTTTTAATATTACCTCATGGAGCAATTGGTAGCTCTGAATCACGCCTAAGAAAACCAATTGTTTTGATTTAAGACTTGCCAATAAAGTGTTTTAAAATTCTTTTCTCAGGATACTGAATTTTTAAAAATTAAGGGGCATCTTACTGTGTTTTAATCTAGTTTGAAATTGGTACTATTGGAATGAGCAAACATTACTGAAAACATTGTGTACTTCTCTTAAATAATGCACAGAAGGTAATTCCTAGAGCAATGGCAGATGAGTCACAGGATAGATTATGCCATTCACTATTGAAAAGAAAGGATACCAAAGTGTGATGCTTTGCCACTGATCTTTACAAAAACAGGCTAATGAAATGGTAAGTCCTAAAGTTGCAAGAAACAAAGCTAGTAGAAGAAACAAAATACTATTAGAGTAAATGAAAAATTTAGGAAACATGAGTATCACTGAACTAAAGGGCTCTAGGAAAGCAATGAATGAATCATTGTGGATGATACTAAATTTTTTAAAATGCTGTTTGACCAGAAGATGTGTCTTCACAATTTATAAATTTGACCTAATGCAAACAAGGGCAACTAATCACCTGCAGTTGTTGTGTACAAGATTACATGAGCTGTACCAGAATGTGAAGAGTAAGGACTTAACACAGTCTCAGTTGGTTTTATATGTACATTAGAAACACAAAGCCTCAAAAATTTGATTCGTTTCATATTACAAGGAATAAATTTCCTAATGAGATGGATTGTCATTGTGCATCAGTCTCCATCTAGAATGTTGGGATGCTTCAGCCTGGGGATTACGTGTTCCTGGAATTTAAGATGAGCTACTTTGAGAGGAAAAGAACACAGAAGCAAAATGGAGATGAAATTGTTGTAGATTATAAAGCATAAATAGTAAAGAGAGAAATTCTGAATAACTGGAGTGTTTGTCTTGCACTAGGACCACTAAACATCTGGAAGACTGCAATAGACCCTAACTGGTGCTGAGGCTGCAAAGGGAAATGTTTCACTTCTCTTAGCTTTTTTTTTTTTCCTGTGGCTAAAGCAGGTGGGAAGCCAGAAATGGAGGTATGATGTGGAAATGGACAGGGGATGCCTTTTTTTTTCCGTATTTGAGAGTCATGGGATCTGATGTGAGTGTGGTGAGCAGCCATTCCCACAGGATGGCATTCTGAGTTGCTCTTCAGGTTCCCAGAGTCTGCTCCAAGTGTCATCACTTGTCCCTCCCCACAAACGAGGCAGCAAAGCTTGCACAAGCTGCACTGTGGCTGTTTGAAGCCAAACAGGAGCTCAGTGATTTCAGCAGAGCTGCTTTCCACCCCATTTGGCTTCTATTCAAGGAGCTGATTTCTTCTCAAGAGCCCCTTGTGGAGACATCCCAGGTGGCTTCCAGAAGTGGAAGATGATAGTTCCTGCCAGCTGTGCCAAGGGGCTTCTCATGCAGCGTAACTCCTCAGTGGGGGGGACTGCCTGGGGATCAATAGTCCCTCTCTGCCACCTCACAACCTTGAGGTTGTCCTTGCTTAATTCAGTTTCACTTCAGTTCCTGTCATTATGGAAACACTGCACAGAAATGTTAATGGATAATAGCTGGTCAGAAATAGTCTGCCCTGTCCTAGGTCTGTGCTGCTGACACTGCCTTTCCCATCTGTCTGACCCAGAACTGGAATAGTGGCCATGTCACAGCTTTGCCAGCATCAGACTCCATCCAAACCCCACATGGTGACTGTTCCTGCAGCTCAGTGTGGACATGCTAAAGGTGGGGAATGTCAACATGCACATGGCTCCACTGGTACCCCTGTGGATGAAACTGGGTTCAGCATCAGCAAGGAAGACTGGGATAAGGAGGGTCATGTTGGATCACCTCACATCTTCCCTAGGTGAACTGTTTGCTAGCTAAGCCTATTTTTATTCATGGCTGTGCTGCATAGTCTTCTTTTTAGGAATTGTGCTTATTGTGAAGGGCATTGTGGGATTTTGTCAGGAAAGTTGGTGGAAGCATGGCCAAGAGGAGGGTCAGTGTACAGTAACAGCCAGCCACACAGAGCACATGCTTGGTAAAAGCTGTTTGTAACTTTACTTCCCACGTCCAGGTCTCTTCCCTTCAGATTCCAGGCTTGGGAGTACTGAATGTTTATTGTACTGAATACACTACTGAGAAACTAACACAGGGATGAAATTATTAAAAGCACAAGTATCAAACTAAGGTAAAATTGGGTACTTCTCAAAGGATTAACAAATACTCATTATTTCAATACCAAGCATTTAAATCTTTTCCCATTGTCTCAAGGCTAAATGTTAAAAGTCCCATGAGATCTTGAGGTAAAGCACATGCCAGCAGCTGTGGCATGTTTTGACACCTTTAAGAAACAGAATCATGGAATTACTAAGGTCAAAAAAGACCTCTACGTTTGTCAAGTCCAATCACCAACCCTGCACTGCCATTTCACCACTCAAGCGTGTCCCCAAGTGCCACAATTAATGAAGCTTAGAGGAACTGAATACCTTAGCAATATCCTTGCTGTGTCAAGCAGCACATCCGACCAAGACTGTCCCAGTTCACATTAAATCCAAACTGCTCCATCCTTGTCAGTACTTCTCTAGAGTGACTAGACCCCATAACCAAGATGCTGTCCATGTATCCAGTCACTCCTCCGTTGCCTTGCAGCTCTCTGTTAGGAATGGGCCAGACCAAGTTGTTCCACCAGCTCTGTCCCTCTCCTGCAATCCCTTTCTTTTTACAGCCCTTGCATTACTACATACAATTTTGCAATTCCCTTCCACACTATCCTGATCCTTCTCCCGTGGTCAAGCATGCCCATACACAGAGTTGATCCCAGACTGATCTTCATCTTTCCATGATCCCTTGGCACATCTCCCTGCTCCATAGTTACTCTGTACATGTCAGGGCCAGAGGATCTCTTCCATTCTCCTTCATTGCTCTGCTCTGACACCCAGATGAACGCACACACACGCACACAACATTCCCATGCTTACAGAGGCTGCTTCTTGGGCATTTGTCTGGGATGTCCCCTCCCTGTTAGCCCTTCACAGGATCAGAGGATCACAGAATGGTTTGGGGTGGAAGGGAAATTAGAGATCACTTCATTCCAACCCCTCTGCCATGGGCAGGGACACTTTCCACTAGATCAGGTTGCTCATGGCCCCATCCAGTCTGGCCTTGAACTCTTCCAGGGATGGGGCTGTAAAAGGCTTCTGAATTCCTGATCACTCTTCTTAGTATTCATTCTGTCATCTCACCAACAGGTGAGGAGGAGAGGAAATGGCCTTAAGCTGCCCAGGGAAAGTTAGGATTAGATATTAGAACAATTTTTTTTTCACTGAAATAGTAGTCAGGCATTGGAATAAGTTGCCCAGGGAGGTAGTGGAGTCAGCATCTCTGGAAATGTTCAAGGGAAGTCTGGATATGGCACTTGGGAATATGGTTTAGGGATGATTATTGTAGTGCAGAGTTGACAGTTGACATATTGAAGGTTTTTCCAACTTTGATGATTCTGTGATTCTGTGAACAGACAAGGCCATAGCAACTGCCCCTGTCCCTGCCAAGGCAATCCCACTGCCACTGCCCACCATACCAGCCCCAGGGGCTCACAGGGACTGACCGGACACACCAGCCTTCCCGATCCTGTTGTGTCCAAGCCTTCTCCTTTTGAGGCATCTGTCTGGGTTGTTTCATCCTCTCTCCCCACCCTGTGGATGCTGTCTGTACCCCATGGATGTGTCTGTACGCTATGGATGTGTCCGTACCCTACGGATGGGATGCTGTCCGTACCCTACGAATGCTGTCTGTACCCCATGGAAGTGTCTGTACCCTATGGATGGGATGCTGTCCGCACCCTATGGATGGGATGCTGTCCGTACCCTATGGATGGGATGCTGTCCGTACCCTATGGATGGGATGCTGTCCGCACCCTGTGGATGTGTCCGCGTCCCTCGGGGCGGGGCAGCCCCTCTCGCCGCCGCCAGGTGGCGCCGGAGCGCCGCGGGAGCCGCCGGGGGCCAGGGGCGCGCACCCGCAAGAGCACCCTCTGGTTCAGAAGGGAAATGAGGAATTTTCTCATGCCAGGGGCCGTTCCGACCCCGGGGTCACACCGACAGCAATGCCAGGGTAAGGCTAAAGATTTCAGGCGCTCCAGAGACTGAGCCCCGCACGGCAGCGCCGGCGGCGGTGCCCGCCCGAGGTTGCGGCGTGCCCGCAGCTGTCAGGCGCTCACCGCCGTTCAGAAAACAGCCAATAAAAAACATAGCAGTAAGTTATTTATAAACAAACAGCAGTAAGTTATTTATAAACAAATAGTAGTAAGTTATTTATTTATGAATTCCCTTTGCCACAGCCAACAGGCCGTTTGAGCCGTGTGAGCGCTCGGCGAGCAGGGGGAGGCAGCAGCGCGGCAGCGCCCGGGGACGACTGTCCCGACCCGGCCCGCACCGACACGCCCGGCCACGACCGCGGGAAAGAGCAAAGCTTGGAGGTTTAAGACCAGTTTATACGGCTGGAGAAGGATCCCGCCCCGAGAGGGCCCCGCCGGTGCGAACGGGCGGAGGCGGAGGGTGGCGGGACCCCGGGGCGCATCGCGAAGGACGCGTCGGGAAGAGCGTGGCCAGCAGGTCGAGGGAGGGGATCTTGCCCTCTCCCAGCCCCAGTGAGGCCACATCTGGGCTGCCGTGTCCTGTTCTGGGCTACTCAGTACAAGACACACAAGTTGCAACTGGAGAGGGTCCAGTGGAGGATCACAAGGACGATTAAGGATCTGGAGCATCTCTCTTAGGAGGAGAAGCTGCGAGAACTGGGCTTGTTTAATCTAGAGAAGAGAAGACGGGTTGGGGATCTCATCAGTGCATATAAATACCTCCAAGGTGGGTGCCAAGGGGATAGTGCCAGGCTCTTTTCCATAGTGCCCAGCGACAGAACGAGGAGCAAGGGCCGTAAACTAAAACACAGGAAGTTTCACCTCAACACGAGAAAGAACTTTACACTGAGGGTGGCAGAG
>VZRZ01006735.1:1566414-1664321 GCA_013398175.1 Climacteris rufus | reverse complement strand
CAGGCAGGTAGTGGAGTGTCCCTGTCCGGAGACATTCCAAACCCACGCGGACGTGTTCCGGTGTCACCTGCTCTGGGTGACCCTGCCTTGGCAGGGGGGTTGGACTGGATGATGGCCAGAGGCCCTTCCAACAGTAACCTTTCTGTGATCCAGTCAGGCGTTCCGGCACCCCGACAGGGAGGCGGTGGCGGGCGCTGGGGCCGCCCCTGTCCCGCCCACTGCGGCCCGCCCAGGCCCGCCCGGGGCCGGCTCCGCAGCGGCGGCCGGAGCTGCAGCCGCCGCCCGCCCGTCGCAGCGCCGGCGCTGCCGCGGTGCCCGGCAGGGAAGATGGCGCCGTCCCACGTCCTCAAGTGCTGCCAGAAGGTGCTGGCCTGGGTGCCCGTGGCCTTCATCGCCCTGGTCGTGGCCTGGTCCTACTACGCCTACGTGGTGGAGCTGTGTGTGTGTGAGTGCACCGGGAGGGTCGCGGGCGCCGGGAGCTGCTGGCCGGGCGGGCAGGACCCTCCCCCGGCCGCTTCCTGCCCTGCGCCCGGGCGGGCTCGCTGCTCCCTGCGCCCCCCAGGCTTTCGCTCAGGCGGGCGGGAGGAGACCCTGCCCCGGGCGCTCCCTCCCTTCCTCCGGGCCGGGTTTACCTGTTGTCCTCCTGCCCTCAGGCGCCTCGTGGCGGCGGGGTCCCGGCCCGGGACCGCCTGTGGGGAAGCGGGGAACGGGGTCGGGGAGAGGAGGAGGCCCCGGCAAGGGGTCCGGGGCTTCGTCTGGGGACAGGGACCTCTCGAGGGCTCAGCTCCTCGTGTCTCCCCGGGAGGAGTTTTCCCCTCTGTTTTACTGTTGTTCATCCATCTGATGTATCAAATAAGTCTTTGTGGGTATATAGGGGGTCTCTCTCCCCCCCCGCCCCCCGCTTTCCTTTTTAATTGAGAAGCCCTGTGGCATTGAAGCATTATGAGGCTGGAAACATCCAACTTAAGCGGGCTGGGGAAAGGATTTAGGGCTTACGGGGTTTTGTCAGGCCGTGTCCGGGCTTTCTGGACGAGGGCTCGTCTTTACATAAATCTGAGTTGCAACCGACGTCGGTCAGGGTGATTTTTTACACTTTACTGTCTTCAGGAGAAAACTGGAGTTCAGGAGGATGTTGGCTTTTTCTGGGCAGGGTAGATGGAGAGGGACTGTGATGTGCGGTATTCATCAGACTTGCTGAAACTTGGAAGCAGCATAGGAGAACTAAGGAACGGGTTACTGAGCATTTGGTGTGTTTAAGGAAAGTGAAATGAAAAATCCCTTTCAAAAGTAGGAAGAACTAGTTTAAGCTACATATAGGTCTGCCAAGTATCTGTAGGTCCTGGTACTACTTGTTACTTGTGTATACTACATGGTTTGATATCCCTAGCTAGAAAAAAATAAGGTTTGCGTATACTTTATATCTGGGCAAACTTGTAAGGATATCCTTCCATTAGAAATAATCGGTTGTTTTTCTTCTGTGAGGACTTAGTTTTTTGGATAACTTTTCTGTATGCTCATGTTATTTCACAGCTTTTGATATTTAGAGATGCGGACTGGAACACGAACCACAGGTGAAAAAAAGGTTATGTGGACTTTACATAATAGAGGTATATTTGTAAAGTAATGCTTGTGATACTGTGTTAAATGTTGACACGAGATAGTTGCAAGTATGTCGGTGTATTGAAACTTGCCAGATTGGTATTGTTCAGTTGTTTGTGTGAATAAATAGGTTTTCTGGGAAACCATGCTTAAAGCTGTAAACATTTGAAACCAAATTTTAGTTAGTCCACTGGAGGTCTGGGCATGGGTAGCTGTCACAGTAGTCCTGAAAGGGCCTGTGTGTGGTTACAGGCTCATATTTTACAGGTTTTCTGTACCCACTACAGTCTAATTAGTATGACAAAAGGCAGATTATGGCTATTCTTAAACAAAGAAAAAACCTCAGAGACTGAGACTTGCCTAGGGTGCACAGGTGGTCTGTGGCTGAATTGGGAACAGAGCCTCAAACTCTGAGCCCAGCTTTGTGTCTTGATCACAGAGTGGGTCCGGGCTGGGTGCTGGTGAATTATTTCTCTATTGCAGGCAGGGAGAAGCTGCAAAGAGCCCTTCTGAGTTCATTAGGGTTTCATTTGTGTGTAAATTATTGAAAGGGTTTACTCCTGTTAATGTGAGAACTTTTGCATCTGTAGGTTTGGTTTCTAGAAGACTCTTGCTTTTTGCTCACCCATCAGCTTTATTAATGTCTGCACATACAGGCTATTAAGAAAAAGTGTCATTTCATAAGAAGATTACTTACTGACCTCTGTTGTTGTCACTGAATTTTGCAGTTGTTACTTGTCTAAATCATACTTGATGACCAAGGATTTCATTTGTCTGTGAGTTTTTTCTGTTGTCAGTTTGGGGGGGTTTTGTTGTTTGTTTTTAATCTGTTGAATGTTGTTTACACTCTTGATATAAAGTCATCTCACCAAGGGAGAGGAAAGGGGTTTTGTGTTTGGGTTTTATTCCTTTGCGTGTTTTTACCTTGCAGTTGAGTTCAAACCAGGATAGAGAGGATTTATAGCAAAATACAGGATTTTCTGTTTGTCTTGGCAGGTGAATCTTCTTTCTCCCAGTGCTCCCTGTATTCCATTTGTTTTGAGACCTGCTGGAGTATGTACCACGAAGGAGAGCAAGGATGTGCCTCCAGCACAGGGCTGATGGATGAGGCAACGCTGGGCTTTGCAGATGTTTGCATGGGGCGGGGGCAGAAGCAGGGCTTAGGGCTTTGGTAAGAGGCTGATGTGTGCCTCGTAAAGTAAAGAGATGGAGGAAGGGAAGCTGTAAAAAAGAGGAGACACAATAGAAAATTTTGGGTAAATACTAAGTAAAAGAAAATAGAAATCCCACAGACACCAGTGTTTTGTCAAAGGTTATTCTTAAAAATTCGGTAACTGTTAAGATGTGAGGCTAACAAGGAAACGGGAAGAGAGAAAGCCTTTATCTCCCCAACTGTTTCTTCCTGGTTTGTTTTTTTTTTTTTTCCCTTGTAGTCCTTGCTCATTTTTTGAAGGTTAGACCTATATATTCAGTTAGTAGATCGAGTGAGAAGCGAATCTTAGTGTAGTATTATAAAATCTTCCTGATAGAGTAGAAGATGGTAACGTTGGGGCTGCTTCTTTCGTCACATCACCCTCTTCCTTTCAGTTTTGCTTCTCTGTGCTGCTTGCCCCACCCTCCTCTGATGGGTGCTCACCTATTGCTCAATGTCTTTTGGTGCCTGATGGACTCAAGCTTACTCTGTAATTGACTGCTAGTATGTATTTACTTGGTTATGCCTCTTCTGTAACCCTAAATTATATTACTTAGTACAGGCTGTGAACACTGAAGAGGACTGGTGTGGATAAGATGAAAGGAGACTCATGAGCTTGTCTATTGTTTTCCTCCCATGGGAACTGCCAGCATCGTTGTATCTCTCTGAAGGTGTTGAACACTGGCTTGTTTAGACCACTGTTGCTGTGTAGTTGTGATCCATCAAGTAAATTAGCTATTAAGCTAATTGAAAAGGTGAAAACAGCCAAATGTGTATAAGATGAGGGAATGTTATCAGAGTGTAAAAATTCAGTGACCTTGTCTAACCAAAGGAACTGCAAAAGACTCCAGGCAATGTCTTGTGCAGAGGGATTTTTTAAGTGCTTTGAAGAAGAAGAATCTGAATGAACACTTTCTTACCAGATTATTTCTTCTGTTCACACATAACTTGCCCAGAGCTCCGTTTTCAGGAAAACACACCTAGCAATACATAAAAGAGATTGTAAAATAGCTCTTTGTTAGTTTAAAACCATTTAATGTGTTCTTTCTTGTTATCAAAACATGTTTTGCTTTTAACATTGCCTTTGTAAACAATGGCTGTATTATGCTGTTGTTGAATTGGACTGATTGTGTGTGCTTACCACATCCCTCAGATGCTTGGAAAGAGTGGAGCGCTTCTCTTGTGGTTCTTTTTCGTTTATGCCTGACTTGTATCTTATTATCCATCCCAAACATTTTTGTAGGTGATGGGCTGTAGTACATACTGGTTGGAGACGACACTGGTCAGATGACACTGTTGACACGTGTAGGCAGAGTTGGTGGGTGAAGCCAGTTTGATTCTTACAGGCAGCCCTTCTGCTAAAACACTAGCAGGCTTTGGTAGTGCAGCCTTGCACTGAGAAAAAGGGGAAGTTAATTTTGGTTGAGTTGTTTGCAGCTCCTAACTAAGGTGTATTGGCTGGTGTTTAAAAAAGAAAAACAAACTAAAAATATTGTTCAGGTTAGCTTTTTACTTCTACAGTGAAAACTATTTTCTCAAAATCACAGTCCTGACTGTTCTCCTGGGCCAAGAGTTTTAAGGATAATGACTTGTTTTATGTATTTACTAGGCTTGTGAATGTAAGAGTGTTTTCATGTCTCAGGCTCTGCAAAGTATGAAAAAAAAGTGATTTTGAATGCTATGGGAGTAACTAGTTGTGCATTCTTTCCATAGCACCTAGTTGCATAAAGGCTTGCTTTTCTTTTTTAATACAATGTAATGTCTAGTGTATCTAAAATCCTGGCAAACAAAGCAGTTTGTAATTTAGAATGGATAACTTCATGTTAATAGTACAAATTAGACTCCTTGCTGCTCCAGGAGACTGCAATAGCTCTTTTCAGTAGAGATAGACTCTGATTTCCCCAAAGCACAGCCCTTATGAGAAGCACATGGTGATCTGTTGTAGTGCTCCCATCTGAAGAGTCTGTTGCATAAACAGAGAAGGTAATTCCACCTGCCTGCTCCAGAAATCTCTTCTGAAAATGCTAATGCAGTATCTCAAGCAATGGCAAGGTGATACCAACAGCAGCATGTCAGTAACTTGTGATTTCAAACTACACAAAAAGCTGCAGAATCAGCATTGAAGTACAACATTTGCATGTTAAACATGAAAAAAGCATTCTCATAGGAAAACAGGGTTACCTTTCAAGAAAAGGAAAGCAAATTAAACAGGTTAGGTCATTAGTTACAGTTAACTGTGTTTATGTGTCTCTCATGAATTTAAAAATACAGAAATTGAACCACTTTGCATACACTTAATTGTGTTGTAATCTCTCAGCATAAGCATGCATAATATCGCCTTAAATGAGAATCTTTTCTGTTATTATAAATAATTAGAATAACTGTTGAGGTGCTCAGAATGGATACAGATTATTGGACAACTGAGTGTTCAGCTTGAGTAGGAAGATTATCTTCTATGGTGCCTTGCACTGTATTGGTCATACTAGTTTGTAGGAACAGGTGGGCATGTGCCTTTCATATGGCACGAGCTCTGCTCTCTTGACAGTTCTCTAATGAAAAAATTTTTCCAAGTGCAACAGAACTGGTCAGCCTGGTTTCTTGAGGAGTTGTCTTGTGTCTGCTCTTTCTTCTGTCATCACAAGGACTCCATCCCTCTTCTCCCTCCCAGCCCTCTATCTGCAGTGCCAGCCCCAGCCCCTGCATGTGTTAAACCATTCCTGGCAGCTTTGCAGTAGTTGGCATCTTTCTTTGATCCCTAATTACCGTTTGGTCAAGAAGTGTGATGCAGTGGCCATTTTGGTGTTGCTAAGGGATGAGCACCTGAGCTCAGAGCAGCTCTTTGCTAACAGGGAGTGTGGCCATGTCTCCTCTACCATCCAATGGCTTTGGTGAAACTTCCTGGCATGTACTTTGTGTGAGACCTCCACTGAGCCCCAACAGTTGCCTGAAACCGTGGGCGGGGTGGCTTTGGAGTAGGGGAGAGAAGGGGCTTAGGGAAAGCAAGGAGCTGAGTAAGAATCTGAGCCAGAGCAGGAGTTCTTTCTGCAGTTTTACTTTCTTGTAGCTGCGATCACTCGTTGCTGCAGTGCTTCCCGATTGCCTCTTAGTTGAGGACTGTAAAGCTTTTCTTCTTGCTTTGAAAGCATTTGGATAGCATGAGTATTTAATATTATGGAACATAACTTCTGTCAGATTTTTCTCTGGTAACAACAGTAGGAGTTTTCTGTGTGTATCTAGAGCTAGAGCAGTGATCTAAAAGTCACTTTCATTTTTAATCAGGGGTTTTACGTTACTTCATCACTTACGAGTCTCCCTTTTCCTACTAGATGCTATGGATAAAAGGACCAGAATTTCAAGTGTGTATTTTCAGTAGACATTACTTTGAGATCATTGATTCTCTACATACAGTGAACTTCAGATTCTTCTGTCTGTTGCAATTTCAGTAATTAAAATTTTGTTCTGTACTGTCTCCTATTTTTGAGTTAATATAGACATGCTTTTCATAAAGAAAGAATTTATGGTGTTAGATGGGCGTCAGAGCTGAATTCTCATATTCTTGTGATAGCTGGAATACTTGGATGGCACTGGAGCTGCTTTTACTTTTGGGACTCGAGACTGTGGTGGAAAATGAGAGTAAGATAGATTCTAATTGTCTGTCTAAAATTGTGCCTGGAAATGCTGAGGGTTCCTGCTCTTCATTTTTCACCCATTCAATACATCACTGTTTGTTCAACAGTTTCCTACAACTCTGAGTTTATGCTGGTTTAATGTGTACTTTCCTTACAAATGTTACAAACGGTAGGTTCCTGAAACAGCTTTTATGGAGTCTTCAACTCAGTCATTAACTTTGTCCCAGCTGGTGTGTAATCTTCCTGTAACAGGATGAGTATCCATTTTTCTCTCAGTAGCACGTATGAAATTTAATAGAAATATTTGAAAAGTAAGCACAGACCACTTTTTTTGTGTCAGCTGAATGAGGTATAAAGGGATAATGAGATTGTAACAAATTCATTTGTTCTTTTAGCCACTTTCCTCCTATTACTTCCTTCTGCTGTCCCTAAACTGTTTTCGCTGGGATGTGCTTAACTCTTCCTCTCCCGTGTCAAGAAACAAACAAGCCAGACTTTTCCCACTCTTCTGCTTTTCGTCCTCCCTCCGGTCTTTGGTAGAGAACCTAACCTTTGACTTTCTTCTCTTCTCTGTGCTATAAGTCAGGTTCCCCTGCTGCAGCATTTCAAGTCTCTGCTTTTCCTTTTTTTCCCAAAAGACCAAACTGCTCATCTGCTCCTTTTCATCTTTCCTTTTGACTATTAAAATTGTCTTGTGAGACTGTTGAAGACAGGTGGATCACAAGAGCAGCCTTTGCAGTTTCTGCAGCAGCCTCTCAGATGTGATAGATGGTGCAGCATTGTCTTAAACATGAACATGGAAGCATTTTAATCATGAGATCTACAGAGAGATCAAGTGAGGGTTCTAAAGCAGTGGGGTTTTATTTGTGGTATTTCACTTGTGCTTCTTGATGTCTGTTTGTCTCCAGTGTGGGGGGGTTTTATGCATCTCTTGTGAAGCGCTAAGCACAGACATAGCTGTTTGGGGGAATTTTTTTCTTTTTTTTTAAGCCTTTTTGGGATGAAAAAATTTGAGAGGTGGAAGTAATTATTCATCTGGAATTAGGCAAGCTGCCACTGCAGAGACAATGAAACAAAATTTAGATTAAATTTAAGGAACCTTGAAAAGAACAGACGTTATTTGTTTGAAGAGACCTAAACAGTTATTGTATGAGCTGGTTTGCAGTTGCCTGTGGTAGACTTAAAACGTATGTTAAGTGCCTCATATGCAGAGAACCTGTTATTGTACCGTTCTTCATGAGAAATAGTCACTGCTTTTAGCTTTGTCAAGTTTTGATTTAAAAAAAGAGAGAAATGAAGTGTGTTTCCACAGTGCTGAGATTGAAGATTTTCATGTCTATTGGTTTGTGACATGCAGATTTACCCCGAACATTGCAAAGGAGCCCAAAACTCGGAGCAAAGTTTGATTTCTGTTCTGTTTTGAAAAATCCTCTGTGACTAACATTCCAGTCTTTTTTTTTTTTTTTCACAGTATCTGAAAAAACATGCAAGATAAGCATAGGATTTTTGTGGGGATGTTATGTGTGTGTATATTTTCATCTGTTTAATCTGCTGCTCCTTAAGTTTCATGTTGGGGTGTTTTAAGTAATTGTATTTTTTAAAAGCTTGAGTTCAGCCCAGTAATTGCATACAGAGATACTGTGGCTGTGTTTCATGGTAGATGCCTGCTGAGATAAAGTTAAAGCAGCAACTGATACAGAGAGTAGGCCTGAACTTTTTAAATAATTCATAATTTAGACAAGTTACAAATTTTGACAGTGGAATGCTTGAACACCACGGAGGACTAGATTCAGTTTTGGGTTTGGTTTTTTTTGTGTGTGTGTGTTTTTTTTCTGTTAACATCCTAAAGCTTGTAAACAACCTATGCTTCTTACTACTTCCCACACTTGCAGAATCACTTGGAAAACCCTATTGGCAGGGAGCTTTTAGGAATGGAAACAGGGATCTGTGAGCAGAAGGATGGTCTGGGAGAGCTGTTAGGTGCATACAGCACCTCAGGAGGTGTGCTTCCATGCCTCAGCTGCCTGGTTGTGTGATACTCTCCTACCACATGACAGTGCTCTCCTCTTGCTGCACGGCTTCTCTGGAGTCTTCGGGCAGGCGCATGCACCCCTCGTCCCATCCCAGTTTATGTTTCTGTGTAGCTTCTCAGCTACACAGGCCTGGGTCGATTCCCACTTAGTTGTGGGTGTTTAGAGGTATTCACTCTCCTGATCTAACTTCCCACAACTCAGTGTAGTTGCTGACCCAGGTGTTAAAGTAGCAGCAGTCATTTCTTGTACTTCACAAACATTAGTTCCCACCAGAGTACCCTGCTCAAGTACTTCACCTGCAAGCACAGATATTTTTGCAACTGTATTATGGTATGTGATAGCCTAGGAAGATGACAGAAACAGTCTATTATCTTAGTAGGTGTCATGCATGGATCAAACCCTGCACATTTCTTGTTAGGCAGTTTGCCAGTCCTGCTGTGTTAGGTCTAGTGCTTTGCCATGGAGCCATAACACATCTCTGAGGTGCAGCAGGCAGCACTGTTTCTTCCTTGGCACACACTGCATTAGGATTTATAGTATTTCAGCTGACCTTCTTAGAGTCCTGAGTTAATGCTTTCCAAGAATACGTGGTGATCTGTCAGCAGGCAGGTGAGCTCTGAGGATTTTTTTTGTATTATTTATTTGCTGGATGGTAGGCTATGCTCTTTTGTATGGTTTTGTATGGTTGCCTCTCTGTTAATTCTGGAGCACTAAGATTTGGTCTAGATCTTCTGGAGTATCCAAAAATCCCTTTGTGGTAGCTCATTCAGTCTTTGTGCTGTCACTTTTTCACATTCCTAAGTGGTCTGGTAGTTAAATGAGACCTGGTGCAACAAAACAGTGTCCTTGTGATCTTGTCCTCTATCCAAGACTTTCCGTCCTTTTATTACTGGTGGTTTTTTCCCTCTGCAGCCCCTAGATATTTTTTTTATTTTCCTGGGGAGTCACTGGTTATTTCTTCCTTTTTGCAAAGAAACTAGAGCATGTAGATTTAACTGCAGTCAAGATTTGTCTCAAGATGTTTCAGTTCAAGTAAGGTTTAATGTATGACACTTTGTTTAACAAAAAGAACGAGGAGCAAAGCCTCCAGCCTCAAAAGATGGCAGCACTTGTTATCAACCAACTTGATGAGCCACATATGGACAGATTCCCTAAATCACCATGAGAATTCTTTGAACTTTTATTTATTCCATAAATATTTTTATAATAAAACCGGTAATATACTAAATATTTATTGGCATTTACAAGTTCAGTATGTTGAAGACAGGAGTTTCCCATCATTGAACTCTTCCACAAATAATACACGCGTTTTTAAGGGACATGTTTTTCAACCTGAAACTTCCTTAAAGGGCTGTGTTCAGAAGTTTGGCTCACTAATATCTTGATAGGAGTTCATGTGAATTACATTACTGGCTGCTATGTTGTTCACGTGTTGCTGGCTGAAAATTAGCTCTTATAGGTCGTTCCACATTTAGTCTCAGGTGGAAAATATCAATCAAACCTGACCAGTGTTACAAATTTAAAACTTCATTTAGGGAATCCAGTGACCTAATGCATGAGAGGAGGTCAGCTTGCTGGGCAGTTTGATTTCTTCCATTGCTCAATGAACTTGGTGACAGCAAAAGCCTCCTATCAGAAAACAGAGTGCCTAATACTTTGTAAGGAGATTACAAGGAGATTTTTTTATCCACAGAGTTTTGCAAAGAGATTTATCGTCACATTTGAGGAAGCACTTGTTGCAAGGACCAGTAAGTAAGGAAGGAGACAGCTGGTTTTGGAAGAGTCTGAAGCCAAACATGAAGATGGTGCCTGAATAACAAGGCAGGGCCCTCCTGGCTGCTGACTGTTCTCACTGCTGGGCGAGGGGTCAGGTCTGCAGGTCACAGCAGCTGTGTCTGGAATTTTTGTTCCCCACAAACTGACACCTCTGCTCTCCTGTCATCATACCTCACGGCTGTGTGGAATGGCTCCATAAAAATAGTTGCTTATTTTCATCAGTCTAGTGTAGAAGTAAATGGATTTACTGGTAATGTCCTGAGCCATAAGACAATCAACTTTGAGTGACCTTTATATTCAAGGCAGGTATTGACTGAGAGCTACAAGCTGCAAATTAGTGCTCTTTTTTTCAAAAAGAATTGGTAAATTGTTAATTACTTGAAAAATACTGTTGTGAAAATGTATGCTGGTTGGGTGGGATTTTTGCTTGCTTTGGTTTTTACTTTAAATATAGTGACAGTTTCTAGTATTACCTACAGAACACCTAATCTTCTGCAGGGTGTATAAGACAGCTCTGTACAACATGATGATACTGGCAGTCTGTCAGCACCAGCTGATTATCCTGTTTGTCACTCCTATCTCTTGTGAGTGTCCTAATAGTGTCGAGTACAGAACTGCTGGAGTTATTTGTAATACAAAAAGCATTTTCAAATACACAGATACTTAAGTATAGTGTTACTGTGAGCTTGAGCTGGCCAGCCTAAGGATAGATATCTCCTTCAAATGTAAGTGTAATTAGTTAGTGGTATGGACATGAGCTAGCTCCACTCAGATACTTCTGAGTTTCCATGCCTTTCTGTCATTCTGTTTTTTCCTGTTCCCTGATGTGCCAGAGAGAGCACGGCTCACTGACTGGTGCAAGTAAGAGCTCTTTGTCTTTCGAGAAGAAACCAGGCTTTCTTTTGGCTCTGTCTGATAGCTTAAAGGCAATATTGGAAGCAATTTATGCACAGCACTTCCATGCTACTGAGCAATAAAGCTGTTACTGTTATGATAAAGCAGAATTTTTGGTAAGGAATTGAGTGAAGAAAGTCCAGTAATTGGAGTAACCAGCTCAGGAAAGCGCGTAGAAGTAATTTTAGGGTTTAAAATCCATCAAAATGCAAATAGAATGAGCAGTGGCAATAGTCATGAAATATCTGAGGAAAATCTAGTTACTTTAAGGTCTTTTTGAGCAGTTATGCTGAACTGAAAGTGAACAGTGTTTCTTGGGGAATAGGGCTTTTCAGGGACAACAAACCTGGTGCATTGCTGGAGCTGAATGCTAACTTCATATGTAGAAAAAGCTTGTAGTTATTTGGGCTGATACATCTCTTAATACCTTATAGTTGGTGTGGATTCAAGTGTGAGACTGAGGTTAAGACCTGGCAACACTTCCTCCTGCATGCTAACCAAGTGTAACTCTTGGTTTTGAAGTCATTTAAAAAGTGCAGGCACCCTTGCTGAGAAGACCATTAGGAGATTTGGTATAACTTTCAGTGATATTTTGTGGATGCAGAGGCAAGGAACCATCTGTAGGATTTTGTGGGTTCCAGAAGTCAGCTGCCTTTGTAGTTATGTTTTGGAACTGTGGAAGTGGTAGCACAGAATTTACTGTTCCTATAATACATTGCAGAAATCTTTTGAGTTGTCATAGCTAAATTCATTGCTAAATGTAACTCGGTACCCAAGAAGTATCTTGCATTGCTTATGCTAATTTCTGCTGTAGACTGTATTTATGCACGTACTCTCTGCATTGAGGCTGAAAAGACCTTGGCTAAATAAAAAGCTGCTTTATTATTGTGATAAGAGAATATTTTCTGGCCAACAAGCCTCTGGCTGCTCTAAATTACTTGTTCTAGTGAAATCGTATTAAAATTGTTTAAACCCTAAAACAAATTATAATGATGGCTGGTGGCAAATAACAGAAACATTCTGCAGTGCAGCTTGAGCTGCCTTATTTGAAATATTAATTCATTTTACCTGTCCCTGTGATAATGCTTCTTTGAATCCTGTAGCAATGGGCATGGCAATCACGAGCACAGAAAATGTGGTGGTCATAAAACACAGAGCATCCCCCATTGTACCAGTGTCCCTTCCCTGGCTGCATTTTCTTCCTCCTTTCTCCTCCCACCTGAGATTTCTCACACACATGCACTACCTGCAGTGCCTTTGAAGGCATCATCTTGTGATCACTTGAAGTCACAAGGCAGCTCTCTGGAGTGCTCTTGTTGTGCACAGGGTGTGTGAGGAGTTTGAGCTCCAACTCATGTGCTTTAAGGCCTCAGCAGCCCTGATTTCTTTCCCCTCTCATGACTCTGCATGACCCAGGACAGCAAGAGGCCACTCTCTGCCATTGGCCCTTCACCCCTGCAATGCTCTGCTGTTTGTGGTCACACAACTTGCCTTCATTGGTAGTTCAGACGTGACCTGAAGTGTCTGTGAAGGCAAGTGCTTGCTTTTGCTGTGTTTGCCATAGGGGAGTGGGTAGATGGTTGAGAGGGGTAACTTTATATGCCCTGGGAGCAAGAGCTGTCCACCACAAGTCACACCTCTGGCACAAGTGTTGTGCTAGACCTGGATGATGGTGCAGCCCCAGGCAGTGCTGCTGCTGAGGCATGTGGTGTGGCCAAAGGCCTGTGGAGCCACCTCTCCTTGTGACCATTCTATAAAATACTGCTTTTGGAATCCCCTGGCAGTGCACTGGGAGCAGGGAAGCCTGTGTCCTCTTCCTGGATTGAAATATATCAGTTTAGCATCATCTGAAGATAAAACAATTCTAAGTTCATATGACTCAAATTTCTGCAAAGGACAGTCATGGTGGCAATTGAGTATGTGATTCCTGGACCCTCACAGCCTTTTAGCAGGGATCTGACAGCATCTTCTTGCATTGGCTTTTGGCTACATGATGCTGTCAGCTCAGTCATCTTGAGTCACTTGTCTAAAACAACTCCCAGCTGTTTGGGGAGGAGAGCACCTAGTGGGTGCCTGCCAGTTGGGAAATAAGAAATAGTTTGGTGTGGAAAGGTCACAGAATTAAGGCTTTTAGAAAGCAGTGGAGAAGTGCTAAGGTTTTCATGTTCTGTCACTGCCCTGTAACAGAAGCCAAATGTGTATTTGCTCAAGAAAATTTTCTCATTGTCCTGCTTGTGTCAGTAAATAGTGTTTCTACCTTCTTCTTGTGAGGGATTATGGTCTGCATTTGCAAATGGAAGTTATGTAAGCATGAATCTAAGTTACACTTTCAATAAAATGCCATTTTCTGAACAAATTAAAAACGTGAGATCATATCAGTGATGTTTGCCTTTTCAGACAGGGCAGTGCTTGTGGGGGTTTCTGTTGGATTTCAGTACTGGTAACTTCTGGAAATATATGTGAGTGTGTTTATGCATGTATGTATGTGTGTATATATATACATTTATTATAACCCTTTTCCTTAAAAGCTGAGAAGAGTTAAGGCTGTAAATCTGGTGAAGGGATGCAAGTGCACATTTATCACTCCTTCCCACCCATGAGGAATGTCAGCCAAAATGTGAATGTGACTCTTGAAATTTGTGGAAAGGCTGGAATAACCAAAGTATGACTCCTGCTAAGAGCCATCGTGGGCGTGGATGGGGAAATAAGCATAGCACTTCAGTAACAAGATCAGTTCTTGTCCTTTTCTATACTTCTATATTAACTGGAGTTGAATTTCTTGCTCTGCAGGAAGCATATCTGGCTTTGGTTGGAACATGCCTTTTAGGGGAGTAGGAAGATGTGATGTGGCAGGGGGGGTTCTTCCAAGCTTGAAGGCAAATGTCATGTCTTTTAGGTTGCCTTGTGCAAGGTCTTGGGAGATCATTGCCAAGATCTGATTCTTTGACTCAGAATAGAGAGATTTGGTTTTTTCCGATTGTGCAGTGGTTTGGAAGATGCTTGAACATGTCATAGCAACCCTGTAAATAAGCCTGAAACTGAAAGCAAACCAGCTCCTGAAAGCAGTTTTTCTTTCATAAATGAGGTGTTCTGAGAGGTTTCCTCGAAGCAGATTAAAAATTCTTCAAAGCTTTCTGAAGTTGACATTTCCAAGAGGAATGCTTCTAACAAATGACGTTTTCCCCCCAGTTTCATTTGTTATACAGCTAATGATGTTCCTATGTCTGCAGGATTGTTTCCTGTGATAATCTGTAGGCTTCTGCCTCTTTCATTCTTGTGACACGGGTGAGATGAAAGATAACAGACAACAATGTAAGGCAGAGTATCTAGAAAAGTGTAACCAACAACTGAGGTCATGAAGGGAAAAGCGTCTTTGCTGCCAGGGGTGATACTAGGTGTCTCAATCAAAACTAAGACAACTGTTTCCTCTGTGAAAGTCAAACCTTCAATGTCTGCTTGTCCCCTGAGTGAACTGAGTTATAAAGTACATTTGAATCCAGCCTAATAAAAAGCTGTGTGGTGTATTTTGGAGGTAGCATTCTGTAGAAAGTGAACCCACATGCTTTGGGTTGTGTGCTTCATGTTGCAGGGACCCCAGAGCATTGGAAGGTGCAGTGTGTGAGCTGCTCAGTGGTACAGGACTGCTGAACAGAGTGTGTTGCACCTGTACATCCCTGGGCAAGCTGCAACAGCATGAAGTTCAGTGTAGGCCTGTCTGCCTCTCTGTGCAAGCAGGTTTGCTGAGCTCCTTCCTTAGATGGATTTTGGCAACCCTGAGGTAGCCAAGGTAAAGCTCTGCACTGCAGTCACACAGACAGGGCTCATTTACTTTGTTTCTTGCTGCTGTAGTAGTGAGAGATTGAATCCTTTGAAATTCTGAGGCCTCAGTGAAAACTCCCTGTGTGCCTGCTTCTGAGCTCTGTGAGTTTAAGTAAACTGCAGCTTTCACTGTCTAGTCATGTTTTATCCTTCCCTAGCAACATCTTTCTAGAACTTAAGTCTTCTCACAAAACCAGAAGCTTAATACTAAGAAGCCAATCCAAAGAACATTTCTTGCTTTCTTAGCTGAGCAATAGACTGATATGGCAATATATTTTAAAATTCTCAGAAGAGCAGCTGTTTTACAATGCTCATGTTTCTGAAATATGGACAGGTTTGTGTTGACTGGAGAGCTGAAGGCACTAACTTATGCTGATGCATCTATTTAGTGTATAGTGCTGTTGCATCCTGAGGTTAACATATAAATCATATGCAGTGTTTATGTTGTTAAAAAAAAATAAGCAAAAAGGCAGTGCTGATTTTTGCTCCATTCCATGCCACAAACAAGAAACCATGTTTTAGAAATGCTTGAAGTGAAAATGGTACTCATTTGACAGAAGCTCATTTGGCAGCAATATCTAAATAGTTAGAAGCAGCAGAGGAGAAAAGTGATGGAGAGCAAACTTATAACTCAAACCACAGGCCAGGGATGGGGAACCACAATGGCAGTGTCATGTTCTGTGGGGTTTTTTTCCCCTGAAGTAGAGCTCAAAAGCTAGAATTGATTTCATGATGGTACAAAGCTGCTTGTTAGCTGGCCAACCTAGAAGATACTTACAAGTCTTTTTTACATAAAGGTTGACTATTAACTTATGTGAAGGAAGGTTTTGCTTTGTATAAAGATGCTGTAAAACTGTTCATGTGCCATCTGCTGAGTGAATTTGGACTGGTAGGGTTGCTGTTCATTTAATCTCTTTGACAAGGAGCATAACAGCAAAAAGGATAAAAACAGAGACATTTAACTTGCATGAACTGCTGAGACAGAAGAGAACTGGACATCTTTTATTTAATTTGAGGTTGTTAATACAGGATGAAAGTTACAAGTATTTCCATGTTGGCTTTCACCTCAAATTGCAGGAGTTTCTCCAAAGAAAATTGTTGTACACAGTGTCATAACTGCCTTCCAACCTAAGGGATCTATGTATGAAAGAGAAATTATCTTCCTGGTGCTGGGAACCTTTAATTAATTTTTTGAAGGTTATTTAGGGATCTTTTTGATGAAGTCTCACAAGTGATAAAATAGTACTCTTTTTTTGGTCTTGTCTTTGCTTGTAAAACCTGTTCATTACTTTGAGTCTTCAAACATCAGATTTGGTTCAGTATTGTTTCGTGCTGAGAGCAGAAATGAGGCTACAAATTCAGGAGTGCTTTAACCAGAATTACTTACAAAACGACTCCCTGTAGTTTTATAGATAACAATGTTCTCCCACCCCCAGTAGAGGATGATTAAGAACTTTTTTATATTTCTTGTCCAAGGAAATACATATTTATGAATGTGTGTAAAGGTGTTTACTTAAGATACGTGGAGTCAAAGACAAAGCTTTATCTAAAGTACTTTCAGTATTTTTTTTTAAGTTGAGCAAACAACCACACTCGGTGAGCTTATTTTAATTTTAACTTTTAAAATATTTTTCATCTTCTTGCATTGTTGAAGAAGTTTTAACTGGAGAAATAAGACATTAGTAAAATTTTAAGCAAAAACACAGACAGGATTTGCTTTAAAAATAACTTGATTTCTGAAGCATTCAGTGGTGTTTCAGACAGAGAAACATGGGAGGCAGGCTGTGCAAGTATGCATAACTAATGTGAAATGAAGCTGTTCTTTAGGATTGACCTCCTTGAGTCTCAAGCCAACATCGCTTTATCCTAAATGGTAATTTCTTCCTTCTTTAGGTGAAAGGAACCAAAACCTTTTCCATTAACTGCACAGAAGCTTCTGTGAACAGATAGAGGGTGGATATTTAATGGAAGAGGGAAGGGAGGGGGAGAAGGGAAAAAAGTCTCCAACATGTCTGAACAGAAAGGAGTCATCTATACATTGAGATATCATCTCATTAGGCCTCTTGTTGACCACAAAAAGAGGCACAGTTGCTTGATAAAGTTGCAGACCCTTCACTGTAGGTATCTACAGATAAGTGACACATGGCACCTCTGTAACAAAGCAGCCCTTCAGAAGGAAGTCTGCTATGCATACTGAAGCCCTGCAGATTAAAGACTCCAGTGTGCATCTGGAAAAAGCTCTTTTGAACTGTTGCACAGGTTAATGACAGTGGAAATATCAGAGCTGAGAGAGGGGAGACAATGTGGAGCAAGGTAAACTGCAGTAAGCAGGGTGTGCTCTGTTAACCTTTTGCTCATGTTGGTGACCAGAAGCTTAAATATGCTGTATAAGATGGAGTTGGGAAAGATCCTTTTGTTGTTGCCTTTCAGTAATTCAGGGTCCAAGGAAGAGATCCAGCAAGAGAAGTGAAATGAACGCAGCAACCAGCAAGTACAGCAGCTCACTGTTCATCGTACTTGAACTGATGTGAAGGTTTTGGAGAAGCCCGAGGGCAGGAAGATGTAGTAGTCAGGCAGTATACAAGGTAGATTTGAACAGTAGAATTTGCTGTTGGCATAAAAGGAGATGAGGCTATAGGAGATAAGGAAGTGGATAGATTGTAACTATGCCTGAAGAATTCAGGTCAGGGAGAAAAAAAGTAAAAAATAGTATATGACAGGAAGAGAGAAGTGGTGGGAAAAAATGAAGGAAGTAGGTTACATGTAACGGTTTCACAGGGATTTCTGTAAGAACTTTTTAATTTCATTTACTGCTGTCCAGTGGTGCACCTGTTGGCCTAGCTGTTGACTGAGAAAAATGAGCTAGGTGCATATAGGAAAGAAAAATATGCATTTATTTGGTCTAATCACTGTCTGTGGAGTGCGCTCGCTTCATTAGCACAGGGAACTGCATTCCTTCAGCTCTTCCACTAACTCACCAAACATCAAGGCCTGGCAGGAGGAGTACTAACTCCTGTTTTACCCCAGCGTTGGGTGGGGAGGCTCTACTAACACCTGAAGTATGCTTTGGAATAAGTCAGCTACCTCTTATATCTCACTTTTAGCCAAACATTTAATTCAGTACTGATTTGCTTAACTTTTTTTTTTTTCTCTTCCAGTTACTATTTCTTCAACTGCAGAAAAAGGTAATTTTTAAAAATTTTTCTGAAGATGTGGATAGGTGGTTTGCATGCAAGTCCTAAGGGACATAGAGTTTAAATGTACTCTTTTATATGTAAGCTCTGTGTAGTGAGTAGATTAGTGCTAAGAAACAAGGTAAATATTGTACAGTTGAGTCTGTTTAGTGTCTAATACCACAGACTTGGGATGATGACAAGACCTGTGACTAATGCAAGTAATGCAACTCCGATTTAAGTTTGCAATCATTTTTAAATGGTACCTTCTAAAAACAGAAGAAGGAGAAGAGTGAAGGAACTGCTGCAGATCCACAGTTCCATTTTCTGTTTATGCCTATGACCTGAAAGACTCTGGAAGATGATGAATTGTTGTTGCACTTCTTGCTATTTTCCAAACAGCTTAGCAAATTACTCAAAACCCCGTTCTTTAGGACTAGTTAGAATTGTGCAAAACCCAACCATTTCAAAAGTGGCTACACATTATAATTTTAAATTTCCAAGTCAAGTGTTTGAGGCCTTGTTTTGACAAACTTTAATCTTCATACTTGCTTTAGCAAGTATGTGCCACAGTGGGTAGTACTACAAAGTGGTTGAGATACAAAGTAACAAAAAAAATTTCTATCCTATTATTGCTGGGATGTTTGTTTCCGAGTTCATTTCAGCTTATGGGGCAACATGAGTCATAGATTAAGCACAGATTTGCACTTTAACTATCCACAGAGGGCTGTTTCAGACTGATAAGAGGCTGTCATCTCTTAAGTATTGTGCAGTAGAGCACAGAATTGGAAGCTAATACAGCAATTTTCTTCCTGGTGAACATCTACCAGAAAACACTGTAAAAAGAAGGACTCTTGATGAACTTCGGCATTTTTCAGCTTCTAATGGAGAGCTAAAAGACTAGGAAAATCTTCAAAATAAACTGTAAGCCACTCAAGATGTGAGCTTGTGCTACACTGGGTTTTTACATCCCATTTCACAGCTGGGCTTTACCTAGTCTTCACAAAAACCTGCAAGTTGCTGCTGTGCTTACTGTTGACCTGTATATGAAAGTTTTGCTTCCTAATTTCTTCTGGAAAGGCAAGATCCATGCCCCAGTGAAGGAAGCCTGGCAGAGCAATGATGCTTGTGTTACATAGTGACATCTCTAGCTTTATTACAAACGCAGCCCCCATCAGACTGAAGCAGGTTCTTCTAAATCTACCAGAGAAGAAAAATGCTAGATTAGTTATTGAGAGTGACAGGATCATTGGAACCTGTTAGGCTTTTAACAGCTGTCACCTGCGGCTGTTGCTGATGCTTCTTGCACTTCCCATTCTGAATCATGTCACAGGCATCCTGTATGCATGAATTTCTCAATCATGAAGGTTGATTTTAAAATGAGATGTGAAGTCTTTTTTTTGTTTAAAAAGAAAGCAGCTGTAAGTTTTACAAAATTCTTATACGCTAACTTGCAATAGCCAGGAATCGACATCAGAAAAGTCAAAAGATCAAAGTACGAGAAACGTTGCTGTGTAAATTAATACAGTGCATCTTAGCAGGTGTATTTTGCTCCATGTTTCAGTATAATAAGTACTGCAGTAAAATGATTTGAACTTAATTACAACTTCTGATTAAATTAGTGGCAGTTTCTTCACCCCATTAAGATTTTTCTTTGTAATTTTATATTCTTGTCTAGTTTTATATCCATTAGGATAGGGATCTAAAGTCAACTCTGAATCTATGTTAAAAATGTAATATTCTACTTTTACATATTATTACCTCTCTGTAATCTGACTCTGTCTTGGAGGTAGTATTAAGAATGTTTCAGAAAAGCATGTCAAGGGCAAATCTTAAGAGAGTTTAGTATATTTTAGGAGGATTCTGAGAGCACATTTTAAGACATTGTATTTCTGAAGCCATAAATTGTGATCTAGTATGCATCAGTGCCTTTAGAGAGAATTGACTTCACTCAGTCACAGAATGGCACCAAGAACCCTGGATTGCCTTAGTTTAGCCAGGACTTCCTTCTGACTCTGAGTCTGGCTAAACTGGCAGGTACTGGGGATTGAGGTTTTTGTATTTTTCATCTAGCTTGTAATTGCAAGAGAATGAGCTGACTAGGAATGAATCCAGTTTATATTTGTACTGGAAACAGATGCAAGATGCTTCAGGGAGTTGTCTGTAGAGGAGATGCTGCTACCCAAAGTGGTGGGTAGATGGACTGCTAAAGTAAAGCTGTCAAAAGTGGTATCTTCCTCCCTCTCATTTCTTGGGGAGCACTGACAGGACAGTTATGTGTAATCACAGTAGGAATGGCAGCATGGGAGTAGGAAATGAAGCAAGAGTTTATTCAGAGTGAAGCCAGTATGATCTGCCAATTGCAGGGTCCTTCCCTGGGTGGTGCCTGTCACTGGCTACTGAGGACTGGCCTTGGCTTTTAATGGTGGTGACAGATTGCAAGACCTGTTAGTTGAAGAGTGCAAGAACATTTTAGCAGCTGCCTCCATCTAATCAATAGTGGTAGCACTGGCTTAGATCTGTACCCTGGATGCAGCCAGCCGTGGTGCCTGCGTGTTTGGGGGGCATTTACAGCCTGTGAAAAGACTTTGAGGTTCTGCTGTTGGAGGCATTGTGTGTGCACTAAAAATGATCCTTTAAAACAATCTGAGTTCTGGGGGTGACTTTCATGAATAGAATAGAACTGTTTATTGTGTAAGTTAGTTTCGCTGTGCCTTGCCCTCCCCTGTATCTCATTTCCTCTTTCCTTCTATTCAATTTCTCTCGCCCTTTTCTCCACCAAAGTTCTGATCTGTGCCACTGATTCCACTCCAGTTTTATGTCCTTATCTCCTCTCTTCCAAACCATTTTCTCATGCTTTAATTACTTAACCACATTATGTTTGAATGTAGAGTATGTTTTTAATAAAAGACCATTTCTAATTGTGCAGTGCCTCGTACAGTAATACACAAGTTGTTTCCTATCAGGAGACAGTTTTGGGATGGCTTTAGAAAAAGGTTTTGGTTTTTTGCATTTTCAGTCAGCTCCACAGCTGAAAATTTGCCATATCTAAAGTTGAAGGAATCAGAGGCAAAGGTAAAAAGCATGATTCTCTGAAGAAAGCTCACATGCAGTTTATTTGTTTTCATTGTAATATATAATGAAAAATATATAATGAAAAATATATAATGAAAAATTAAGACCATGTCTTCCATGACTGCACAAGCTTTTCTGAGCTTCTGGAGGTTCCCAAAGTTTGGAGCCTTTTTTGCCATCCTTGAAGTACATCACACAGCTTCTTTAAAGGACTCTCTTTATCTGTACAGAAAAGTAGGTCAAGTTTCCTGCTTACTTCAACTGAAGATAATATAAATGAAGATAATGTAAATATTTAATATGACTTTTCTAAGATTTGCTGTTCTGGCAAAATTATCTGTTTCCTCTTGACAAATGGTAAAAGAAACCACTAGAGGAAACAAGATTGCATGGAGTTTCCTGAGTCTTAAAGTCTGGATTTCTGGTCTTTAAGTCAATCATATCACACAGACTCATTAGGAAATTGATTGAGCTCCCTACTAAAGGCAGCTATGTTCTTTTGCCACTGTGACTATAATAGGACTTTTCCAGATTGTATTTCTCAGATGATTTGAAAGAAGATAGTAAAACAATTTTTAGTTCACAGCTAGCGTGACTGGAGTGCAGTCCTCTCCAAACCCTTCTTTGGGGATTTTAACTGTCACTGATGTCCAGTGAAGTCCATTAGTTCTGTAATGGCACAGTACTGTGCTGTTTCTATTGGAGATAGAAATTAAATTGAATTATGTAGGTCAGTAAGTAATCAATTACTTTGCAATAATCTAGAACAGAATTATAGCATCACCTTTATCCAAAAGGGTTAGTAACTTACAAGCCAAAGGTGAGGCTGTGTTCACATTCTGGGGTTTGGAGGATTTTGTATTAGTTTTGTTTGGTTGTTTTTGGAGGGAGGAGATGTTTTATGGTATTTTGTTTGTTTGGGGGGGGGGCGGGTGTTGGTTGGGTTTTGGGGTTTTTTTGTTGATTTGGTTTTTCCATTCAAAATCTGTTTTGGAAAGTTCAGCAAGGCCTAGTGCAAGGTCCTGCACATGATCCCAATCCCAAGCACAAATACAGGCTGGGCAGAGAATGGATTGAGAGCAGTCCTGGGGAGAAAGACATGGGGGTGTTGGTTGGTGAGAAGCCCATCATGGCTCAGCAGCCTCCACTTGCAGCCCAGAAAGCCGGTGGTGTCCTGGTCTGCATCCAAAGCAGCGGGGCCTGGAAGGAGATTCTGCCCCTCTGCCCTGCTCTGGTGAGACCCCACCTGCAGTGCTGCATCCAGCTCTGGGGTCCTTAGCACAGGAAAGGCATGAACCTGTTGGAATGAGTTCAGAGGAGGCCACAAAGATGATCAGAGGAATGGAGCACCTTTCCAGCTGAAGACAGTCTGAGGGAGCTGGGCCTGTTCACCCTAGAAAAGAGAAGGCTCCAGGGAGACTTTATAACACCTTCCAGTAGCTGAAGAGGGCTACAGGAGTGCTGGGGAGAGACTTGTTACAAGGGCATGGAGTGATAGGACAAGGGGGAATGACTTCAAACTGAAAGAGGAAGGGTTTAAATTAGGTAGCAGGAAGAAATTCTTTATTGTGTGAGTGGTGAGGCAGTGGCACGGGTTGGCCAGAGAAGTTGTAGATGCTCCATCCCTGGAATTCCTCGAGGTAATTTTTTTTTTCTGTGATGAAAACATATTATTTTCTTGAGGAAGAGCAACCATCACATTTGGGGAGTGAGGCTGGGTATTTATTTAATGTTTTTTAACTAAACAGTCCTAGAGTGCTAAGTCTACCCAGGGGAAAAAACTATAACATAATTATGTTGGGTGGTTCTTAGAGTAGTTGTTTAGCTCTCCTCAAAGATCAGGGGGTTTGTTTCTTGTTCTTTTCAGTTGTATTCACAAACTCTTATTTGTATTTTATTGCAGTTGTCTACCTTGTGGTTTTTCATCTGTCATTTGTCATGTTTGTATGGTCCTATGGGAAGACAATTTTCACATCTCCTGCAACCCCCTCTAATGAGGTAAATATAATGTTAGAAAAATGTCAATGCCTTTTTTATAAATAGCTGAACTGTTTTCAGTGATGAAATTTGTTTGCAGTACTGCATGATTCACCTTTCCCTTCTCATTATCTAAAATAGAACAGCATGACTGCATCATGAATGAAAATGATCAAGTTACTCTTAAAATACCGTATGCTTTGTGTAATGACATTTCCTTATACAAAACGTGTGTTTTAATCATCAGAAGTTTGGCAGTCTTGTACAGTGCTGTGCTATGAAATAGCTTTCTTGAAACTTGGAACTTTTAAAACTGATAAAAGAAATACAGTGACAATATTTTTATGTTTCCTTTTTAGGCAGTTTTTACCTTTGTTTGGGTAAGAAAGGTTAGTAATGCAATGTATGCTTATGACGTGGAGGACTCAACCCACTTCTTAGTAAGTCAAGGGTTAAGGTTTAGGGACATTGAGACATGAATACATAAAGAAGCTTCATAAAATAGCAAAAGAATGCATGATGATTGTAAGAAGTGTTGTTTTGGAAAAGAATCATATTTCAATAAACCTGAGATGGATTACCTTGTTTTCTGTTTTCTCTAATGTGTGTGTATGTCAGGATTAAATACTGGCACTGATTTTAAAATACTTCCCTTCTCTTTCTTGTTTTCAGAAAGCTTTTAAACTGCCTAAACTGTTTGAGGCGTTGGTTGCTCTGTGGGGGTTGAATTTTTATTCTGTTTTCGGCAAGGCTGACATTCAGTGCTAATGTCAACCTTAAACATTCTTGAGAAGAGTTATTCTTATGCTTTGCAGAAAAAGCAAACACTGCTCTGTAGTGCTTAATCATGGCTTAGAGATCTGTGTATCAAAGCTATAGAATCTAAAGTGTAAAAGGCTGAACACTATTCTCCTGTTTAGCTTAGCAAAAGAAGTAAAAGAAGCTGTTGAAGGGCCTGGAGCACAAGTCCTGTGAGGAGCAGCTGAGGGAGCTGGGGGTGTTCAGCCTGGAGAAAAGGAGGCTCAGGGGAAACCTTACCATTCTCTCCAACTGCCTGAAAGGAGGTTGGAGCCAGGTGGGGGTCAGTCTGTTCTCCCAGGTAACAAGCAATAGGATGAGAGGAAATGGCCTCAAGTTGCACCGGGATATTAGGAAAAATTTCTTCCCTGAAAGGCTTGTTGTCAAGCACTGGAACAGGCTGCCCGGAGAAGTGGTTGAATCCCCATCCCTGGAGGTATTAAAACACACACAGATGTGACACTTGGGGACATGATTTAGTGGTAGACTTGGCAGTGCTGGATTAATGGTTGGACTTGCTGACCTTAGAGGTGTTTTCCAACCTAAATGATTCTATGAGCCTATGAATTGCTGAACCTAAAAATGCAAAGGTACTCATCCTCACGGTGATATTGGTTTTGCTTTTTCTGGGATGGTTTTGCAGGAAAATTGTAAAGTTAAGCCAGTTAGCTAATTAAAATGTGGTTGGCACTGTAATTCTAGGTTTTATAAAGCTATATGAACTAGAGCTGCTCATAAAGCTGATGCCTAGTAACTTTTACTGTCTGCTTGAATTCTTCATTAATAGAAAACTTATTCTGACAGTACTTATCCTGTAGTTACAGTGATGATGTAGCAAGCTTTTTATACTCAGCAAGTGAAAGGAATGGCTTGGGCACGTGGCATGTAATGGATTTTTTGTATATTAACTATGGAGATAGATCAGATTTAGTAAAGTTTTATTCTACAGCTAGCTTTAAACAGAAAAAAAAAAAAGAAGGGAAAAAACCCTATCCCACCATAATAACAAAAAACCACGCACACAAAATTTTAAAAAGCAAAAGACCAACCAAATTAAAACCCCAGCACCACTTTTTCTGTCTCTGGGCAAATCCCTTCTGTCTGTATACCAGTGAGTAATTTATACTGGTTATACTTCAAATCAAAGCATGACATCAGAATGTCTCCATTGTGTGAGTGTAAATGTATATATTTTTAGTCATTCAAATTAGTCATTCTTGCAAAACAAATAGCATCCTGTGATCTTACTATAGAACTAAAAAAAAGATTGTGCAGCTGCTGTTGTCTTAGTGTAATCCCTGTACATTTGCCATAAGAAAGAACAATCAGCATTATACAAGATCCAGAAAGAGGAAGGAAACAAAGGGATTCTTTCTGTTTTCAATAAGTACTGCTGGAACCTCATTGGGAATTCTGTTTGCTGTGTGGCAACAGACAACTTTTGATGTCTTTGAGCATATCCTGCTATTGTCCAAAAAGGCTGTGGTCTCATGGCCCTATTAAGTTCTGAAATTAGAACAGAAATGTAGCTTTTTGGAAAACCAAAATCCTATCCAGGATTTTCGGAGTAATATTATGATGTTACATGGACAAATTTTAAAAGTTTTGTTGTTTGGATCCTTTTCTGTGCATTAATGGTTTGCCATAGAAATTCCATCAAGAAGGAATACTCATGTTTCTTCCAACTTCTGCTTGATTGCAGGTCATGGAGACAGGCATTGGTCCCTTAGCAAACTCACAGGGGTAGTAGGGATTAAGATATATTGCACCACTCTTTGCTGGAATGATGCTTCACATCTGTTTTAAACTTTTGATGTGAGCATCTCCAGTTCTCATACTTGAATAAATATCTGAGTGATTAAGTGTAAATAATGTGATCAAACTCTTGGTGGTGACTGAAATGCTAAACTTAATTTTCAGCCTTGGCATAGATTAATTCTAGTGTCTGGTTATTTAAAAGGGTGTTAGTTAAACATGTTTCATCCTTGAAGGGTAGGTAGGCTCAATAATTGGGATCATACTTTATGTGACAGGAGGCTTAACTAGATTCTGTGAGCTATGAGGCAGCTTGCTTGCGTTCTGGGCTAGGAAACAGCACAGAGAAATTGCAGCAATGCCTTACTGCTTCCTCCTTGCTGTAAGTGGAGTCTTCATTGTTGCTTGCCAACTGACTGTAATCCAAAAGAGGAAAAAGTACAGGATGAGAGGAAAATTCGTGTGAACTAATCGTGCACGTTTTTGGTAGGAAAATACAGTCATATTAAAGCACACTAAACCAGTTTTTGTTCCAGCTGCACACAGCATTTTCCACTCACTGCCATGAATGCTTTGTCTATGTGTGCTCATCAAGAGGACTCTTGTAGTCCATGCAGGAAGCTCAGAGTTTGGAAGTGCTTTGGAACAGAAAAATACCAAAGGAAATAGTAAGTTCAGCCCCCACTCCACAGGGCCTTATCAGCACACTGGGATTTGAGGGGCTTACTGGTAAATACTGTTTCAGTGGATACCAAACTAAGTGTTTCGCAAATGAGTAAAAGCTCTCCTGGTTTTTCTGGTAAAGGTTTACATTTCAGGGAGGTTTCAATAGGAATATTCACCGGGCTTTACTCAGAATTATAACACACTCTCAAACTGTACAGGGTTTGCTGAAGTTGCTTTCAATACAACTTAAGAATTTTGAGACTAGTGTTGGCTACTGCCAAGTTAAAATTCCAGTTATACTCTTTCAGGTCTGTGCTGAAACTGTGAAGCCCACCACACACCTCCCCATGTTTTTTGCCCCCCATCAGGTTTGTACCCCTCTCTATGTTAGAGAGGAAATAGGATAAGAGAACTTCGGTGCCTTGTAGCAGCAAAGGACTGTTGCACCTTCCTCTTCTTCACAGATCACTTCATTTATGCTTCTCAGGAATTAAGGGAAAGTTTGCACCTAAAAACTCACCCTGAGTCTCTGCTTTCCCTTGTGTTGAAGAGAAAATGCTATAGATAATGGATCAGAGATAAAGTTTATTTTCTTGAAAATACATCTAGAAACATCATAGTGTTTTAAGGATCTCCTGTGATTCCTGTAGCATTCTTTTTTTATTTACGTGGCACTTTTGGGTTGGTGACTGGGTGCATCCAAAGGGTCTTTTCCTTGGAAAACAAAGTAATAATTAATCTCTTCCCTCCTATCCCTTTTCTCCATCCCTCCTAGTTCTGCCTGTCAAAAGCTGATAAGGAACAATATGAAAAAGAAGAGAGACCAGAATCTCAGCAGGAGATTTTGAGAAGAGCTGCTAAAGACTTGCCTATCTATACAACAACAGCATCGAGAGGTGAGATGTAAAGTTAATTCTAAGCTTCTGAAGTTGCTGGTTTATTCAGTGGAATTCATTTGATGCCATTGAATGAACAATCTACTAAGCACATACTGCAAATGCCATGACATTTTGGTATTTGTTTGGGCTGGTGTTTAGTTCCCCTCAGAGAAACGGCAGTCCTTTTTCTGGGGTTCTCAACAGAAAGCCACCACTTGAAATTAAAAAAAAAATATATATCTTCTAGCAAGCAGATAGATGACAGCAGTTATCTCTAGTTGTAGCTATTAAAAATAAACACAGCAAAGGAATACAGCTAAGACAGCTAGAAATCGGGAAGTTCAAACTTGTTGCTCAATTTTATAATCACATTTGTCCCCATTTTGAACTTTTCTTTCTGTGCTGTTTTGATTCAGCATGAGGAGGAATTTACTTAAGATACTTAACGTACTTTTACACTTTACGTAGTTTACGTGCTTTAAAGTACGTACGTATACTTTAAGTACTTTAAAGTACTTAAAAGTACGTTAAATAAAGTACATTACAATTTAAAAACAAATAAATGTTATTTCATTCCCATCTGTAATTCAGTACAAAGCTAGTTATGGAGTATTTCTGCATTTGCTTTTAATATGTATAAGCATTTTATTCCAACTTACAGATGAATGATCTGTGAAAGTGCTGTCTTATGCATATGTATATTCTTTTAAAATCTATAGCTTTTATATGTGTATATATCTTTTTTCTTTCTTGGAACTAACAACCCTGTAGAGTTTCCAGAAACATAAACTACTCGGAATAACTGTTACCCAAGTTTACTGTGACTTTTCCAAAATCTAAGGACACCTGGCTCGTTTGAATACAAACCTCCCTTTAAGGGAATCCCACTCTTAAGTTCCTGGAGTGGTCTGGGAAGCTGTTGCTGGCTCTTATCAATTCTGTTTAGCTGAAGATGTTGGGTTTCCTCCTGCTTTCAAACTGCCTGTGCTGGTGTCTTATTTCCATTGAGAAAAGCCTGAAGGTCTGTTTAAAAATATCCAGGAATGATGAGGAAGAATTGATGTACTGAACAGTCATTGTTTGGTGAAGCAGATAGAGAAAGCCAGTGCAGAAAGCTGACTTGCTGAAAGAATGTATTTTCACTATGGGATGCCTGAGTACCCCGGACAGAGGTGAAAGGGGGATCAGTGCCAGAGGATGAAGGATGGGAAGAGTTGGGAGTCAGAGTAAATGAAAATGGACTCAGTAGAGTGGTAATAGGTTGTTTTAAATACTTTCCTATGTTACATTTCTTTAAAAAATTAAAACTACATACCATATGAGATTAGACATGTGACAGTCTGTGAGAACAGGTGTAGCAGGGGAGGGTGGGAAGCTCCTCAGGATTCAGTTCATGTTAAGGGGGAAAGCTTTTGTAAAATTAAACGAGTTCTAATGAGTGACCCTTGCACTTGAATACAGCAATCAGATACTGTGATCGATGCCAGCTGATCAAACCTGACCGCTGCCACCACTGTTCTGCATGTGATGTGTAAGTTACTGAATCCAGAATTGTGCACTTTCTCTCTTTTGCAATCAGCCCTTTAGTGTGTTCATGTCTTCAGTGTGTCAATTCCTTCTATTGGTCCAATATTATGGTGCAGCCCCATTGTCTAAAGTGGCAGAACTTCTTAGGAAACCTGCTTGAAGCTTTGTAAAACAAAGCTTCTATTAAAAAATTAAGAAATTAAAACGTAAAAAAGCATAAATTGAAAGTAAAGAAAGGTAGGTCTGAGATACCAACACCAGCAAATGCTTATTATTGAACTGTTTCATTGTATCTGGCTTCTGTAGCCTTGAAACAGATGCGTTCTACTAACAATGCTAAAAACATTTATCGCAAAAATTGCCAGTGCAATCACATGCCTTAACCATCTCAAAGACATCACTGCTATTCCCTGTTTTCATTGTGAATCATCAGAGAAGTCTGCACAGGCACTGAAGACTGAGGCTATGCATGAGACTTCAGTAGGCTGAGCTTGAGGAAATCTCATTAACCGAAGAACCTAATACCCATCTTTTGGCTAAAATCAAATTTGTTAGCAAATACGATTAATGTCTCTGTCTGAAATGTCTAGTATCTGTCTTTACATTAAAACTGGATTAAAATGGCATGTGGACTATTCAAATTGCCCTTTGTGCTGCTCTTTTCCTCAATTAGCTTTAAAAAAAACAAGCAAGCACCAAACAAACAAAAAAATGGTAGCAAAAACAGCCCTAAGGTAGGCTTAGTTGAAGTGAGTGCCAGGCTAACATACCTTATCCACACAACCCTGAAAGATCCCTTGGATTTGTTTTGCACATAAAACTAGTGTGGCTTAATGAACTGGTACATGGTGTTGCTCAGTAATGCTCACATTGCTAATTTGAGAAACTGTCCTCATAACTCTGCTGAATCTCAATTGGTCCTTTTGGGTGAAAGAATGGCTGCTCTAATACAGAGAATTGGCATGATTGAGAAGGGCTTGAAAAAGACACAGTGGGGCAAAATACTTGAAAAATTAAATAAATAAAAAACAACCCCCAGAACTGTAGAAGCTAAAATTATGTTTCTTAGAAAGAAATTGTCTTTTTTGTCTTAACTTCCTGGAAATTCTCTCTTTCAGATGTGTACTAAAAATGGACCACCACTGTCCATGGTAAGTTTATTTTTTTTTAAATCAGTATAATAATGATGAATTAGATGTTGCTTCAAAAATGCAACTTTGAAGTAAAACTTCATTTTCACAGAACTTCTGTAATATGTGAACATAAATCTTGTTCCTAATGCATGTTGCAGTATAGAGTTGTAAGCCCAGTCCAAATCGTGCAGTTTCTCCTTGAGAAACCTTGGCATTAATGAGACCTGTGAGAAAAGGCATTTCTTTCTTGTGTTTACTCTGGTGTTGTTAGCAGGAGAGGAGATACCCACTGCACTGTGAGAATCATTTCTCGTTTCTAAATGACATGTATGACCCACACAGACAGTTACTCCTCTGCAGTTTGTCTTCACTGGTAGCCAGTAGAAGTGTTACCTACTATCACTATGAAAAATACTGCTACCAGTAGTTGACTTGGAGGGTGTTTTGTAACCAAAGCAGCATCCACTGAAATTGGAGAGGTTCACATTACTTTGTGGTGACTGCAGTTAGTTCATAGTGTGAGATGCTTCCTATACAGACTGTATCATAATGCTTTGCCAGCTCATGTCCTGTCCTATAGATTCACAGGGGCAAAATTTATGTGAGAGGCCCAGATCACTTGGCCTGAGGAAAGACATTTCCTTCAAAATAGTAGCTTAAAATGCTTCTGAAACAGTAGTGCCAGAATGTTTTGGACATACCACTGACATCATACATGTTATGCTCTGCAAAAGTTGAATGTATTGTGGGTTTTTTGTTTGTTTTATTTTTTGTATATCTTAGTAACTTCTTTCTCTTTCCCCTCCTTCTAGGGTGAATAATTGTGTGGGATTTTCTAACTACAAATTCTTCCTCCTGTTTTTAATGTATTCCTTACTGTACTGTTTGTTTGTTGCTGCTACAGTCTTGCAGTACTTCATAAAGTTTTGGACAGTAAGTTCTAAGGCTTTTTTTTGTTGTTGTTCATTTGTTTAATCCTGCATGTGTTATTGGAGGCTACATCAGCATGTTGTCATTCACCATTGACTCTGTTCTGTGGTTCGCTGTCATTAATGACATCGATCAAAGTGACTGAAGCAGGAGAACCTTCTGAATTTTGATGAATTAAATGTATTACACAGCCCAGGATAAGTAACTGGAGGAAGGAGTCTTGATGAGGACACTGTGCAATTTCTCTGCTCCATCAAAATTGAGTAGCACAGCTCAAGTTTTTATGAGACTGTGGGATACAGATATGTAGATAAAGAAAGAACTGGCCATATCAAACAATTGCATATATGTATGAACATATATATATATATGTGTATATATAAAAATATTGACAAATGTGAAATATAAATAACAATTTTGTATCTTCCTAGACTTGTCTATGGATAATCTGCTGCCAGATAAGTCAGACTAATTTGTTGGGAACTGATGAAGCTCTGCTTTGGGTCCATATGTAGGGATGTCTGAAGTTCATATTAGTGGCTTTTATTGATCTGGTATGGGTAGAATGCTAAGATATGTACAGTGTGAATGCTGTGTATCTTCCCTGCAGCTATTATCAGTTGTCAAATGATTAATACACATACAGGCATCTTAGTAGTTTTAATGACATTTATGTGAAGGCAGCCATCGTTGTATGTCAGTGTTACATTCCTCCTATCAGTTTTGTTGCAGTCACATTCCAGGCAGAACAGAGTGTCTTCTGTAGTTGTTCCCTTTCATCTACAAAAACTTGTACTGTGCCTTCCTATCTCTAGGCTGACGTGCTAGTGTCAGAATTCCCTTAATCCATTTCCATTAATGAGCATGTGAAAAATGACCGCCAGTGGAAGGGTCTCAGTCACATCTTTCTGAGTAAATAACAGCACATATTTCTTGGATGCTGGCTGTTGTCAGAGTAACTGGGAAAAGCAGTCATTATCTGCAGCAGTAGAAATAATCCTTATTGGAGCAAGAGATTGCTGCCATGTCAGGGTAAGAGAATCTTGATCATGTATTCAAAATAGCTGTACTTTGATACAGTTGGCATTAGGTAAGATAAATGGTGCAAAAAAGTTTGTTTGTGTTCATCTAAACCTATGGGTCTCATCTGCCAGAGTGCTGTGTTTCTCTTAACCTGTCAGTTCTGTATAGCAGCCTGTCACTGGAGAGCAAGGAACTATGTGGGAATGGAGCTGTCAGTACTGTGAGATGAAAGCCAAAAATGTGTTTATCAGTCGTAGCTGGGTCTTAAAAGATATTTCAAATTAAATGGTCTGATTCTGCTGTTCAGTCTTGCTTGGCTATAAATAGTTAGATTTTCAATTTGTGAATGTGCCATTTCCAAACATCTGCCTGGCTGCTTTCCAGTGCTTTGTATGCAATTTCTAATGAAACTGTAGATGTGCTCTTACATATTTACTAGTCAGTGCTTGAGAAAAAAAAAAATAAATAAATAAAAGGCCACAGGACAACTGACTACAATGAACATTTAATACCAGCATTTGCAGCAGGACTCTTCCAAAGCTCATCGGACACAATATTGAAGTAGACTCTTGAGCAGAGGAAGTAAACTTAAGAGGTTTTATTTTTTATTATTGATATAGTTGTCAAAAATGCTTCCTGCACGAATGGGCTGCTTCTGAAATGTAACAATAGACAGTGTAGTTGTGTACTTGCACTTCTTGCTTTCAGTTCCGGATACTTCCAAGACTGAATCTGGTGATGCCCTGATCTTATCATTACAGTAGGTCTCTGACTCACTCATATTAAGTCACCCACTCACAAAGCTGATACTGCTCTGATCTCATAACTGACCTAGTAAAATACATTTCCAGAAGGAGGTGGCAGCACCATAATCATGTAGGATTGCAAAATTCTTTGTGTCCCTTGTATGTAAGCTTTTAAGCGAGTGCTGTTAACTCCAGGAATGGAGTCCTGGAAGGTTCTCTTTACGTCTGTATGCAAACCAAAGCAGAATGCTGCTAAAACCTGCTGTCTGTAGACTGCTTCAGTATATTGCTAGTGCTCAGCTTTGCTACAGCATCAGACAGATTGCTGTTTGGACACCTTCTGTTGCGGCTCTCTAGATTCACAGAATCACAGAATATTCTGAGTTGATAGGGACCCACAAGGATTATGGAGTCCAACTCTTAAGTAAACAGCCCATATGGGGATTGAACTCACAAGCTTGGTGTTATTAGCATCATGCTCTCACAAACTGAGCTAATTGATGTTGTTTCCCCCCCGCCAAAGCTTGACTATCAGAAATATTAGCATATACCTTCAGAAGGTAGTGTTTATTTTTTGCCTCCTCATAGATGTTTTTCAGAGACTGCAACAAACTGCTGGATATAGCCAGTGTTGGAAGGAAGTATGGGCTGCTTTTTGTGGAATGTAGCCTGGGGGAAGAACTTGTAATGAGGCTGTGGAGGTGTATGTGCTAACTATACAAATGTAGCAATCCATTGTTTTGCACAGTTGGTAATTCTTGCATAGACACATGCTGTTCCTACGCAGATACTTGGAAACATTGTGAGACGTGCACACCTACCGAATTCTTCTGTTGAAGAAAGTCTTTGTGTGTCTCACTTGCACGTGCAAGACTTTGACATAGCACCTTTCATGCTCTGTGCAGAAGTGCTGAAGAAAGGTCTTGATGCTGTGGTGGAACAGTGGTAGATGTAGTGGAACAGTGGATGTAGTGGTAGAACAACTACACTGGCTGAAAATGTTTACCACAGGCCCTGATACTGATGTTAAAATCTGTTTTGTAGATCAAGACAATGGGACTGATTTCTTTGTTTATGCTCATAACTGCTTTTTCTATACTCATGAGATTTTTATTTCTACCTCGGAGGTTGTTGAAGATGAGCAGACAAAACATCAGTTTCACCAAATGTATTTGACACAAACACCAGCACTGGCTGGACGCCCAGTGCTTGATGACTTGTTTACATAGTGCATGGTGGTGCTTCCCAGCTCATATTTGTATCTCCTTGTTCTTGCTGCACTGCCGCCTCCTTGAAACAATTAGGTTTTCCAGTCATTTTCAGTGTCTTTCACTGTCCCCCAAATTCATTTGAAATCCTAAGTATAGCTACTTAAAGATGTGATGCATGTTCAAGTGGATGGCACGTGTCTGCAAAACTTTGGTTGTATTAACAACAGAAGAAAAAAAAAAGGAGTGATTCCACATCATTAGTTAGAACTCACTCCTCTCGCTAAGGACATAGACCAGATCTGAGGGTTTTTTTCAATATTAGGCTAGACCTACTACTAAAAAATGAGGAACATACTGAGCTCAGACAGCACTTTTTTGTTTGAGGGGTTTAATGACCTGATACGTGATCAAATGACTATATTTGTGGAGGGCTTTTTAGGGGACTCTGAAACAGTGCCTGGCTTCAACCTATTGTGTGCTAAGTAGTTCAAATTTTATTGTGCAAATTGTTTCCTTCTGTAAACTCTACAGCTCTCTCACCTGCAAGTCTCTGCTTCTGTGCTGGTGCTGAGCATAATGATTTTAAATAACCAGTGTCTGAAGTTTCACTCTCTTTTCACATGTGGGGGCATGTGGACTGCTGCTAGAACAGCACTGTGAATAAGCCTGTTATACACACTCAAAGCCTGCATGCTTCTCTCTGGGATAGAATTGGCCTTTTTTGAAAGATGCTTCAGTTCTGCAACTGTCATTCAAGAACTTACAACCAGTGGCTGAAACTGGGTAGTCAGAAGAGAGGTAAATGCTTCCTCAGGACCATGCAGATTAATCATGCATAATTCAAAAAATCCTGCAGGATGTAGAGATGCTGGAAGATGCAACTGAAGTAAACTTAGATTGTCTGACCCACGTAAAACACAAAGACTAAACTGCTGCTGCTCTTTCAGTGTGAAAATAAACTGTCCTGAGAATTCCTTGTAGAGAACTATTTTGTTAAAATATGTAATTCCAAAAGAGTCATAGGAATACAAGTTAAAAAAATAAATTGAGCAACTGGAGAACACCACAGTGTGCTCTGAGGTAGAAAGAGTTGTTATTGCTTCAACATGAAGGTCAGGAATAAGTAGCAATTGGAGTATTTTGCTGGCCTGGATTTCAGATCACAAAACACAACATATCGCTACTGTGTGTGGAAGAGGGACTGTTGCACAAATTGTCCATCCATAAATAATAATAAATAATCAAATGGGCAGTAAAAAAGGAAACTGAACTTACGTGGCAGTTTAGAGAGCTGGACTCTGCTTATCATTTGCATACTGTAGAATAATCTGATGGTAGCCAGCATTTTTGAAAATGCTGCATATATCTGCCTGACTGTAAGGTAGATGCTTGGGCTTCCCCTAAGGTTCCTGCACAGATTAATTTAATTTAAAAGCTGTGCATCTTGCCTACAACAGATTAGTTAAGAACTAGCATCTTAAACAACATGGCTAATACCACTCTTTAGGTATAAAGTTTGGAATTTAAAAGCTAATTTGAACTAAGCTTTCTTGTTTCTTCCTTTATTTTCTAAAGCAGTGGTTCAACTTCAAGTGTTACACTAAAAATACATCCTACAAACATCTCTGTATTGAAGGAAATTGGGAAGAAAAAAACCGTACTGATGTGTTACCTGGTCTCTTTTAAACTAAGGAAACTGTGCAAAGAATGGCAATTTATTTTTTAAGGTTTTTGACTGAAACTATATGTAATGGTAAGGGCTATGTTCTGAAGTCAGAAAGATTTTCTAATTAATAAACCATTACTTTATACCTCAGGGGTATTCTGAGCTTTTCAAACCTCAGTGAATGGTTTCATCATACAGAATATTCACGTATACCTTATTTGTGATGGAAACAACTAGGAAAGGAGGTACTTGAAGTAGTCATGCTGTCCAAGCTGAGCAACCACTTGAAAGTGTTCCAGTCACAATTTGAATTGCAACACTTGTATGCTTCAGTAGAAAATGTCATGCCCTAGGAGTTAGTAGTGGGCTCTTGCATACTTCTCCTCCATTCCTTTGGAGAGCAGGGGCTAAAGCTGCTGATGTGCTTTGGAAATCAGCACGTCCAAGAGCACATTTGCACACCAACCATTTTGTTCTTAACAAAGCCTGTGCTGTTTTCAAACCCTTTGTCTTAACATAATACTAGTGTTTAATAAATTGTCTTTGTTTGCGCAAAGCTTTGCCGCAGGAAAGCTGCAGAGAATTGTCCAAAGGTAAAACCCAATATTGCTGTCATACTTTAAATATTGTTCCTACTACAATTTTTCTAGTCCAGTCATTCATGGCAGGTATTTTACATCCTTGCAGAAGGAAGACTTGTAATCTACTGCCTATGAGTATAGGCAGTGTACAGGGAAGTAGATATACCTATGTGCACTTGATCTTAATTGAAATGTGATTTAGCCTGAAAAAGAAGTCAGCCTTAGATAAATGGGTGTACTGAATGCACTAATGGAAAAAGTAATGGCAGTAATGCTAAATAAATAGCTGAGTAAAAATAGCCTCTCTGCTTTCATAGTGCTGTAAAGGTCAACTGCTTAAATGTGCTGTGATTTTGAGGATATAGAACCGGAACAGTATTGTTACAAATCCCATTGGCCTTTTGAAAGTGGAAGTCTAAAAATAGCTGGGGGTGGAATCGACTAGCTGATATGGGTGGGAGTTGGTTTTTAATGGTGATTGTACTGAATTTATTGTTTTTCACTTAGATTTCTGGTGAACCACTTCTGCCAGGTCAGACATGGCAAATTTGTCTTGCTAGGTACATGCTGGTTGTTGCTTAAACATTAGAGGTCATCAAAAATCGAATATCTATTCCATGTCTTGTTTAGGACTTATTCATGACAATCATTTCCCTTTTATGTTCATGATACCAGTTCAGAATTAGGTTCACTATTATTACCTTGTGCCAGGAATTTCACTGTTTTTTCCCTTCAAAGAAAGTGATTTTGTACATATTTTCCCCATGTCTATTTGGCTGTGGCTGCACAGTTAGCATTTTCTGGTACAGAAAATGTTTTGCCTTGTCCCCTCCTGCGCATTTGAAAACCGCAGATGAACATCTGTACTCACGCTACTGAACTTGGGGAGAGGGGTACCCATGAGATTTAAATGCTGTTGTGGACCAGTTTAACACGACATGAAAGGAAAGCTGGGCTTGTGCTTTTCTTTCTTGGTGAAAACTGAGGGGAAAGACCTATAGCAGACTGGGTGTGGCAGGAAATGCTCTGCAACAATACTGCCTTAGTTGTGTTAACATATTGATCTCTTTCTCTCTTTCTCCCCAGAATGAATTGCCAGATACCCATGCAAAGTTCCACGTACTGTTCCTTTTCTTTGTGGCAGCCATGTTCTTCATCAGCATACTGTCACTCTTCAGCTACCACTGCTGGCTAGTTGGCAAAAACAGATCAACTATAGGTCAGTTAATTGGAATGTGGAACTGTTCCTTATCCAGAAAACCAACAATTCAATGCCATCATATATAAACTGAATTTTTAAATACTGTGCAATACAAAGCATATTTGGTGGAAGTAATTAAAGGTTAAACATACGGGAAAACAAAGCCTGTGGTGGGGGTCCTCTGCTGGAGCCAAGCGTTCAGATTCATGATTACTGTTCATTTCTTTTGTTTGCATTTTTGTGACCTCTGAAGCACCATGCCTTTTTCTTGGGATTTTTTTATAGTGTGAAGTATGTAACCCAGTTGGTAATTGCCACTCTTGTTCTAATACTTTGAGTAGCTGGGTGGCCCTAGCCATACTCTACTGTATATGAAGATGTGCTACATTTTGAACTAGATCCAAAAGAGTATTCTTAAATCCTGTGAAAGAAAATGGACCTTATTATTAGCAGTGGCTTATAAAACTGTGATAAAAAGGAAAACACTGATGCACATTTCCTAGGTAATAAAAAGGTTCCCATAATTTTTATGGCTAAATGTTTTAAATGGCATCTTATGCCTGGATGTTTTAAATGGCATTGATTAACATAGCCAAGCTATGTGCATTAATTAAAATATTTGAAGTTCTTGCTAGGAAACACTTGAAAGTGTTTTCTGCAGTGTGTGGGGGGACAGGGACTGATGGGTATTTCCACAACTGAGTAAGTCAAAATCTTGTATCTTTCAATGGAATTTAAGTTTCTAACCTCAAAAATAAGTGGGTAGATTAAAAGTAAAATAATTTTCAGCTAGAAATAATTTTCTAGAATTCATTTGATTGGTTGACAGGAGAGTTTGTTTTAATTCTTTTGACATATCTACAGGTAAGGAATATTCACAGTTTCTTTTTAGCTCTGAAGAAAACTTCAGCATATTCTTTACCCAAAAGTCAGTGGTCATAATTGGCAACATAGTACTTTATCTGCTTTCTGGATCATTGTTGTAAAAGACAAGCTATTGCTATGGGGGCAGAGCAATGAGTCCTCTCAGTTCTTGGCCAAGGGTGTAACTGCACTGAGTAGAAAAATGGTGGTGGTTTGCTATGATTCATGGCGTGTCTATTTCTAATGTAATAGGTTTCATCTTTTTCTGATAGCATGGGATGCTCTTAATTCAGCTTCCTAACTTGGCAAATGTGGAAAAACCTCTTCTGTGTGGGCTTAGGTCCAGCAGTGCTTATGGTAAATTACTTCTAAAATGGAAAGTCTTCTGCACAAAGAAGGCTGAAGAGAGAGCAGGTCACCAAGGAATAAGGAATGTGGTTATCTTTGGCATGCTGATGGTACTTAGCTTTGTCTCAGACCTTATGTTAAATGTAAAGAGAGAATATTAACAAAGTGACTGTTCTGCTTACCTGACTTTCTTACCTTTCACTAACCTTTGTTTTTTTTTTTTTTCTCTCTGATTACTTGAGATGGCTTTTTTCTTTCCCCACCCCTTCCTCCCCATAATACACATCAGTATAGTCTCACCTTGCCCAACACTGTTTTCACGGTAGAGAAGTTTGAGTCTGTTTCTTCATATTCCCTGACTCCTTACTGGTTTAAGGAATTGCATGTTTTTCTTTTACAGAAACATTCCGTGCACCCACGTTTCGAAATGGTCCTGATAAAAATGGGTTTTCTCTTGGATGCAGCAAAAATCTAAGGGAGGTTTTTGGAGATGAAAAGAAGTATTGGCTACTCCCTATCTTTACCAGGTATTCAGTCTAAATGGGAATGAATTAGGGGATAAATTGATTCTATGACTTTCACCTTGCCTCCCTTTCTACTGAAAAATAAAGCACAGCTGAAAAGCCAACTTGTAAGTCCTGTACAATGAATATTGGTGCAGGAAAAATGTGCAAGAGAAAACTATCAGACTCTGCACAGGGCTTTCATTCAAAGACAGGGAGCTTGTTGACAAGGGCCTTTTAATTACAGAAGTTTGGAAAGCTTTGAGAAGCATATTGCAAAAATTGTACACTTTTTTGTGGTAGTATTCATGTGTGATTATAGAGCACAAATCAGCAACTCAGAGGAGATCAAACAGCTGTATCAAAACATCAGTTTAAAAACACATCTTGCCCCTGAAAACACTTGACAGCCTTCCTTTTGCTGTAGATGACACTTTTGGAATTGAAAGCCATCTAAGAAAGTGTATGTAAATAAGCAACACAGGGAAAAAAATAGGATGAAGAATGCTGGGTTTAAAACATCAGCTGAGGCAGTGTTAGGGAGTTGCAGACAAGCCTGATGAAGCAAGACTGACCTGCTGCCCAGTCCCACCACTACTGGAATTCAGCAGAACGATGTAGGAGCTGCGTTTCAGCTGCATTTGGGGGGTTGTGTATCAGTTTAAAGTGTTGTTGAATCTATTTGTGAAGCTGAGGTCTGGTAGCAAAAAGCAGAAGTATCTTAAGCTGCTTCATCTGTTTGCTCCACAGTGTGAGCAATGATGTGATTAAAGACTGAAGCTCTACTGTAGATGGATGAGTCTGTTTTGCTACCACATTTTATCCTGATGAACTTGCTTTAAAAGAAGGCTTAGCTAACTTCAAAATTATGAGTGAAGGGGAAAGCATGGCCACCAGAATGTTATTTATGATACAGCTTCTGGAGTTGTAAATACCAGAATCTTACCATGTGCGCACACTGGTTTGGGGGGAGATTACGGCTACAGTCTACAGAAATACATCTGTGTTTCTGAAATGCACAGACTTGTGCTGTGCTCAGCAATCCATGCTGAGTGACAGGGCAGGTATCACTTGAGCTCTAGGATTTAATTCACTGATCATCTGATTTAGTGGTAGAATCTACCTGGTGAAAGTCTGGAGTTAACACTGCACTCAGGTAGTTGTTTTGAGCCTGTAGCCTTTGCCTTTTGCATGGGTCCCTGTTAATTCTTTTAAGTCAAGTACAAACAGTGATTTGAGTCTTTGTTTCTCGTTTAGTTTGGGTGACGGGTGTAATTTTCCAACTCGTTTGGTGATTATGGATCCAGAGCAACTTGCTGGCTCAAGCCAGAATGAACCTGCCAAAAGGTAACCATAGCATATAAGATACTGATTTTGTCGTGTTTTGTACTTCATCTGGAGAAAAAAAATGGTTCCAAAGTTAGTTTTTTAATTGTTTATGCTTCTTGTCATCTTCAGACTAAGTCTGTAAGCCTTCAGAGAAGGACAGAATGTGTTAAGACTAAAAAATTGACTGTTTCTTGGTTTTGCTATGACAGAGGATATAGCTCTAAGGAAACAGTAATACAGAAAATAAGAGAGCTTACTGGCTCTTAATAACAATTTTTAAAGTCCTAGGGTAGACTGAATAATGGTACATGGAAAAAAATTAAGGTGCTTTTTGTTGTTGGAGTTTTTTTTTTATTTTTGAATGAAAGGCAAGGTATTCTTTTATTTCATCTCCTCCAGCACGCTTAAACAAGGGATGCTGAGACAGAGATTGCAAGAGAAGTAGATCTCTGAAGCGGAGTTTTAGCTCATTACTTTTTACCCCTCCCAAATCTGCATGTTTTGTATCTTCAGTGTATTTTCAAAGAGACAAGGGTCTCTGTGCAGTTTCTGTGGGAGTCCACATTTGCCCTTTTAGAATTAATCTGCTTGGTTGGTGCATTTGTAGCTGAAGGTTGTTGTCAAAGGCAGTCACCTGATTTACCAGACGTTAGAGGGTTCAAAGGCAATACAGAGAAGAAGTTGCTTCCAATGCAACATAATCTGTGGAATTTACACAAGAACAGGACCCTTGTGCAAACAGCCAAGTGTCCTTTTACATTCAGAAGATTGTTCAGAAGAAGGCCCTAGCAGTTACATGGGATAAGATGGCATTTTGTTGCTCTTCCAGATGGTACTGCATAGGTTTTCTTCTTAGCTGTGTGGCAGCATTGTTGTTAGGGTGCCATTTCTTGTGTACCGGTCTGTGCTTTTTTCCATTAAAACTGAGTGGCCTCTGTCAGGTAAGGGTTTATTTTAGACTGATGACCTGGAGCAAGCCTGTAGGGGAATTGGGGTTTGGGGACAGGCATCCATTTCCAGTTGGCACTGTAGGGTTTTTTTGTTGTCAGCTTGCTCTTAAGTAACTTCACTACTCTAGAAATGTGTGAAATAAGCAGCTGCTGGTATTTCAGAATTCCTTTTGACTGTGCTTACTTTTCAGCTCTGTAGCCAATCAGTCCTTTCCTACTCGACCACTCAGTGAATCACAAAATCGATTGCTAGCTGGTGATTGTCAGTGGGTAGAAAGTGGCCCTGAAGAGGAAAATGTGAAATCAGGTAGTGGTTTTGTTTGTGGTGGGGTTTTCCTTTTTTCCTTTTTTTTTTTTTTTTTTTTGTAAGGCCTAGAAAGTCCTTAGGATTTGGCTGGAGTAATGTAAAAGAAAATGTGTTCCATAGAATCAAGTCAGCATGTTTAGCACGTAAAGCTAACTCGCATCCCATGCTCTGCTCCAAAATAGTTATTACATTAAGGTGATGGGTGGATAGATAGATGGATAGATAATTTGCACTTTTGCACTTCAGTTCTGAGATATGGGATCTTCTATGTTTGATTAGGGGGAGGAAATATTTTTGTAAAATGGGCACAACACACTAAATGGGCTTTCTGGTTTGAAATCTTTGCTATTTGTTGTGCACATCTGCAAAACCACATAATTGAGATTCTCTCATGTTCTAGGTGCAAAAAAACATATTATAGTTTCATTGGAAAGCTGATCTCAGCTTATTACTAACCAACCATGTCAATGAGAAACAGGTAAGACTAACAAAATTGATTGCTGTTTCTGTACATGTATGAATAAAAATAGACATCTTGAAGTCAAAAATCAACTAGTCATGGAATGCAGAGGAGTCCTCTGATGTTGGATGAGTAATAGAAAAGTCTAAAAAAAGTTCGGAATGGCTGTTCAGAAGATGAGAATGGGAGTAATGCTGTAGTGCAGGAAACATGGGCTGGCTAGGTCTGTGGGATGAGTCAGATTAATCCTATAATTTAGATTGAAGTGGGTAGTGCTGGATTTGTTACCTGGCCAGGGAAACAAATCTGATGCTAAATGCAATTCCAAGACGAAACACTGTCTTGAGGAAGAGCTGTTCTTAAGGAAGAGCTCCTTAACTGTCTTTTTCTTAACCATATGTTGGTGGGCCATGCTCTGCTCTTTAAGAAGCTGCATGTGCAGGAAGGAAAGTCAATAAGTGACTACAGCATGCAGACTGCTCCATCAAATTTGGAATTGACAGTGATCTTCTGGAATGTTTTTACATTAAAGTGCTCTGTGTGTACTTTGCACTTAGGATACACAGTGAGTGTTGGTGCGTATATGAAACTTCCCTTGGTGTATTTCCAGTGACTAAATTAGACTCATGTTGACTTTCTACTGTGGTGAGCTTATAAGCTCCCATTAATTTTTTCCTCTGTGAAAGAAAAATAAATCTCATTTGGTTAACTAACCACTGTGAGAATTGAGAGCTGAGTCAATACCCCTGCCTCTTTTTTTTTTTTTTTTTTTTTTTTTTTTTTGGTTGTTGTGGTTTTTTTGGTGGGGATATGTTCTTGCAAGTAATTCCCATTTTTATTGGAAAGAAAACACTATATTTGAGTTTGGTGAGCTCAGTAATTTTAGATTGCTTTTTCCTTTCCTCTTCTGTTTTTTTTAGGAGCCTTCTGACCTAAAATTATAGTTTTAGCAGGGGTTTGGTTTGTTTTCAAGGAAAAAAATATGTCTAAAAAGTCTTTGTGGGTGCTGGTGTGATGCTTGGGTTGATGTTGGTCAGACTGCTCAGTGTAAATTCATACAAAACCAAAATGAGACTAGCTAGTGGGACTTCTGAAAAACTTACTCAACCATAAGAACTCATCAATGATGTTTCCCCTTTCCAAATTTTCTTAATGCTTAATGCTATAAGTGTGCAAAAGAATGTCCCAAGCAAGGGATTCCTTTCAGCCTCTAGCTATATAAAACCTAATCTGATCTAAGTAGGTTACAATGGCTTTTCTGTTCTTCATAGAAAGGAATAGAAGTTTCTGTGAGTAGCTCATCTCAGCAGCCTTTGATAGGGTGTTACAGAAAGGTCTTAATCTTTCTTTCCACTGACCTAGAGAGGGAGCATAAATGACTGGCTTAAGCTAGGCAATTAACTGGTAATAGTTTGACATTAATTTCCTTTCTGTCCTCCCTTCTCTTCCTAAAGTCAGGCCAGATGTAATAAAGGAAGAATTTGTACTTTGTGTCACACTTGCCCAAAATACACTAGTTTTAAAAGTTGTATAAATAAAAGTGCATAATTGCACGCAATGCAAAAACATTCAGGTATGTTACCTTAATTTAACTCAGCAACACAGTGTTTCAACCATTCTGAGTTCAGCTGGATTTGATCACAATTTGTGCAGGCCAAGATGGTTAATTCCAGTCCTGTATTTGTAAGCAACAATGCAGTAGCTGTGAGATCCAGCATCTGTTCAATGCACTTCCATAATTCCCTGTAACAAGCCAATAGTTGTACTTCTAAATTTGTGGCCTGTAACACACAGGAGAAGCAAAGCCATGGCTTATTCTAGTGTAAAGAGCTTGATTTGCAAAAGAAGGCCAGTCCCCCAGCCTCACCTAGGCAAATGTCATTTGTGTCCTCATATCTATCAATTTAATTCAAAAATTAAATTTCCAGTCAGGGATCCAAGATCCTCTAGACACTGATCAGTGGTGATGGACTGAGGTTCTTAGTGCAGATAATCCTCTAAAACGTAAGAGGTGTAAAACAAAGCAAAATGAACCCACACCTTCCAGAAGGCTGTTTCTGAGTTGAAGTTACCTTAACTGCTGTTCTTAACTGTCTGTAAATCACGTTACCTAGGTGCATTTGTGTACTATGCTATGATGTGTCTTTTCAAAGCTGGTGGGATAATTCCATTAATTACCTTTTTTGTTTCACTAGGTTTCTGCAACACTTTTTGAGCTTGAATATTACGTAATTTTGTTTGGAAGAAGTTGAGCAGGAAAAAAATGGAACATGAACATTTTAGGAAGATACAAGAAATTCAAGTTTCTGCACAGTACAATGGATTCTTGTAAGCACTATTGCAGAGCAGGGAAGTTAAGACAGATGCCTTAAGATTCTTAATGTGCATTTATGCAACACTGAATTATATACTGCTACCAAAGGGCCAGATCCAGAAGTGCCCTGCTTGGATGCACAAGGTCCAGAGTGGGAACTATGCATTTCTGTTATGCTGCAGTGGTGGGGGTAGATTGCAGAGACTCCTGTCTCCTCACGGGCAAACTTCATACCTTAGGCACTGCAGAAATCACTTCCATAGGAGGTCTCCAGAGTACAGAAGGAAAGAAAAAAGGAAAAGGAAGAAAAAACAACATAGAGCATGGCCAGTGAGTCTGAAGTGCATGTATATATAGTTCAGATGGCAGGTGATGGGGAAGGGAGTGGATGATGTCTTCTCCCCTCTTCCTATTAACCAGGCTACCCCATGATCACAGCTCTCTTGAGTCTTTGGGGACTGAGGGTTCCTCCTACTAGCTGTGCTCTGGAGCCAGGCAATGCCAACAACATAAAAGCCTTTAACTTGGGTGTTGCTTTTTTGCTATAGGATTGAGCTTCCTCATAATTTTAACTTGATTTATTTAACCATATCACGAACAGCATTCAAAGAAGAAAACTTGGGGTTTAGTTGCAAAAAAAACGGATTATTACCTTTCAACAATTGTCTGTCAGCATACAAAGAAAGGCCAATCCAAAAAGGAATTAACAATTCTTATATTTTCTGTTACTGTTTGCAGTGTTCTGTGTCAGGCAGCAACCAAATGGTAAAGTACCCTTGAGAAAAACCATATTGCAGTTGTGTGTTGTTAGAAAATGGAACCAGCAGAGTACTGCTTTTTCCATGGAACTCCTCATGGTTTATAAATACTGTTTTATACTTTTATTTTATCTTTTTAATAAAGGCACGAGGTTTTATTGGTTCTAAAGTACAAATATCAGGTACTTAGGAGAAGATTAGTGTTGGATCATATATCTGTGTTAGCACACTGAAAAATTGCATCCTTTAGTCTCCCACTTCAAAGTCCAATTTAAGTGATGCTGAACTTGCTAAAGACTGATGGCTTTGTGCAGTGATGTACTTGTTCACAAAAGGCAAAATGTGTTTTCTGTGTGAGAAATCAAGTCCATCCCATCCTTAGCTCAAGACCTACAGCAAACAAGGGTTTTTTTCTCCTCACTCCTCTATAGAGAAGACTGCTAACTCATCTTTGGGTGGTATTGGAATTTTGCACCTGGAAAAAGTGACAAATACTATTTTTCTGTCTGTAACTTTTCTGATGTTCATCTGACGGTGATTACAAATAGACATGAGCCCTTTTGATACAGACTGGAGGTAGTAGTCAAACTGACGGTCTAGTCCAAAAGAACCTGTTTGGTTTGCCTCCCAGACTGGTTGCTACTTGAGTTAAATATGTTTATGATGGAAATACTAAGGTATCAAGTATACTATAAGGTTTAAAATAAGGTTTTTTTGTCTTTGGATATAATAAATATTTCTTAAATACTAATCTTCTGGAACAAGAACTCTTTGAGAACCTATGAATATGATTTCACTGTTGGATGTTCTTGAGACAGAAGTAATGGTCCAAACTTGCATGTTTTATAAAAGTTGCAGAATGTTTCTTCAAACTTTGTACAAGAAATTTTGCATTTGCTAATTGCAAAACTTACAAAAACATTTGCTACACATTAATCTGAAAGGCTTAGGTTTTTCTTCTCAAATGTCGGGTGAGAAGTGCCCATCTGAAGATAAGCTCTCAGCAGTACTGCACCAGCAAAATTTCTTGGGGAAGAGAACAGAGAAAAAAGACTGCACATTCAAATGTCTGGTTCTGAATACCAAAATTTGCAGCCCCAAACACTGGTGGAACTGTCATGGAGGGCCTGGGATATCATCTGGCTTTTACTGCATCAATGTATTATAGCTGCAATCACACGTCCATGCACAGACATCATCTAGCAGAACTATAAGCAACATGTATGTCAGGATCCTAAGTATCACTGATTCAGGAATATGGTCTCTGCTCCCCCCCACCCACTCCCCAAAGTGCTTGAGATACCCCCCATGAATGTGTGTGTCCTGGAGGCTAACATCAGTATAATTTGATTTCTAAAATCAGGATAGCCAATCTACAGGAAAAACTGCAAGGAAACAGACTGGGCTCACTCCATGTGCATTCTCGAGCAAGTGCTGGTCTTCTGAAGCCAGTTCTTTGTATATCTGATGGACATTTTGGTGGCTTTTCATGAAGAACTGATGTTTCTGACATCTCTATGCAGATCACAGGAATATCTTGTCCTAGATTTTTCCTCATATTTGAGATGAGAAAAGGAAGAGAGCAGTGGGTTTAGGATAATCCCAAGGCCTGAGTTGCTGTTGGTGTAAAAGCAGGCATTACTGAAGGTCACTTTGACAAATATGAAACATGGTAAAATGATTCAAATACGATTCTTCCATATTCATCATGCCCAAACTATTTTTTTTTTTCCTTTCCCTGGGGAACTGACAAGTAAGAGAAACCCCAGGCTGATATAAAGGAATTAAGTTTTCTAAGGAAATCGTACTGCAAGCGGGATGGGGAAGTTGAGTTTTCCTGGCAGGCCTGGGCTTTGGAGGAGGTACCATGTCTAAGGCAGCAGGAAGATGTCCTGTCTTTGGGTTCTGTCCTGACAGCTCCCTCAGCTGTGCTGTGCCGTGCCAGGTAGCCAGGTAGGCAAAATGAGGAAGCAGGATGGTTTGTGCAAGCAGCCTTTGGTGTCCCTGCCAGCAGAGGCAGGTGGCTGTAGGAACTGGGTACTTTTGGCCCATGTACAGAAGAGCTGGAACCTTCCAGTGAATGCAGTGAGAAGGATAAGAGACTGGAAGGGGGATGGATTCTGAGAAAACAGCTGTTTGGGGTGCTGGGCCATGTTGTATGTGCTGGTTTTGTGCTTTAACCTATTCTTTATCAGGGAGTCTTAAAAAGACCTAGGTTGTCGCTAAAAGTAGCAGCCCTTAAGCTTTGAGGTCCATCAAAGTAATGACTATTGCCAGCCATACATAGTAGTTACTGTAGGATAGCTGACATTGGCTGCAATTAGAAACTGCTTTCTTGTTTCTTACTGTTTTTTAAAAAACCTACATACATTCAAAAAGTCAAAAAAATAGCATTAAATTCCCAGTGTGAAGACAGAAGCCTAATGTAGGGCAAGATTTCAGTGTGATTTATCCTCAAGATTTCTGGTATGTGTTGAAATAAACCTATCCCTGTGAATATGAGGCAGGGAAATCCACAAATAGAGATTACTTAAAACCACACAGTACTGGGGTTTTTTCTTACTCTTATTTATTCACAGAGTGTACAACACCCACATAATTTCTGTGCCTACCAAAGGCGTATTATAGGAGGAGGGCAGGAAGAGGAGTACGTTTCTGTCATTAGCTGACTTGCTACAGTATTGAGACTGTGGTGATACAAGTCAGATGTGTGATAAGCTTTGATTAAAAACTTCCATTTTTTAATCATATTCAGAAGGTTATTTTAGAGGAAGTTTGGGCGCTTCTATTTTTAGTGATTTGAGTCGAAATTATGGTAACATTTTTGTTAAAGCTGCCTCTTGAGTGTGGAATTTGCAGGTACCAAGCTACTCTTGATGTGCTGTTCTCACAGACTTGTCCTATTCTTCAGAGTGCTGAATACCTGCAGCTTTCAGGTACTGTTTTTTAGCTTTGATCTTGTGTGGCTCTTCTGTGTTAATTCTAAATCATCTTTTGGGTTGGGGCAAATTTCAATACCATTGGGTACACACACAAAAACTCCATGATCTGACTGAGGTATGGTCTGGTTGTAGCTAACCAGAGCCCCAAGAGGAGGGAAACTGCAGCAGCATCGGTGTCTGGCAGATTTCCTGAGAGATGCACTGATTCTGACATAGATTGACCCAATCTGCCTGGAGCTGGAGCACTGACCGACCAGACTTATTAAAAGTTAAATAATAACAAAACAATGACAGCTTTGAGCTTCATAGTGTATGTTCTGAGGACACCCTCTAAAATTGTAACCAACTGGGAGAATTTGGGTGTGCATTCAGAGAGGCTCCAAACAGCAGCTACTTTAACTTAAGAACACATCTTTCACAGTACCTAAAAAACAGCAAGGTATGCAGTGTCAGAGGCTCTTCTGTCCCTAAATGGCACCAAAGAGAGCAGCTGCACATAAGTGATTTAGTACTGAACACATTTGTTACATATTTTTATCAATTTATTTTGTATATAGAGCTTTTTATACACATTTTTCTTAATTACATAACTGTCATGAAACGTCATGAAGCTACGAGTTGTACTTTGTTTTTAATGCTGATTAAAGCTGGTGTTTGGCTGTTTGTTTTCTGAAGCAATTACTTGAATTTGTTTCCATTAGATAGTGAAGTCTGATAATGTTTACAGGATCGCTTCCTTTGGTTTTGGGAGGTTTCCCCATCTCTCTTCCCACCTTGTGTCCCAAGAAACAGAGAGCTCATGCTCAGCAGCCAAGCAGATGTGTCAGGGATGAAGTATTTGGATCCCTTTTATTGTCACCAAAGCACGAGCGGTGACGTGCCGACTCCCTTCCGTTTACATGGCTGAGCTGACAGCTGACACACTCGGCGTGGTCCTCTCTCATTCCTGCTGTCCCTTGTCCTGGTATCAGCTTTATTGTGGGAAACTTAAACCTTTCTGAATGACAATTTACAATCATAAAGCTATCCCAGAAAGAGGCAGCATTCCTGCTGTTAATTCTGCTCCCTTTTTGACTGAGACATCCCTGGGTTATCTCTGCAATTCCTTTGGTATTTGCCAGCACGGGTCATCAACATTTGCACTAATCACCATGTCCCCGCTGTTCTGCTTCCACAAAGTTCTTTTCAGTTGTGCTGCCTGAACTTGTAACGAGCCGTGTTTAAGTTTGGGGGGACATGTTAAAGATACATGTAATAATGATGCACTTCCTGTATTGTTCTGTATGTTACAGATAGGACTAGTCCTATGCACAGAGAAAACGTTGCCATTTATAGTTTAATACTTGAAGCAACTTTTTAAAACGGGCTTTTATAAATGAATTCAATACAAAACCGCATTGCTTTGCCTGGAAGTTCCTTCATGTTTTAATTGTATTTGCAATTTCCCCATATGTATACTTTTCCACAGAAGTTCTCTTAAGCCATTTATAACCAATGAAAGTGCATTCAAGATTTTGTACATCAGTGTTCAGACCTGTTCATACTTCTCTGAAGTATAATTTGTGTTTAATAAAAAAAGTACCATTTTAAGCCTCTTTTCCAAAGTGATATGAATGGACTTGACACTTGAATTCATCAGTGAATGCAACATCAACTTAATAAAAGTATGTGAAAGAATCTGAAAACTGCTCAGCTGTAGCATGTGTGTATTAGATCAGTGAGAAACACTGCCTACCTGGAAAACACTGCATCACCATTGTCACGCTCCAGCCACAACAAACCCAAGATTACTCTCACTCTTGACACATTTTCCAGGTCACTGGGTCTTGTGGGGAAAAAAAACCTGACTTGTGGCTAACTCTGTTCCTTCAGGACACTAAGCCTGACCTAGAAGTCAGCCACTCAAACAGGAATCAGCCACGTTTCTTTCAGATTGGAAACAATCTGTGTGGGAGGGCAGTTAACACCTAAGTTGACACCAACATGATGCCACTGGTATTATAAATCAACAATGCTTTCTAGAAAATTTTAAAACAATGGAACACTTTATTATATTCCATGAGTTCCAGCCTCGGACCCCTGTCTCTGCAATTCTAGTTCCCCACGGTCCTTGCATGCCTGAGGGCAAGTGTCATCAGTTGTCTCAAGTACAGCCACATACAGAACAATCCCTTCGGAAGGGAGAGTGACCAGCACCAGCACCTGAGCCCCTCCAGCACAGCAGGTGCATTCCCCAGGCTTTCAGAAGGCAATCAGGGATGCTATAAACTAGGATATATATAAATCACCACCACTGCACATGGTACTTGCTGTTGTGAGCCCTGTAGAACAGAGGGCAGGCACATGTTAGACAGTCACACAAAGAACTGTGCTTCTCTAACAAAACAATAATAAGAAAACATACACTGTTCCATAGGACTACTTTTAATGTAGTATTTTGTATGCCATAGCAAAGTCTTATTTGTCACCCACCCTGATTACAGTGAATTACCACAATAGGTGCAAGAGCAGACCCTAGGGCAGTGCATGACACATGCCAAATATAAATACACTGTTTTATTCAACATGTCCACTTTTTGGACACATTTAAGTGGTTTAAATGATCACTGATGTATCTGTGCTCAGGAAACTTGGCTTGTTTCAGGCTTTTGAAAGCCTCCCACTTTGCCCGTCTCTCTTCTGTGTTGTGTTTGTACTCCTGCTCCTCTGTCAGGTAAGGTCGGCTCAGCCAATATTCATTCTCCGCTTCGATTTCCAGCCTTCGGATCATTGCTTGTTTCATTGCAGCGGTCACCGGCCTTGGCTGCCTGTACTTCCCAATCCATTGCTTTCCAGGAATTCTTTTCCGCAGCAACACTGTGGTTAAAAACATTATGTCTGAAAACATAAAGAGAAATATAAAATACTCATTAGCTTAGGGTCAAAAATAGAACTTTGACAAGAAAAACTAAAAGCTCTGCACATACTCCATGCCTTTTAGCTGGCTGGTTTGAAGGTTCAAGTTCAGAATGTGGTATTCACAAACCATCACACACAGCAGGCACCACAAGGCCAGATACACTGGAAACTTAATCAGAAAAGGTAAACTGAAATCTAAGTATCCTAAAGAATTTATTCAGTTACCCTTACACTGCAATTAAAGCATATCCTCCATAAATTATTTAAGAAAAGGCCAGTCACAGATACTAAAGAACTAAGGGTTTACTCCATTCACGCCTTCTTCAAATAGCTGTGTTGTCAAAACAGAGTATTTCCAGGTCTGTCTTCTCGATCCAAATCTGGCCTTTCCTCAGTACTGTCTTTTGAACTACAGTCTCTCCGTAAGCTTAGTAGCATGTAATTACCTAGTCTGGTATTCTGACCGAAGGAAATCTGGTTGGCAGAGAAAAACAAGATCCTGAATTAGACCAACGCGTTTCCGTACACGGGAAGCACCAACACAGACTCTGACGCAACACAGTGGGTGTGATGGACAAGAAAGGCCGAATGACGTTCAGACTTTACACACATTAACCTGTTCATTAGTCCCAAACACGCCTACTGCCCAGGGCTGTCATTACGCTGGATTTCATCAACTTCACGGAATCACAGAATACGCGGAGTTGGAAGGGACGCACAAGGATCATCGAGTCCAACTGGCCCTGCACAGGACAACCCCAAGAGTCACACCATGTGCCCAACATGACAGGCTTCCTGAGCTCTGCCAGCTTTGGTACCATGACCAAGTCAGTCACCCACGCACTTCTAACACGGCACAAAGCAGCACTGCCGCTAAGAGAAGCCACCCCACCCCGTTCCCACGGTGCAGCCGCACGCCGGCGTCCCACTCTCTAGCCCGACTTAGAAGTGAAGCCACGGGAAACCGCGGTGGCACCGCTGACTTCCAGCCCCAGTTCTCCTCCCGCCCTCACTCACCGGGAAGCTCCAGCAGCAGCTCGGGCCCTCACGGCGGAGCCAAGATGGCGGGGGGCGGGGGGAAGGGGGAGCGCGGCTCTCGCGAGAGCCGGCGGCGGGCGTGGCCCGGCGGCGCCAATGGGGCGCGCGCTGGCGGCAGTTTGAAGGCCCTCAGCGGCGCGCGCTGCTCGGCTGCGCTTCCTTCAGGGCCGCCCCGGTCCCGCTCCCTCTCCCTCTGTGCTGCGCTGCCCGCCCCGGAGCCATGGACGTGACCAGAGGCTTCTTCGGCAAGCTGCGGGACCTGGCCCTCACGGTGGACAAGGAGGTGAAGCAGCTGGAGCAGGCCCTGCGCCGAGAGGACGCGGGTAAGCGCAGCCCGCGGCCATGGGCGGCACGCCCGGGGCTGGTGGCTTTGCGCTTGTGCCTCGGGGGTCCTTGCTCCATTTGCCCGGTTCCCGGCTGCGGGATTGCCGCTGCCATTGTGCCCTTGTGCTCCTCTGGGAGTGCCTTCGGTGGGCCCGGGGGTGAGCCTGGGAGTTGCTCGGCTGGGAATTGTTTGGGCTCCTCCTCCTATCGTTGTCTCTCGGAGCTCCTTTGTGGGCGTATAGCTGAGTTTTTATCACGGAGAAAAACAGGATGACCGGGCTGAAATAGGAATCCCGTTCTCGTTTCGCCTTGTTTTCGTGGATCGATATATGAAAATATTTACAGGGCTCCAAGCCCCATCCAACCTGGCCTTGAATATTTCCACAGCTTCTCTGGACAACGTGTTCCAGAGCCTCACCATTCTCACAGTATAGAACTTTCCCCTAATAGCTAATCTAAATCTGCTCTCTCTTAGTTTGCATCCATTCCCCCTTGTCCTGTCACTACGGGCCCTCGTAAAAAGTCCTTCTCCGTCTTTCTTGTAGGGTCCCTTCAGGTACTGGAAGGCTGCAATTAGTTCATCCTGAAGCAGCCTCTTTTCCAGGCTGAACAATCCCAATTCTCTCAGCCTTTCCCTGTAGGAGAGGTGCTCCATTCCTCTGTTCTTCTCTGTGTCCCTCCTCTGGACTTGCTCCAACAGGTCCATGTCCTTCCTGTTCTGGGCCCCCAGAGCTGGATGCAGAATTCCAGGTGTTCTCTCACCAGAGCAGAGGGGCAGAATCCCCTCTCTGGCCCTGCTCTGAATCCAGCCCTGGATACATTTGGGCTTTCTAGGCTGTGAGTGCACACTGACAGCTCATGTCCTTCCTCCTGTCAGCTAGTACAGGGAATTGCATTGTGATGTAGAATGTTACCTGCATGCTAAAACACTAAGACACCTTTTTTACTTTCCAACCTCTTTAATGTGAACATGAATCTCAAAGACTATGAAGATGAATCTCCAATAACAGTCTTGCATGACCTCCACTGTGAAATCAAGACTCAGAAGGTAACATCTTAACTCACTTTCCTCTTGAAAAATTATGCATTTGTGTGCATTCCATAAACTTACGGTTCTGTTTGATCATTAAGCCACAATTCCACTTTGTTAATCAGCAGTTATAAGCCTTGGTTTTACTCACTTACTGCTAAGTCCTCGTGGTGGCCATGGGTTTTGGGGTAATGCCCAAAAACTTGTGGGTGGCTCAAAGTAGGTTTAGCAATGTTTATTAGTTGGCAATCACTACTGTCACTCAGGTCAGCAGGGAACAAAGGTTTCAGGGAAGTTGTAGCTGTGCCAAGGTGTAGTTATGAGGAGAACAATTCAGGAGCAGCGGCTCCCAACAGAAAAGAGAAGCTTGCTTGTTTTCAATGACCAGCCTTTAGAATAAAATCAGTCTTCACAGCAGTCTCAGTACCTTCAGCCATTCAGTTAAACTTGTGCAGAGTGTTGTCTGTTTCTTATACAGAAGCAGGGAAAAGGGGTTTTAGAATGAGCGAGTATAGAAATAGTTGAGTGATGTAAACTTGAGGTTTACCTTCTGCTCTGCTCTAATTCTTTGAGCATATGGAGTAAGAGTCCAAACTACTTGCTGTTATCTCTTATTTTTCTGAAGTAAAATGAGATATTTTTGTTTGCAAAGTTATCAGTAAGTAGTTACCATATTGTGAACTGTCATCATAGTTGAACTTTTGTAAGTTTTTATACACTTATGCCCTATATATTCCTGATGTTCTGTAGGCATATATACCTGAGAGTTTTCAGGTATAGAAAAGACTTAAATTTGCTGCTTATCTTCATCTGAATTGCAGTTGAATGCTAACTCCCAAAATGCTCTGTGTATAAACAACTGTCGTGTGATGATGTGAAAATCAGTATTTCTATTTTCCCCTCCCCCTCTCTGTCCCCAAAGGAAGAGGTTAGTGCCAGTCTTGCTAAGAGTTGCTCTGAAAAGCAAGCAATTAATGATTTTATGAAGGCAAGTGAAATATTGATGCAGAGAAATGCAGCAGATCTTGGACAAATAAGAGAGTTGTTCCAGAAATATGGCTACAAACCACATGTCAAAGACTCTACAGGTAATATTTCTTGGCAATACTGTATGTGAAGAAAAACATAATTTTTATAAGATGTTTCTCTTTACCTATGTGTGTATTTCTGTCAATTCAGAGATCATGTACATCTGTGTTATTTGCTTTATAATAATATCCAGAGGGTAAAAGAGTTTGTTGTAATTGGTGCTGTAAGAATAAACCAAAACACAAACACCTGGAGTTAAATCTCCTCAAACACTTTTATGGTAGTGTGCTCTGGATTTTGCTGTCAGTAATAATCATATTCAGAAAACATGTTAGCAAGCATGTTTTCATAACCCAGGGAATTAGGCTGCTTCAGCCTCTCATGCATGAGGAACTACTGTAGATGCACCTCAATTGGTTTGTGTTCATATGTGAGGGTTCCATTAACTTAAATCAGCATAGAGAAAATATTTTATGTTTCACAGCACAGATGGAGCAAGAGAAGGATGTACAGGAATTAGGTGACATGTGACAAGCAGTAGTAGCTTGATTGTTGGAAGGGAAGGAGATCCTTAATCCAGTCAGAAAATGCACACACCTGTGGAAAATCCAGATGTGCCAAATGAGTTAAAGTCCTACAGCCGCAGTGCTACACATGCCCCTTTTGGTATCAAGGGCCCAGTCAGTCTTCCAAAAGCCTTTGGCAGGATCTTAACCTTCCCTGAGCATTATCCAGTCATTACACAAAACAAAATTATGGTCCTGAACCATGTTCTTGTTCAAGTTAAGCTACTTGCAGCTGTTTTACAGAGGTGGGGCAGAAGGCTCTGATTTGTGTACTACCTTTCTTCCTGTACTCTCTTTGCCTTTAACGAAGCCTCCAAACAGAGCTACAAGGTTACATTATTTTTTAAGTTGTATTTTAAGCTAAGTGTATCTGAATACACAATAGTAAAAAAGGTATTTTAGTTTAAATAGCCTCCCTCCCCCTACCCACTTCACAGAGTCAATTAGGTTGGAAAGGATTTCTGAATCGAGTCCAACCTGTGGCCCAACACTCCAATGTCAACCAGACCATGGCACTAAGTGCTACCCCCAGTCTTTTCATAAATACCTCCAGGGACAGTGACTCCTCCACCTCCCTGGGAAGTCCATTCCAATGTCTAATCACCCTTTCTGTGAAAAAAATCTTCCTAATTTCCAAGCTAAACCTCACCTGGCACAACTTGAGACTGTGTCCTCTTGTCCTGTCACTGGTTGCCTGGGAGAAGAGACCAACCCCCACCTGGCTCCAACCTCCCTTCAAGTGGTTGTAGAAAGTGATGAGGTCTCCCTGAGCCTCCTTTTCTCCAGGCTGAACACCCCCAGCTCCCTCAGCAGCTCCTCATAGGACTTGTGCTCCAAACCCTTCACCAGATTCATTGCCCTTCATGTACTACATCATGCAGAAATTCACAAACGTTTTGGGGTGTTTTGGTTTATGTAACTCCAAAAATTTACAAATTACACATTTATGTATTTTTGCAGTGGACTCTTGGTATCTAAAAAGCTACCTTCTTTCACAGGTTTTTAGCTGCTGCTTCATAACCTTTTCTTCAGTGCTGTTTTTCTGAAGAATGAGCATTCTAGTGCTGTGTGCAGCCTGTGCTCTTTCCCCCAAAACATTTTCATCTCCGTGCAGGGAGAAAAATACACTTCTGTAAAAATATTTCAATTTCATTTTTCCTAGAAATAATGTTTACACAGCAGAGTGACATTCAGTAAATGTGTGACTTTTCAGTATAGCTTAACCTGATAAGAACTTTTGATACCTGTTGTAGATTCAAGTTCAGCACTTTAAAGTGAAAAGGCATCTATTTTTTACAATAATAAATAAAAAAAACTGAATACTAGGAAGATGTCCCAATTTATTTCATAAATTCTTAAAACAAACTTCTGACATGATTTCTTTTCCGTTTCTTTTCTTAAAAAGAAGAGGCGAAAGAAGTTAACAGTGAATCAACCATGTCTGTCCAGAATAAATCAGATGAAGAAAAAGCAAATGATGGACCTCATCTTTCTGCTAGTTCTGAGAAGGCACCGTTGCCCGCAGCCCCCCTGCAGGACCCGCAGCTCTCTGATTTTGGGCTCTCACAGTACGCTTACTCCAGGCCTTGGAGCGCGGCGAGAGCGCAGCACACGGCCAGGGCACAGCAACCAAAGCCAGAGAGTGAGACCCCACTGGCAATGCAAACACCCCGCCCGTTGCCCAAAACACCCAAATGTAAGCTAAAGATGGATGATTATGAGTGTGTAACACCAAAACTTGAACACTTTGGCATTAGTGAACATACCATGTGTATGAACGAAGATTATACGATGTCACTTATTCATAAAACTACTCAGACGATCAACAAGTAAGTTACTGAAGTTCAGGTTGTATCTCTACTGAATTTTCTTCTTGCTGTGCTAATTTCTTGCTGTGCTAATTTCTTGCTGCTGTTGCCCTTCTCTTTGTCTTTGGGTGGGTGATAGCTTGTTATCTGTCAGCTGGTTGGTCCTGTTTTATTTGACTCTCTACACATCTTTTCACATACCTTTGCAGTGCTGACGTGAAATACATCTGATATGTTCCTTCCCTTGACTGCAGCGTAGGAATCTTCCATACAGAGGGGAAAACAGTGTGACCTGTTGCTTTCCTTAACCATGGGCTTGGGTCTGGGGTTGTTTGCCATAGATATTGCATAGCCAGTTTGAAAGTTTCAGAAGCTTTAGTGATACAAACAGAAAACAGTTTGTAAAGCATTCAGTAAATTTATAAAAGCACTGTATTGTCTCTTCTGTAAGCCCAACCTTACAAACAGTTTGCTCCTTTTGCTCCAGTCTTCTGTTGAAAACACATCTCTAGAGTTTCACTGTTCCAATTATAAAGAAAAAAAATTGCAGCAGTGAGGTATAGAGCACCTAGTTAATAGCTCATATTTTTATAGTTAGTATTAGCAATGTGTTCAATTTTAAAAGCTGACAGTAGCTAAATATTTGATATTTAGAGAAAGCGTTCAAAAAACAAGAATCATATTCATGAAAATCACTTTAAAAATTCTACTGGTTCTTTTCATTGCAAAAACTAAAAATCATGTAGTTTCAACTATCTATAAGACTTTGAAGACTTGAAAAGTTCATTTTTTTATTTAACCCAAAATTTGAGATGTTTTCATCTAAGTAAAATATACGTGTTCGTCTAAGTAAAATGCATTGCCTGTACTATTTGTTGGGGTTTTTTTTAAGCTTAGAGATTTTGTAAAGAAACTCTGAATCTGGTTCTCTTAGTTAAGATAGCTTTTTACACGTTTAAAATAATTTTTAAAGACATTTTTGCATGTAGGTTAGGTAAGCTTTCACTAGTCTCTCCACTAGAATATCTTGGATATGAAAATTTAATTTTAAACATTTCAGTTTCCAATGTTGTGGAATTTCTACTAAGTAGCTTTTCACTTTGAAATCACTAAGTTTTCTTTTAAAATAATTTTGGGATTTGTCCTTTTATATATAGTTATGTAACTACTAAGATTACTTTAAACCTTAATAGTGTTTGATTAAGACAAATAATCTTATTTAAACTTAAAAATTCTATTTTAAATCTTTTAGCGCTCACAAAAATCTTAGTAGTTTAAAAGCAGAAAATATTTCCTCTTGTTGTTTAGAATTTTGTAGACAACAGGCAGTTCAAAATAAAATCTCTAACTCAGAATGGGACATCTGTCCTACCCTGGACATCTTTTTGTTTGGTTGATTTGGGTTTGTTTTTTTTTTTAATTGCCTTGAATTGAAATCTCAGTGTATTTGATAATTTGTGGCTGGACTGAACATTTGCATGCTACAAATTGCAGTAGAATCATAGATTTAAAAGTCTATGAAAATATCATATTTGAGAAAATTAATTTTTTACTTGCATATTGATGAATGAATACTAGAAAAGTGATCAGGTTGGCAGCATTACTTCAACTGTGACTTCTTCATAATACTTGAGAGCTAATTGGGGGATTTGCTTTTCAGGTTGGTTAGAAAAGATGATAATGGAGGGAATTTGCCAGAAATGAAAGTCAGGGAAATCATGGTTACTCCTGCACCAAAATCAAGCATGAGAGCTGAGAATGGTAAGATAAAAATATGTGAAATAAATATGCACTTGCATCTGTAAATGCCTTGTACACACCTGGTAAACTGAGACTGTATTTCTGGTTAAATAGAGTTAATTCAGGCCCAGTCATTGCATGAGTACTGATGTCAAAAAAAGGTTGATGGTTCCTATGGGAAAGTTTCTCACTTCGGTGTAAACCTTTCCTCATTCTTGTACTCATATCCCACTGGAATTATGCAGAGGAATCAATCATTTTGTAACTGCAGCTTATCTTATTTGAAATAAAAATACTGTTTTGCCAACTTAGGCTTTTTTTTTCCCTAAGAATACCCATTAGATCTGTTTAAAGACAGACAGGAAAGAAACAGGCTAGCAAGACAGTAATTTAAGTCTTTCAAGAGTAATGCTAAAACTGCTTTGGAAGGAGAAATACGTTATTTTAAAAATGTGTGAAAATCGTGGGACAAACCCAGTGACAATTGGATAAATGAGAAAGTAAAAAAATGCTGATTTAAGTTGGGCTACTTCAGTTATTTTCAGTAGTGGGACTAGAACAACTGCTTGTTTTTTCCATTTGCTGCTTTTGAGGAATACTGTAATTTGGGTGGTTCAAACAAAATATCAGCTGAAATGATACAGCTCTTTTAGAATATGTAGATCTATTGAAAGTTAATAGACTTAGAAAATGAAACTGGAACTGGTAATATTTATATATATATGTGTGTGTGTGTATGTGTGTGTGTATACATTTTTATTTTATTTCACTCACTCGTAATAGCAGCAGCTGACTGGATGGCTTCTCCTATGGTACTTGTGTTCTGCACACCTGATGTGAAGGTCTCTTCCAAAACAAATGGAACAGTATTATCAGGGTCACCAGAGACAAAGGAACTGCCTCTGCCCAGTCATACAGCAACACCACAGTGTCCAGATTTTCAAACAAGATGGCTAAAAACAGAAGCTAAGGTAGCAAGTAGCAATTATGTATATTTTCACACACTTTGCTATAAGCAGTTTTTCAAATGTCAGTTTGGGATTATTTTCCAATACTATTTTTAATTATGTCATTGTAAAAGTTATTTCTAATTGTAATTCTGTAAGACGATTTCCTAAATACCTAAGTAAATTAACTGAAGGCATTTAATACCTCTTTTGCAGCAGCAGCAGACAGGGGGAAAGCTTGAGTCAGTGACAAAGAAGGAAGAAAAAGATACACAATACAAAGGCAGCATTCCTTTTGCTGTGAGCTCTGATTTTGGGGACCCTTCTCCTCCCAAACTGAAACACTATGACCAGTTACTCAATACTCCTCCACCTCCAGAAATAACAAGGATACCAGATGATGTTCTACAGGTTAGCCAATATGCTTTTTTCCCCCTAATTTTAATACCAAAATACTAGAATTAAAAAGGGCTTGTTCTGTCTGTAATCCATCTGTTTTGAGTTCTTAGTTAATTCTTTTTGTTCCTGTTTAATGTTTCCTGTAGATTCTTTCCCAATATAATCATAAGGCAGACTCTTCTAAAGGCAAGGAAATGGAGACCAAGGCAGGAAATACTACAAGATATGAAAGTGATTCCTCTGATTACTGCAACAAGGAGAACAGGTATGATTACATTTTACAAATTTAGTTAAGTTAATTTGTAGGAGTTACAAAGATGCTTTAATGCACTTAGCAATTCATGCAGCTGCTTGCTCTTCAACCACCAGAAGCTCTTGCTTCTGTGACTAAATAACTGGGTTTTGGCACGGTGTCTAACTACTTGTTTGTAAAGAATAAATATTATAGTTGATGATGTGTTTGAATCCTCCCAACTTTTAAAAAAAGTAGGAAGGTAGACTTTTACTGTAGCTTTATCTGTAGATATACTTTGCCTTGTGGCAATCAAAGCACCAGTGTGCTTTCTTCTGAGTAAATGTAGGCAATAAAACTAAGAAATTTGGAGAGAAGTATTTAAGTGAGAACTGATATCACAGTTGTTTTGGCAAAGATAAAGTTATTTGAAATGCAAAGCTACAATAAATACGAGTAATCTTTGAACAATTGATTAATAGTTTGATAAAGAACACCATCAATTTGAATATAAAGAATTTTTTATGACAGCTTTATCCAAGTGTAGATATTCCTGATTCAATGTAATATATTTATGCTTCTTGATTATCTGTTAAACTCAGAGTCTGTACAGATTATTTATATAGGAGGTACAAGGAACATGTATGATACAGCAACCCAGAGTAAGACTGATAAAGGTCTTACTATACTTGGGAGTTGGAAACCATTTGAGTAATCTCACTTTAGCAGACTCTTCATTTTTTGTTGTCAAGACAAAAGACAAGTTTTCAATATTTGTGTCGTCTTCTAATTCAAAATACGACTGAAATAAGCTCATGAACTCGTCTGGGTACATTTTCAGAGGATACCGTGGACTTTTCAAGCCAAACATCTGAAATCAAACTGAAGACCATGTTGAAACATTCATGGATTTTACCACTGAATCATAACAAGGTCAAAAAGCAAAGGGAAATACTGGTGAGAAGAAAGAGCCGTACCAAGAAAATGTTTTTTTAATGGAGAAAAATTGTTTATCCGTGATGTGGATAAGCTTGTTTGAACTAACAATTTGTGATTGATTTTCTATTGACATTATTGGCAAAATGTGTTGAGGTTTTTTAAATATATTACACTTCAAAGAGGACTGGAGATTCATGTACAAGGTAGTATTTCAGTTGTTTGTTGTGTAGGCTTGCATTTGTAGTAGGCTGTAGAAAGTGCAGTTACGTTGCAATGAAAGGAAAGTCCAGTATATTGCTCAAAAAAGTTAATTTCTCTGGCTGTTCTGGTGACACTACATCGTTCAGGGCTGAGGCTGAAATCAAGTACTTAACAGTATTTGGTATCTTCAACAGAAACAAGTCTTTTTCTATTTTAAAGAAGAACTTCTGCTTGACTGTTGAAAGCACTTCTGTGCTTGTAGTAATTTCTGCAGTACTAAGAAGTGTCTGACACGTTCCTGCATCACTCTGACTGTTACCTCTCTCTGGCAGAAAGGCATTTCCCAGGCAGCTGCTTTCATAATATGCATCAACATATTATCAGGTGCTATGCATCTGGTTTCTTTGTAGCCCTAGAGGGTGACTGGCTCCAATGTGAGTTATTTGAAAATGTGCAATTGATATGGGTTCTGTAGATCTTCAGCTGCTGGAAGAACTTGCTGGCAGGCATGTAGGTGATTGCTTCCTCTCCTGCACTGCTGCCAGGTTATTCTCTTCAGTGGTGGGGTCACTTCTAAATGTGCACATCTACCCCTGGAGTAGCTGACCAAGTTCAGTTTTCAAGCATTTTGGCACTGTTTTGGTAGTCATAGTAATTAGGATTTTCTTCTTCTTTCACTGTTTTCCACAAGAAAACCCAGCTATATATCCTTGTTTGGAGCCAGTTTGCTGTTTCCAGTGTCAACTATTCCTCTAAGTGACTTCAGGACTGCTCTTACCGTATTCTGTCATTTATATGAGGGCAAACATGCAACACATGAGGAGGGAGAGACTGTCCCAGGAGATGGGGATAAGTGGATGCTTTTCTGAAATCAGCTCCACATTTTTTTCAAGTCCTCGGGATATGCAAACATCTAGAGATGCCCACAAGCATTTCTTCAGCTGCTTAGACAGACTTAGCAAGTAAGGGTGCCTTTTTCCCGCTATTGCAGTCATTTTCTGGGGTAAACATAAATTAATTTAACTGGAGAAAGTGATTTTCTACTAGTTCTGACCTGAGCACACTGTCATTTTAAATGCTAGTTTCTGTTTAAGAGTATGTGTGTATTAATGTGAGAGACTGTGAGGTTGATTAACACTGTTGGATACTAAATAAATCTGTCTCAAATACTTGGTCTCTGCTGTAAGAACACGTATCTGTTCTACCCATCTTCTTCAGAGTGTGAAAGCCAAACCTGCTTCCAGCTTCTTCATAAATTAAAACCACAGGGTGGGGTGAATGCTGGTCCTGGAATTTCATGGCCTTGGGAAGGCACAGAATATTCTGCTGCAGAGCAAGTCTTTCAGCCAGACATTTACCAGCACTAAGCAAGACTGATTTCAGGACTACTTTCTTGCCCTGAAACAAGCCAAGTATCCTTCTAACATGAAATGGAACAAGCAGCACTTCTGTCCCGGACCTTGCTGAATTCCCCCTGCCTTCGACTAACACAATGCACAAAAGGGCTTAGAAAAGTCTTTTCCCTAAGCTTGACAACAACTTGACACTCCTCTGTACTTTCCTCCATTGGGAACTGTGGAGTTGTACCTAGCAGTGTTGGGGTTCCCACTCTATGCCATTTGCATCATTTTGCTTGCCTATTAATATTTTCTGCTACATTGCATTAAATAATGTGAAAGGGATTCAATCGATATTTTGAGATACAAATTGTCTTCAATATGACAACTGAATCTTAAAAGCCTCTGGTTTACTCAAGCTATTATGGCATGATACAATTATGAGACTTTTTGGAATCTAGAAATTAAGTTGTACTTGTTGGTTTTGTTTTCTTGCCTACAATATTGCCCTAATACACGTAATATTGTTGTTTGTACTTGTATTCTTTTTTATAAGTGAAGCATTGCTCTGAGGTAGATATAATCAGGGCAGCAAAACAAAAACTAGTTTTAGTTTGTTGTGCTTCACCTTTGAAAATATTTTCTGTTTCAGAATGTCCTAAACAGTACTTTGAGTATTGGGAGTGGGGGAGGGAAATGACAGCAGTGAAAATGTAAGCACTGGAACAGGCTGCCCAGAGAGGCACTGGAGTCTCCTCTGGAGATGTTCAAAACCCACCAGGATGCAATCCTGTGCAATCTGCTGTAGCATGGGCGTGGGACAGGTGGCTGTGTGGCTGTCTGATATACTGGAACAACCAAGGATGTAGCCACGGGGCTGGGGGAGAGTAAAACTCCTCTTAAGCCAGTGTTGCTGCTGTAGAAAGACTCATCCTGCTGCACACTGAAGTTAATAACATGTCAAAGTGGGAATGATGCAAAAGAACTTAAAATTTACGTGTTGGTTTTTTGTGGGGTGAGTCTCTTTAAGAGCATTGACCTGTCAGGAAGTGCAGTTTGGATAAACAGTAGCTAAATGAGTAGCAAACACAGGAGTTCTGTAAGTTTTCACCTGAAAAGAAGAAACATTGCCAGAGTACAGTTCTGTGTTGTGCTTTATTTAGTTTAACTGGGGGCTGCTTCCACTATAGGCTGTAGTTCACCAGTTCTCTTGCACAGAATCCAGGGGTTGTGCAGTTTTACAGTAGGTTTCTTTCATTTGCCAAGACACTGAAGGGCTAATTATTATTGTTTCCTCTTGTAGTTTGTCCTTCCCAACAGTAATGTCAAAGCTCAGCTTCTGCCCTTGTGAGTGCTCGGTCAGATGTAAAGGAAGGGTGAGAATGGAATCACATCTCCTAGCAGTAGCCTGCTGTCAGAAAAGATTGAACTCAGCCCAAAATTGCTCTTCAGTATTTAAGAACATCTGGGAAGTCACCCAAAAAGCATAGCCTTTACTTTTCCTTTGTTTGCTGTGGTTCTTAATATTTTTTCTTTTTTTTAAGTATAACAAATGTGTCAGCTAACAGAAGCTTCTCTCCCTAATCTCATTTGTTGTCAAAGGAGCATCTCAACTGTTTTGCCCAGGAAGCCCCTTAATAAGGTGGTCAGTGCTTTCTTATCTGGAAAATACTTTGCCTGAGGTTGAACACAAATATAGATCTCTCAATGAAATGAAACTTCCCAGATGGTTGTCATAGGGATAATTTATGAGTATTACTTCTAGTGCCTCCCATTGTGCTTTTATCGATGTTTTTATAAGTCATTGGAGCAATAATTGGAGTCTAGGCTTCCCTGGTTTTTTTAAAGTACCATGGACCCTACAGAATTCCTGTAAAATGTGATATTTGGTTTGTTTCCAGTTGTCACTATTCAAATGTTCCAGTACTCGTGGTGGTTGGTCTGGCTGCTCCTCTGATGCTGTAGTCTGTGTTCCTGCACATGTGTATGTACACACAGATGTGTGTACCTGTACTGCAGAGGGGATGCAATCAGAAGGGGACTGTGAAAACTTCAGTAAGGCCTGAGCATGGGGAAAAGAATCTTTTTTCCTCCCTCTCTTAACTGAAGGCCTGGCGAATGATCAACAGCAATATTCATGTAAAGTGTAACAAGGTAATGGTGGGGGGTTTCTTGGTGAGCAAAAAATAGCATTTTTTATATACCCTTTTTTCTGTTTATTAGACTGGAAAAAAGCACTGGCTTAGGTGGATAAAATGAGGGGGAGGAATTAGAACTAAGAACCAAGATCTGGGGGGAAGCACAGCAGAGAGTCCTCCATGACAAGCCAAACCTAGACAGGCAGGAAAGACACACTGGAAGGGACAGCAAGATAAAGCCCCAACCATGGGAGCAGGGTAGCCTCCAGTAGGTGCTACTGAGGGTAAAAAATAAACTAGGGGAAGTTGCCTCTGTTCTGTAGCTGGGTCTCTTGGACTGTGCTGCACCCCACAGGCAGGATGGGGAATGCTTCTGGCCCTGCCGGGGAGCTCAGCTCACTGGGCTTGCTGCTGCAGCCAGAGGGGCCAGGGAACACGGGCTGGAGACCAGATGTTTGTCACCAGTTAGAGCCAGAGAACAATGGCCCTGTGAGAAAGGACAGGGACAAGGGGAGGCCTGCAGGGACACCTGCAAGGGAGGTGGGGGTAGGTGTGGTACCCTGGGCAGGAGCTGAGAGCTGGCTGCTGTCTGGGCTGCTGTGTGGGCTCACCTCTGAGAAATGTCAAAGTCAGGAAACCATTTTTTGGAAGCTGTCATCCCAGTTCTTTGCCTTACTCGGCTGGGAGATAAAAAGCTTTGGAGGAGTGGTTGCTATTGAAAACGTAGCTATATAATAGAGTTGTGTCTCTTAGGCCTTTAACCATCCAAAGAGGGAGAAAACCCCACCTCATCCTGCTGCCTTGATGAGGGATAAAAATTCCTCATCAAATTGCTGCATACAAAGCAAATCCTTGGATTGACAAATCTAGATATAGTGTTGTCTACACCACTTCCTGAGCATAAGGGATTGCTCACTGTTGATGACCATGTTTTAATTTCCCCAAACCACAGTCCTCTACATACTTTGCTCTTTTTAGGGACTGACATCCCTCCTCACCTTTTATGGTAGCTTTCAGAGACAAACACAACCTGGTTACTGTGACTGAATTCCCTCCAGGGCACTGGGAGCTCAGCTGATGCCAGCTTTCACTTCTATTTCACATCTTGCCCCATCTGGATGGTTGTTCCCTGCTGCTGTCTGCTTTCACAGCTGCTGCCCTCAGCTTGGTTGCCTAGTGGCAATTTTGAGATACCCTGAACTACACTGATACCTCAAGTGTCTTGTCCCAAAACAACAGGCACAGAAAGTTGAACTTGCTTCACTTCTGCATTATCTTTCTGCATGAAGTGCAAGCATTTGAGGGCAAATCTCCTTCCCATGAGATGTTTATCCTGGAACAGCTGGGGAAGAGATCAGCTGAGGTTTATACATTCATGGCAGTCAAGGAAAGGTAAATTCCTCAACCAAACAAGCAGCTGAATGAAGTATTTGCTGCTGAAGGCAGTTCTGCATATTCATTTCCTGGCAATTTTGCTTCTTGGGCTACCACATAGAAAGGCAGATGTTCTTTTCCTGTGCCAGCTGGGCAGCCACGAGCCTCCACTGGCCACGTCTCCCATTCCAGCAGCAAAGCCAAGTCACCTCCCAGAGCAGCTGAGTCACAGACACAGGCTCACTTGCTGCTGTTGCCTTATATAGTGACTACATTTAATTTTGAGACTGATCTTAAATGCAATTAAAGCAAAAAACAAGACACAGAACTGAAGAAATGCCCATATTCCTGGATACCTGGATAATGGCAGGTTTGTCCTTCCCCTTGGTGGGAGCAATTCTGTAATTATACGCTGGTTACCTCACACGTTTTACAGGACAGATGATGCCCTGTGGCAGTCAGTGAGACCACTCAGCAGTGGTCTTTGCTCTTCTGTCTGTCCAGGTCTGTAGCTGTCCCCAGTCTGACCAAGCCACCCCCGGTAACACACAAGTCACTGAGCTGTTCTGACACGTGGGTTCCTCACAGCAGCAGCATTTGGAGCACCACCCCCTCACCCCAGAGGTGACTGCACCATGGAACAACATCCCACCCGTACCAACTCTGGCAACAAGAAATCGGCTCCATTGCCGCTTCCAGGCTCAGTCCTTTATAACCACCATTTACAAGTGTCTTTTCTTGGGCTCTCTTAAAGAAAGGGTGGGAAGCACTTTTCAGGCCTAGGGGAAGAATGGCTCAGTTGCAGGTGCTGCTGTGAAGGAGAGACATTCATGAAGGCTGAAGTTGCAACTCCCTAACTCAGAAGTCGGAGAAGGGGGACAAAAGAGGGTCAAGCCACGGGCAGAACTGAACCTAAAATCCCTCAGGCTATACTGAACCAAGGGAATTCTGAGAGTAAAAAAAAAAAAAAAAGACAACTCTATAGATCCCAGTTCCTGACACAAAGCACACCTTGTCCTCAGCAGGCAGGAGCAATTACTTCAGGCCCAGCCTCTGCTCAGCCCTTAGGTGAGGAAGGTGGAGATTTTAATGAGCAGTTACTGATTCTACTGCTCTTGCCTTGCTCTGAGCACACAGGTGCTCAACCTGCAGAAACCAAGGACCTGGTCCTGCCCAGACCAGCTGGATGCTCCTGGTCAGCCAAGGACAGCAGGACCCTGCTGGAAGACCAGAGGCACCTACACATCTCAACATCTCCCCCTGCAGTGACAGAAGCAGCTGGCAAACACCAAGCTATGAAGCCACAGGCCCCATCCTTCCACAACGCACCACTTTGCTGGGAGATGGGTCACCCCTTCTTCATCCTGCTCCTTAAGGGACCAGGCAACACCACACAGACTTCCAGTGTGTGTGGGCAGTCTTCCAGCTGCCCCATGGACAACTGAGATCACTGAGCTACCCCTTCCTCCATTTTCAGATTCTAGAAGCTGACTGCTAAACACCAACACCCCCCCAGTTTCATTAGTAACTTTTAACACAGAGCAGCCTCGAGCATCAATACACTACCAAACTATCTAAAGATTAATAACATCAATTTTTATTCCAAACGAGACAGAACTACAGAACACCTGTAATCCTCCTGGTCATATTCTATGGAAGTCTTTAAAACACTGGACACACTAACTTACTACTCAAACTATAACAATCAAGGATAGGATGATGGCACTGCTGAAGGGGTTTCTTCTAAACAAACTAAAAGTTAAGGTTTAAGAGTTTACTTTTTTTTACGATGCTCAGCTATGTCTTCAGGTGCTTAGCAACAAAAGCAAAAAAATAAGCCTGCTTTAGAACAGCAAGTAGGAGTAAACAGAACACGTAATCATAAAAAGAAGCAATAGTTTAGTAAGGTCTCATGCGGCTTGATGGGGGTGGTGCACGATTGGGAGGAGTAATTGCTATATCCAGGTAGTCTCCTATCTGGAATTTCTGAGACTGCAGTGTCATGGAATCATCTGTGCCCTTCCTGCCCGACATGGTGCTGCCGATCTCCTTCACCCTGTGAGCAGCAGAGGAAAGACAAGTTAGTTATCCATGGCCAATGTGTCCAATGTCCAAAACAGGAACTGCACTGGCTCATAACCCCCTTCCCATGCCATCCCCTCACTGCTCTCAGCATGTGGCTGTGTACACAACACGCTGGGGGTTTTCTCTGCAGTACCAGCTACACCAAGAAAAGCGACACCAAATCCCCCTTCTGACGGGGCAGAGGGCAGGGGAGCCTTCCACCCTGTTATGTTGAATACCAGCACCAAGCCCTTACCCCTTTTCATACAGACAAAGCACAACACCCCCAAGATTCCAGAGCAGGGTATACCCACTGGATGCTGACAAAGATTAGCTCATGCCATTTTGGAAGAGAGACACCTGCCACAAGATCCCTGCTGTAACTCAGGTGTGAGACCTACCAGGAACAAAGCATTACCTCAAGCTGGAGGTCTGTGTTCCAGCTGCTTGCCAATACAGCTACCAAAGCCTTCAAGCACACAGGTTCATTGTTTTGGGAACACATTACCAGGGACAGTCACCAAGCACATGATTTAGAGTTTGTAGTGGTCATACAGAACTTCAGAAGTCTGGTATGTGGGTTCTGAACTTCAAAATCAGTGTTAATGAAGAATAATTTACTGCTCTGGTGCCCAAGGTATACTATTAATTCAGAGAAGAAATGCCATTTACCTATAGCCAGGCCTCTTGAGATCTGTAAAAACAATGGCAAAGTTGAAGTGTGTGCCCTTCTTCCGTGCTTCTGGGTAAACTTCTTTCACTAAGCTGGTCAGCTCTTTCAGAGTTGCATCCATCCTATGTTAAACAAACAAACCAAAGTGCTTCACCATCTCAAAAGAACAATAAAAAAGCTTTCCAAAACATTCAAGATGGAATCAATACATTGCTACAACTTAACCATATGTTTCTCTGCCTTGGCACACTCTGTGTCCACACCTGAAGGTGAGGAAGATCTTACAGTTCAGCTACAGAGCAAGCCACTAATTTCACCACTGCACATGCCAAACACCACATTTTGATTGAACAATCAAGTGACATGAAGCCACTCTAGTTACTGTTTGTAACCTGGCAGAATTCACCACTTACTGTAAGTAGTGGCAACATGCTCTGGTGCAAATGTGTCCAATTTACTGTGATACTCACACAAATCTCTTCACCCCTCTATACAACATCTGCATTTCCAGGTCTCTCTAAAGAGTTACCATTTAAAACAGCAGGAACCTATTTATTTTTTTAATGCATTCATACAAAGCACAAAGTGTAAGACTTTCCTCACCTAAGCTGACGTCTATATTAAAATAATTTACTGCCTGTTAGAGGAAATGTAAGAAAAGCAGAAAAAAAATTGTTTTCCATTTCTGCCTTAGCAGACAGCACTTCCTCTCCCAGCCTTCAACCAAAGAAGCTCATTTCTAGAATTTCAAGAACAAAAGTACTCAATCATTGCAACTAAAGTGTCTGTAATTACACAGACTGTGCACTCACTCCAAGCTTCAGGCAACCAAGGAACAGTGTGTTGACAGACAATGCCCATTCTGACTTGTGCAGATGGCAAACAACTCAGACACCACCAAGAGCCTGGACAGAGTCCATAAATCCCACTCAGAAGTAAATTAGAACTGCGTGTTTCGGTAGCCACAAAAATGGATTTATTCAGCTACACAACGTACAAGTTATAAGTCTGGCAAACCCCATGAAAGAAAAAGAAGGTTAAAAAGTAGCGTAACTCCTTTTCAAAGGCATTCCTCAAAATACTACAAACAAAACCTAACACGTTTGCAACGGAGGCTAAAGCAGTTCTCCAAAATAAATTTGAAAGTAATAAAAAGCAGCTCTCTGTTAAAGCACTGCTACCTGACCATGCAAAAAGAAACACACTACTCCACTCTCGGGGGGGACTCCGAGTTAAACCAACAAACCAAACAACACAACAGTTCAAGCCTTTTGGGACAACTACTTCTACTGGATAAAAGGGACAGTTGGAACAAAATTTAAGCATTAAAGAACCTCTGTATTGAATAGATACGTTGTGATAACCATCGGCACAAGCCACCAATTACGTGCACTGTTAATTGGGCAACTGAGGCACGCTAAGCCTCAGTGCGCAGCAATCAGCACTCAGCCCAAGCTGCGCTTCCAGAGCCGCTCCCTCGCAGCTGCCAGGGCACAGCTCGCCCCGCGCCGCGGCCGGGTGTCCATGAGGCGCCACTCACCAGGTGTAGATCTGCAGCTCGCTGGAGGGCACGTTGCCGCGGGAGAACTCGTCCATGCGGTGGTGCCGCCCATTGTTGGTGGTGAAGACGCGAAGCAGCAGCGGGCACGTCTGCGGGGGGAGGCGGAGGTGAAAAAGAGGAGGGGGCGAGGATTGGGGATGGGGATTAGGATGAGGCGCCGTTCGCCACGCCCCCCGCCCCCCGCCCCAGGCTGAGGCCCACGTCGTCGCCAGACGCTCACCACTCCCCACGCCCGCTGTCCGCCCTGCAGCGGCCGGAAAAGCGGCGCGGCACCGCCACCCCCCGCCCCGGACACCTTCTCGCGGTCGATCGGCTTCTCCGGCTCCTTCTTGATCTCCTCCTGCGTCACCCGCGACTCCACCGCCATCTTGCCGCGCCGCTCCCGGATGTCCCGCCGCGCGCCGCCCATCTCGCGAGAGCGGGCACGGGGGCGGCCCCCGCGGGGCTCCGCCCTCGGGCCCGAGGCGCCGCCCTCCCCTGAGGGAGCCGGGGTTGGGCCGCGGGGAAAGGGGCAGGGAGTGCTGGAAGTAGCAGCGGGTTCAAATACGCACCGGGACAGCTGTTTAGAATGTAGTTTCCCCTTAATACTACGTTCAGGGAAAGGCCAAAGGCATACGCTTCTCCTTGACGGTCTTGGGGTTTACTTCCACGAGTGGAATCTTTTGTTAGGTTAAATTTGAGTCTGTGTCTTACAAGTGAGTGGGAATATACACTATCTATGAATAAAATAAAATACGTGTTTCTGATGTGATAGCTTTTTTAAATGTCGAGAGTTGCTTGTTACTCAGCGACGGGGGTAGAGGGGTTCATTTGTTTTCACAGAATTTACACTTGGATTATTTCCTCAGGTGCTGTGAATTTATTTCTCATTTTGAGAGTAAAACAAAATTAAGTTTCCCCATAAAATTACGCAGAAGCGTATGTGCTTTTGCAGGTGCAAAATAATCACATTCCAGGGACTCAAAAGGTCTGCTGAGGCTGGAATGGAGCTCTGGAGGAGGCTGCCTGGTCCAAAGCCCTGCTCAAAGCAGGATCAGCAAGGGCTGCTTGCCCAGGGCCAGGTCTGGGTGGATTCTGTGTATGCCCGAGGGTGGAAATCTCCGGGCAACCTGCTCCAGTGCTCATCCGCCTTCTCAGTTAACAACAACAACAACAAAAGTTCATTTCTATTTCTTCCTAGGTTTAAATTAAATTTCTAGTATGTCACTTTGTGCCCGTTGCCTCTGGTTCTGTGGCTGGGCATCGCTGAGAAGCCTGGCTGTCAGTCTTCTCCCAACCAAGTATTCACACACAGTGAGCCTCTCCCTGAACAGTCGCAGCTCTCTCAGCCTGTCCTCATGCACACCTTCTGCCATCCCCTAACCATCCCATTAATCTGTATGTGGTGCTGTATTACTGCACTGCTCACACAATTCTCTGCTGGTGCTTGCAGCAGAGAACAGCACGTGTGCCACTGGAACTGTGTCTTGGGGTCCCCATTATGCAAGGCACTACTTGGAGCCAGGAGGTTCAGGGTGCATCTGGGCTGCTGTCCCGAGTATAAGTCTAACATCAGAAATAAATACAATGTTCTGCATCATTAGAAAAGCGGGTGCTTATTAAGGTGTTGTAACTGTTGAAGTACCTGTGTCTAAGGGTGATGTTGTGGTTTGATTTCACTTTTCCAAATGCTGTAGAGGCAGGTTTCAAATGTATTATTTATTAAAAAATTATTTAGGACAGAAAAATACTATAAAAATATATCACATATGATGGTTCTGTGTATATCATAAAGAAGAAAAATTACTATGAGTCCATACTATAAATTAAAAAAAGCTCTTGCAGTTTACTCTAATATAACCCACAGTATTTGGTTTAAAATGTTGATTTATGGCTCACCAAATACAAGACAAGAAAAACAGCAACCTACCAGAATTCACCCTCAGTTTTTATTATCTTCCTTTTGTAGTAGTCTGGATAGTGTTGCAGAGTTTTTAATCCACATTAAGTTATAACATATCATCATTCTGTTACCATAGGGAATGACTCAGCCTTGCCACCATTTGCGGGATGTGATTTCCCAGGCAACAATACAGTTTATTACTCTGCTAAAATTAATTATCTCTGCCATGATAATACATGTTTTGGGCTCAGTGTGTGAACTATCATTTCTGAAACAAAGGAATTTATGTCTAGAATTAGATATTGTAAAGGAAGAACTGTAACAAATAAAGCACAATTCTGGTAAGAATCTGAACAGTTCCTTCTGCTAGAACTTTCAGAGTGCTTTATTTATGTGAAAAATGATCCTAGTGGGCTTGAGTTTTAAGTAAATTAAAGCATTAATTAATTTATTATTCATGAAGTGTACTAACACAATTTCTTTTCAGTCCAAAATCTTAGATTCTTATGTTACACATTTGGAAGCCAGGATCGAAAATTATTTGGAAATGAAACTGCAGTTGTGTGATCCGTAACCTGGACTGCAGAGTGTGGGTTTTACTGGGGATGGGGCTGACTGGTTAAACAAGGCATAACCCCATAAACTGGGTTCCCACAGGTCTAGGCTGAGGTCTCACGAGTGCTGGAGTTTGTCCAACTGTTTGCTTTTGCTAAAGGAGGGGGATTTAGCTCCCGCTGCTTGTCCTTAGTCATGTGAGGGGTTTTTCCCTCCCTTCTGCCAGGCATGACTCTCACTAGATGCTTCCAAAAATAAGTTAAGTTCCCCAATTTAAGATGAAACTGTCTAGTGGCAGGCTGGTTTTCTGACAGTAATTGCCTTTGACACTTTCTAAATTGATTCCACCATTGCTAGACCTGGTGCAAGGTGAGTGTTGGGAAGTGCGTGCCCAGAGGCAGCTGGGAGGAGGATGGGGGAGCACAGGGACGGAGTAGGGTCTGTCCCTTCAGTGGAGGTGAGGTGGTTGATTGCTTCACCCTCCCTCCACATTTCCTTGGGTTTTGGGGGATGAAAGGTGCCCTCTGCTTGTTCAGGGACGCTGTGTGTGGTGCAAACAATGTCTATAGGTGCAAACACGTATATATAGGGTATGCTGTAAAATGAAAGCTCCTCACCGAGGCAGTGAGTAAAACCGGGAGCAAGTCTCTAGGCTTTGTTGTTGTAAAGGCCCAAAATATGACTCAAACCTTTTCAGCTGTGAATGCTTGTAGAGCACGGGATAAGTGCTTGGGAAGTGTGAATTGCCTCTTTAAGAACTGTTAACACGTGTTCTTAAGGAAGTGGGTATTTAAATAGCAAACTGTAAATTATTTGTTGGAGCATCTCGGACAGGTAAGAACGAGATGAGGAGTTGGTGCCATTAGGATATGGGACTGGGCAAAGCTGCCACAGGCATTTAGAGAAGAGCACTGTGGGTCAGGTAGCCTGTTGGCCTACAAAACACTGTGAGTAAATTGTGACTGAAAGGGAAAAACAAAAGGAGCAGTTGGTATGGGGTGACTTAAAACTTTCTAGGCAGAATGGAAGGATTGTAACAACTAACAAAGGTCCATGGGAAGATACAGAAAGTAAGGACACAGCTGAGCCTGGGATATCAACCTTCAAGAAACTAGAAAAATTGTAATATGACTAGAACAAAGAAGTCCAAACATTTCAGACCCATGAGTGTATTGGATCTGAGTTCAAAGAAGCTCAATAGCCTCAGCAGCATACTACTTCCAGGTTCCCAAGGCTCCCAGGACTTCTGGCTTACTGGCTGTGTTGCTGAATTCTTTCTAACCAGGGTGTACAGCTCCTTAATTTTTCTTGGTTGTATGTGTATCCCACTAAGCCTGTTTAAGAGAGGACTTGGTCTTTATCTGGATTGTGGAAGGTTCAACTACCCCCTTCTGGCAACAGCACAATCAACTTCCAAACATCTTTACAATCAACTGAGTGAGCAAAGCCTCAAATTTGATGGGGTTTCTACTGCAAACCAGCTTTTAACTGGTGGAGGAAGAACACAGTTTCTTTGCAAATACGATTGCTGATATTTCCTACATTTTGTGTCATGGTAACGTCACGGGTATGTTTTTATGTTCAGAATGCTCTGTGTGCAGTAGATTTCACGACAGCGTTTTAATTTCCTGTGTTTTGTACCGAAGTTAGTGTGAATTTCAAGAAGCTAAGGTAGTGTAGTGCTGCTAGAAAATGACACTCTTTTCATTTAACCTTCAGTTTCTGTTTCCTGTTTTGAATTTAGATGATTTGGGCTCACAAAATGTACTGTAACTCTCGGGTTTCCATGGTTCTATTCAACCTGCCCGTGAGGCAGCAGGTGAAGGAATCAGTGCAGGACAGACTGCAGGGCCAGGGTGTAGAACAGGACTCTGTCACTGTACATGTAAAGGCTGAGGAGACCCCCCGAGGCAGAATTATTAACCAAAAATTAGTAAAAATGCTTTGAAGATGATTTGCTGTCATACACTATTGCAAAATGATTTAACTGCGAATGTGAGAGTAGCACCAGTCAGTCTGTGCAGCCTTGTGCACGCTCCAGGGACACAGGCAGTGTGTGCAAGGCAGAGCCACTGCTGTGCCTTGTAAACAAACTGCCTCATACTTGCCACTGTAAGACCTTGATTAAAGCTGAAAGTTGTCTGTGGTGTTGCCAAATGTTATAATTCTGTCATTCTGCTGGAACTATTCCACATCAGGTGTTTCCTAAAAGAGTATCCTCAGGATGCTTTTTTATTCAGTTTCAGAAAAAAATTATTCAAAGAATAATATATTAGGCAGATGAGCATTATCTCTCACACTTCTGTTATTTTTGTTCATTTTAAGTACCTACAGCAGTTTGTCAGAAAACCTGCAGCACCCACATAGTTTTGAGAAAGAAGTACAATTTGTCAGAGATGCTTACTTCTGTGTTAGAAATGTTCTCCTAAAGCAAATACACTTGACTGAACTATAATATAATATATTAAAAAAAAACCCAAAAAAACAACCCTGTGATTTATCTGAAGTCACCTGAGACTAATATTGGCACCTGGGCATGTGAGAGATTCAAGAAGGATGTCCACAGTTCTCCTGAGCTCTGTGATAGGCCTGGGAACAGTGGGAATCTCTCTTGTTTTCCTTAAGGTGCTGCTCCCCACAGTGGGCAGCGATAAGAGGACGTGGGATGTGACCCTTCCTGCATCTCCTGAGCAGTGTGAGGAGGGAGCTGGAGAGCCTCAGCACTCCAGGCCAGTCCAGTGCGAAACTGCTTGCAATCTAGATCAGCTGGAGAGTACAGCTTATGCAAGAGAGATCCAGCAAAACATTGTAGTGACTGCTTGAATTTCACCTGGAAGAGACCAGAACAAACTGGAACTTGCAGTTGTCAGCAGAGGAAGACAGAGTTCAGTTTCAAGTAAAGAAAAAGCAACTCCTGGTCTGTCACGTAGAGCTATTTTCTTCTCTATACAAATACCCATGAAGGTGAGATGGTGAGGTATACTAAATATTCTATTGATTTTTCCTGGTGGAGTTGTAGACTCAGTCACAAAATATAAAATTAAGAAAGAAATGTTGCCAGAATGTAAACCTGGATTTCGTTAAAATGTGTTGTCATTTCTCTGTAAAGCACATCTGCTGCAATATTCCAGAAATTTTAGACACACAATAGAGTAATAAACTGCTGTTATAACTTGGGTAATACTCTGACATAGATTCCTGATTTCCCCCCTACTGTTTGTATGAAATTACCTCAGTACAAAAACGTTCGTATGGTGTAAGGGAAGAACATATGGGTTATCATTTCAATAAGTGGAAATTTTTAAAATTGTGTATGAGACGTGTTTTATAGAGAGGACAACCAACGTTGGGAATTGGTCAGCCTGTGATTCATTCCAAATAGTCAGGTCAGCAGCGTGGGTCCCTGGGAGCTATGTCCCCTGGTTTTCCTTCACTGGGGCAGCTCCACTACTGGAAGCAGTAGGGAGAAACCAACCCAGTGTGAGGGTTACTTTCATTACTGGTGCCTTCCCCAGTTGCAGATGCTGCTGCCACCCCCTGAGGGAACAGAATTCCCTGGGGAACACAGCGTCTGCCTGACCCGCTGCGCCTGCGCTGGCTGCTCTGAGGGCAACAGCGCTGTCCTCCAAAGGCCCTGCGTGGCAAAGCCAGCGTGTTTCCTCACAACATCATCACCTGGAAGAGATGTCCTTAATATTGTCTTCCACATTTCCTGTGCAGACAAATCCCTTCCCTGCCTGCTTCCTGGATTTATGTGATCCCATCCTTGAACGTGACACAAAAATATGACAAGGGGGCAAGTGTCTCCATCAGACAGACAGAATCCTGCTCATTCTTTGGTGGGAACGTTTCCATGAGTAAGTGTTAACAGATTAGGTTGATGGTTATTTCAGTTTCTTCCCCCAAATATTTGTTATTTTCCCTTCCCATGGAAGAATAATATCAAAGCACTTAAGCTTTTTTTCCTGAAGCAGAAAATTCCAAGAGATCAAATTGAGTGTAGCAATGTACACATATTTCATATGCAATTCCATATAAAATATGGAATTCTTCTCTTCAGCTTGCCATATATTTCTAGAAGTTTCCAATCTGGTACACGGTGTTCCTGTTGAAAATAGTAGATGGATAAAGGTGCAACCTGCATGCCCAGAACAGGTATTTCCTTCTCTGTTTTCTGCCTCGGTATGATGGATGTTAACACAAAGAACCTCCCATGTCTGTGGCATTTCACACTGATTCTGGAACGATGAGGGAACTGTTGACAAGTAAATCCTCTCTGGGCAGCCACAGTAAGAGCCATGTTTTTTTCTGGCTTCATTCTGGGGCTCGCAGAGCCCCACAGAAGGTTTATGAGAGCAGTGTGTGTCCTTTGTAAGAAAGGATGATGTTGTGTAAGCCATTATGTGTGTCCTGCCTCCAGAAGCATCATCAGAGAGAGTCAAGAAAAACTTTTCTCCAGATTAAGTAGTTCCATGTGGCAGGCCTTGTCAAGCACAAGCAAAGCCTCAGCACCCTGAGACAGCTCAGCTGCCTTGCAGAAATATCTTTTGTGGCTCAACAAGAAGGTCAGAAAACACAATTCTCTTTTCTTTTGTTTTCTTTTGTGTTTTTTTTTCTGAGTGGCTACTTATGATGAAAATGTTCTGGCTGCAATAAATTGCCCACAACATTTTGAATAATTCAATATAAAACCAAATTCTTTTCTGAATGCTAAGCAGTATCAATTAACTCTAACAATGTTTTTTTAAAGAAAGGAAATGTCCATCACTGGGAATTTACAATATGTGGTGATTGAGTCCAGAGTGAATCCTGACAGCTTGGTTACCATAAGCTCCTCAGAGACACAGTGCCTAGTGGAAACCCTGAAATAATCCTAACAGTAGTGCCAGGGTAGTGCCAGTGAAACAGAACATGCTGTAGGCAAAGGAAGTGCAAGGCGGAATCTCTTCTGCTCCTACACACAGTAACTTCAAAGGAAAAGTTCCTAGAAAATTTGTGCACACCTATTCCTTGGACCAAGAAAGAATAACCTGTCTGTGTACCACTGACTATGGTTATCAGCTGTGTTCTGTTCCATTTTGCACATGGCAGAAGGTGCTGGGGAAGCTGCAAATGTGTGGAATGTTGCTGCAGAGCAATGAAGGCACACTGGGGTTGTAGAGGAGCGATCATAAGGGCACAGGGAGAGGTGCACACCGTGCCCAGGGTGCTGGCAGGAAGAAATCACTGCCTTAACATTTCTTGCTGTTCTTTCCCCATCAACTCCCTTGGCAGAGCTGTCATGGTGAGCTCTCCATAGAGTTGTTACAATGAAACAGCTTAGCAAAGACTTCACACTTAAAAAATCCCGCTGCTCTTGCCTGACTGGGTGAGGAAATTCACACAAGCAGCTGTGCTGGCACATCAGTGGGCCACAGGGGATGGTGATAAAAGGCATCCTTCTTGCAGTGGTTCAGCTGGAGTCAGAAGATGACATCTGTCCATGAGCTGGGGCTTTCAAATGATGAGCTGTACGATGGGACAAGTTATGCGACAGCATGACAGACTGTGACGTTTCAGATTGCTGTGAGAAGCACTCTTTGTTTGTGTTCACAAGTTGTGCAAGAAAGTGCAGCACTCCAAAAAATAAATAGCTGGCTCAGAGACTTGTTGGGGAAAAATTCTTGCAAATGAAGAAAGGGGGAGGAAATAAACTATAAATAACTATAAGAAACTTTAAAAAGTGGATAGGAATAAAAATCTTGGGTTGATACTTCTTCACAGTTAGCTTTATTTTTTGTTACCCCTGTTACAAAGCTAGGAATAATTTAGAATCATTTCTATAAAACTTCAGAGCATAGACGAGCAGGAGAAATGGCGCTTCTGCACCCCTTAGATTAGATTTGTTCAATGTGAAGCAAGATAAAACAAGCTCTATTTTATTTGGGCTTAAGGACTGTAAAGGCATAGTAATTACCAGCTGACACACCAATTTAATGCAGGTGTTCAGAGTTTTAAAAGATAATGAGTGATAATGACTCAAAGTTACTTTTCAAAAGAGATCACAGGATTTTCAAAGAAACAAATATTAGAAAAAGAGGCTCCATTATACGAAAAGAAGTGAAACTCTAAAATATGTGAAGTGCCAATATTCTCTTCCTAGAGATATGGATAGATTTCCTGCCTGTTAGAGATGAGCAATTACTAAGCATAAAAGTTTCAGAATTTCAAAGTGAAATATTAGGAACACAAGGCACAGTTATTGCTAAATTCTTACATACAGATTCTGCTGTGTGGGCTAGATCTTAAAATGTTGAAGTTCAGAGTCTGGCTGCTCAGAGCTTCTTTCAGACCTGGGTCTGGCATCACCCAAAAAATACGGAGCTGCTGCTCAAACGTGCTTCAAACTGTCACAAGAATGAGATTCAGAAAGTATTTTAGTCATGACCAAAGATGGAATGATATCCTGTAGAAGTTATTCATTGGTTTCTGATTAGAAATTGTGAAGACTGTCAGAACAAGAGATTCCTGAGTGTCCATCTATCTTTGGCTGCAAACAAAGTGGGAAGATTTCTGTATTTCTGCTAACATAGTTGCAGTTCATCTATGAACTATGGTCAGCAGATGCAAATGATTTGGCCTAAGGATGCATCACATCTCATTATATGTTTAGATGGCAGATGAAATTTTTGGTCAGTCATGGAGAAATTCTGACTCCATTTACACTCGGGGATGCCTGGAATTTGGTGAATGCTTTTTCATCTCACATTCTTTGAGCCTCTTTTCTGAAGTTGGTAATTTTTGGAGGTGTCAGTGGTGGAAGGTGACCAACAATGGGCTGTGCACTTGCTCCTGGGAGCTCTAAAGCTCATCCTCCTCCTGCTCTCTGCAGGATATGAGTTATATGGCTCCATTAGATCTGTACACATGCTGTACACAGCTGAACTGTGGACGATTTTACAGTTTCTTCAGGCTGCTTGAATGAGTCTTGGCTTCTTGCTGGGACAGCAATCCCATGATCCTAGCCACCAGAATTATGAGTGGCTTTATCAGTGTCTAGCTGACAGAGATAATACATGGTAAAGGGTACTTGAAAGCAGCTGGTCCTTGGCAAGATGGAAAAACATCAGGTGCAAGTGTTATTGGCCCTACTTGTGTGTCACAGATGGAGCATGAGCAAGGCTGCAGGGGCATTGCTGAAATGTGGGAATTATACTTTGTTCACACCATTTCCTGGCACAGCCAGGAGCAAAGCCAACATTCTGACAAACAGCAACACAGCCTTTTGCTAATGTCATAGTTTTTAAAAGACTCCCAGAAAAGACGAATCCTCCTTTCCTGACTGTAACAATGCATATCTAATCCCAAACCACCTTTCTTTTTGCTGCCAAATTATTAAGCCCTCTGACTTCTTGGGGAGGCGTGTGCAGAACATCAGGCTCACTGTTTGATGAACGTGTGAAAACCTTCACCTGCTGAACACTGTAGCAGAAGAGGAGTGAGGCAGGCACAGCACAGGCAGGGTGTCCTTGCACAGGGAATGTGGCCATGGCAGGTCCCGGGGGAGTTTGAGCCAAGGCATTTGCCTGTCCAGCCACACCAGCACTGCCATAGGGAACAAACTGGGACATTAAACTCCCTCACTGAATAGCTGATTCAGCTCCTGCACTGTCCTCATGCAAGGAAATAACACATTTCTCCCCTGAAATTATTTTGCATTTCCCTGAAGGGTTCTCAAAGTATCCACGACACAAAGTGCAAAGGAAGAACTGCTGGAATTTGGCCCTGCTGAGGGTGAGGTAACAATGTGAAGGATATGAGGCAAGGTACCATTTCACTGTGCTTTAGTAATGCTTGTAATTTACATCTTGTTGCTTTCAAGGCCTCTGCTGGTAATATTCCCTTCTAAGAATAGTGCTTAAAGGTATTTTAAGAATTCTAGTTGTTGTGCAATTAATAGGGTAACACTTTGTTCTGAGTAAAAAGATCTGCTTGTTTTGAGCAGTAACAGTATTTTGCATGTAAAAAAGGGGGAATGGGGAATGTTTCATTGCCAGCACTTTTCCTTACAGGGGGATGAATCACTTACATTCTTGGCAACCAAGCTCAAATTCACAAGAATGCTCAGTTTGATCAACTTCCTTCAAAACACTAAGCTCAAAGTAAAGAGGAAAAAAGAGAGAAAGAAACTTGGATGGGCTTGGATGCGGAAGACATTACAAGATGGGCATCCAAGCAGGAAGACAATAAATCCAGTGTACAAATTGTTTTTCCCAAAGCAAGTCGCTGACTTGCTGTTACAGGAGGGTCCAATCTAAATTAAGAGAGAACTGGAAGGGAAAAATAAAACGGAGGAAAAGAGCCAGAGCAGAGAAAGAAAACCCCTGCCGATCTGGCAGACATGGCGGATGTTGTGTCAAACATGAGTTTGTTTGCTAACAAAACAATGTGACTTTTCAAGAAAAATTACCACTCTTCCCTTTAGAATGGAAGATTGTGCTGAGAAACAAAATATGAGAATACAGTTAGTGTAGGTAAGAGCAAAGTGCCCATGTTCAGGCTGTGGTTTCACACAGCAAAGGCTGAGGGTCATGGGAGGCCTTCTTTGGGAGCAGTGCAGGGTGAACCAAGTTGTGCCCTGGCTGCTCCTCCCCACCTGTGCAGTGGACCCCACTGAGGAAGGGATGGCACTGAAAATAGTCCCTTTTAGGTTTATTCTAATGGATTCTTTTTCAGCTGGATTGGTTGCCTGTGCCGGTTCACCAAGCAGCCGCCTATGGCACTGTACATACCCAAGTGTCAGTGGAGGAGATGACAAGGGTAAAGGGACGTGGCAGAGGGGAAATGGAGAAGCTGGACAGGCAGCCCTGCTGCTACTGTGGTACCTCATCTGTGGTCTTCTACACAGCACTGGTCTAAGGGACATTTGGCCCTGCTGTGCCCTTCTGCTGGGAGACAGTCAAATGGCAGCTTCAATGAGACCAGCACAATTGGTTGTTGGCTGAAGTAAAAACAACCCAAGCAAAACCCAAAAACATTATTTAGTGTGGAATTTCCCTTTTGCTAGGTCTTCCTGTGGTCATGCAAACAGCTGTGCCTCGGTATAAAATCATGACTGTGAGGAGTGGTGGAAGACAAGAAGGGAAGTACTGCTGCCCAGTACCTTTTGTTTTCCCCCTGCTCTTCACCCCAGTGCTCTGCCACCCCTCACCTGCAGTGTGCACAGGGGCTGCAGCACCTCCAGATGGTTAAGGAGAGTGTGTCACGTCCTGCAGCCAGCATAGGGCTGCTGTGCTTCTGTCCAGGCTGTCCTCCCAAAATATATTTGGTACCTAGTGACCCTAAAATGGGGGGGGAAAATAATTGGAGAAGAATGAGAAGTTAGAGGCCTAGGAGGGCTGGGCCAGGCCACAAAGGATAAGTGCAACTCAAAGCAGGAACCAAGATACTGCAGCAGTGTCGGTATCTAATACCCTCAGCATCACACACTTGCTGTTGTATGTCCTCAGGATCCCAGTTTCAGTGTGTTTCCCACTTCTGTCATGCTCTGCAGTGCCCATGCAGTGAATCCAGTACTTCTCTCTCATTCTGTAGTCAGATATGTTGCTTATACATAGTAAATCCCACACTTTTGGGACACTGAATTTACTGTGCATTCACCAAGCAACCACATCCCATTCATAGAATCAGATCAGTGCTTCCTGGTCTGGTTTCCTGTACACAGATTGTACAATAGGTCAGCACAGGTCCTGGGGATATGTCCAGGTTTTCCACATGTGTAGCCTTCCTATCCAAGCTACAGCACAGACAATCCTCAAACATCTGTGCAGGCAATTTTTCTGGGCAGAAAAAGAAAATACCTAGCAAATCGGGACACAAGGTAGCCCCAAGTCAGAGCCTCCAACAGAATATGAAACACTGGACCAGGTTCCCAAAGGGAAATGTCTAGAATATTTGCACTGGAGTTTTTAAGACTAGATAAAAATTTGCCATAGTGAAGAAGGACAGCCTAAACTGGATCCTTTACAGCCTTATTCCCTGTAAAGAAGGACTAGTTTGACTCTCTCCAGCATGAAGAATGGCAAGCAGAGTCTGTTCTCTGCTCTGCAACCTGCTCTCTCCTTCTCCAGCCTCTTGCTGGAATCAGTGTGAAACCCAGTGCAGACGCTGCTCAGGGCTGGGCACTGAGAAAAGGGAGATTTGTATGCAATGAGTCTGTGTATTCATGCATGAGAGAAACCGTGGTGGCAATGGTGTTCTCTCATAGTAATGCAGAGCAGGACGGAAATGAGATGAAGTTCTTTTTCGGGATTAAAATAAGCAGAACAAGAGCCAGTTGTTGTTTTGGGGAAAAGGAAAGCAGTTGATGTCAAAATGTTTCACCGACTTGGCAAAAATGCCAAGCTGGCCCTGCCTGCAGCATACATGGACTTCAAAGGGCTTATCTTGCATAAGAATTGAGGGAGCCAGATCACTGCTTCCTACATGTATTCAGCTGAGGGTAAATGATATGCAAGGCTATATCCCAAGGGTGTGTTTTCCTTCTGATGCCGGCCAAGTTGCTGACACCTCTGCCTGCAGGTTTGTGGGATCAGTCTTGCTTTAGCTGTGTACTCCTGGAGGGAGCTCAGTTCTGACCCAACACCAGGAAGAGTGGGCCACACTCTCACAGCTGGTCACTTCAGGAGTGCTGGTCCACAGTGGGAACACTCTGAAACAGATGGTGAGGCCCTTGCTCCCGCAGTGAGCCGGTACTCAGGAGGGGCGTGTGGTTCTTAAACAGGATGCAGGCTGAATAACCCTCCATTCCTGAAGAGGGTGGTCCCCGAAGGTCAGGGCTGCCTTCAATGGTGTGGCAGTGTGAGAGGAAACTGCCTCAGAGGGTGCTTTCATAATGCTCAGACTATGAATAAATTCAGCCTGTTGTACTCTGGGTTCCGAAGTGCTAGTCATCAAAAATGTGAATAGGAAAATAAAGTTAGGAAAAGAACAATTCTTCAGCTAAACTTTCATTGCAGAATGAACAAGGGTCCTCCTTCCCCCACTCTTTGTCTGATTTCAAACAAAGGGTTTTGAATCCCATATAGGAATTCTTTTTGTTGCCTGGGAGCAATATATGGATTGTAGGTGATACAAACCTGCAAGGCCTTAGCTTATACAGTAGCAGAATACCTGGGATTGGAAGGCACCTCTTGATGTGATCTTGTGCAACCCCCCTGCTCAAGCAAGGTCACCTGGAGCAAGTTGCTCAGGATCATGTCCAGTCAGATTCTGCAAATCCCCACTTATGGAGGCTCCACAGCCTCTCTGGGCAACTGCTCCAGCTCTGAATGACCAGAGACCTGATGTCAGTACAGATTATTTTGACACTTTTCACCTTTATGGTAAATTATTAAAATACAACCTGAAAAAATGCGCTTGATATTCACTCATTTACTCTGGTTCTGGTGAGACTGGGTATAAAATCATGTGGGCCAAGGGTGATCCATACTTAACCCAGTTGCATAATTCTGAGAAAATGACAGTCAAAGAGACAGTTGGGTGCTACATGGGATTAACACACTGTGGTCCCCTGGGAACTCTCCTGGTTCAGCACAGGAGCAGCCGTTACTCCAGTCAGTGCTGTCCTAACTTAGCAGAAGGAGGACCAAGGGTCTCTGAACCTGTTACAACATTAAATCCAGAAAAACTATGAAGATTTTTCATCCTTTAAAACACAGAGTTTTCTGAGAATATTTGTTCTTTAAGTCACAGAAGATGAGAGAACAGATAGAGTCATGCTTTCTGTTCCCATGCTTCCGAGCCAGCACTTTACCCCAACCATCACTGTTACCAGGGCATCATCACAGTACTGGCAAGAGATCTTATCTAAAATCTTAACAGAGGCACATTTAAGCTACTCAAGGCAGTTTCATATTGCTCAAGCTAAAGTCGGTGAAATGTTTTAATTAGCAAGCAAAACAGTCTGTCGCTTTCTTCTGTGTGATGCACAGAAATCTGTCTGCTTCCTCCCTGAGTACAGTACAGCATGTCTAAGCCACTGGATACCATAACTAGGATGGGGAAAACATTTGTGTGGCACTGTAAAGGTGAACTGGATGCTTTGCAAGTACAAGACCACTAGTCTCATTCCCAAAACATTGAGAGTCAAACGTGGTCAAGAGAAAACACGAGGCAATTGTCTCCAGGGAAAAATAGATCCTGTAGAGATGAAGAATCACCAGGGCAGCAGGTCCGAATGACATCTGGAGAAAGGGACTCCTGGGCTGAATGACTGTCTGCCACTCAGAAACACAGGGGTTTCTTTCCTAATCTGCCACAGACCTCATAGATGACCTTCAGGAGTCAGGGATTCTGTGCATGCATTCTCCCTGTAAAATTGTCAGTACTTCAACTCATGCACTTTCCAAGATAAAAGCAGGCTACAGAACAGAGGCTGGGAGAAGACAAGATGTACTGTGGCAGGATAGCATCAGGAGGCACTCAGGAAGCAAGAGAGGGAACAGGGGCAAAGAAGAAAAGCTCTGAAGAGTGAGGAGGCAGAGAGCCAATGGCAAGACTAAGAAATGAGATGGGATCCTTCAAGTGTGGGGAAGGAGAGGTAGATTAGCAAGTTTTTGGTTAGGCTAAAGGGGGTACAGAAAACCTGAAAGAGTAGCTGTCAGTGAATTACAGCAGTCGAAACAGGTAATGGCCAGAGCATAGAGAAGAACTGTAGTCATGGTGATAGAAAAGCAAGGACCACTTCAAGAAGAAGCACTGAGACAGAAATTAAACACTTCAGATTAGGCCTTTCATGAGAGACCAGTGATGTGAAATAAAAGGAAAGAAGATTAAAAAACCCTTCCTGAACCCAGAAAAAATAGAGGAAGTACTGAAATCAGGTTTGAAAGAACTGATATTTTTATATCAAACAAAATCGATTTGAGGCAGAATTAATATATAATAGCAGCAAGAGCTTCAGGAGAAGATATTTTAAAAGCCACAGGGATCTAAACTGGATAGTTGTGGACAGAACTGAAGATCATTTTCCCTCTAGAAAGGTGCAGGCAGAAATGATATGGGGAGGAGTGTGGAATGATCAGCAGTGCCATGTTTCAGGGGCCACCAGACAAAAATCTCTCACTACGCATTCAGTGTCTCCCACTCTGTGCACACACCTCCCCTCACCTGTCAAGACGAGGACTCAGTGTGATGTCTCAAAGGGGCGTGAGGAGCAGCAGTAACTGAAATTCCCAGTGGCCAAGAAAACACTTGTTGCATACACAGTCTGCTTGCATTTCACAGCATTGCACAAGGCTTAAAAAGTAATCTCCAAATTTGCACACCCATGTTGCTGTGTACACAGAGGATGGTTAAACCGACCTGGCGTGCATTGAAATTCATGTCATAGCCTGAACCTGCCCTCTTGCTCCAGACACACCAGGGGGCTGACATTGCAGAGAGCCTTAGAGCATCTGGAGTTATATGTGAATCTTTGAGAAGTGGAAAATAGAAGAGCAGATAGACTGATCTTGTTAGGCTAAAGGGAGTCCAAAAGAGCATGGAGAGCAACTGTAAATTAATTGCAGTACTTGAAGTTTCTTGAAGCAAGAAATGGCCAGAGCACAGAGGAGACTTTTAGAAAGGGAAAAAAGGAAGACACAGGGAACTACAGACTGGTCAGTCTCATCTCTATGCCCAGTAAGATCACAGAGCAGGTCTTCCTGGAAACTGTGCTAAAGGACATGGAAAATAAGATGATTGGTGACAGCCAACATGGTTTCATTAAGGGCAAATCATGCCTGACAAATCTGGTGGATTACACAGTAATGAATAAAGGAAGAGCAACAGATGTCATCTACCTCGACTTGTGCAAGGCATTTGACATTGTCCTGTATAACATCCTCATTTTTGAAATGGAGAGACATGGATTTGATGGATGGACCTCTTAATGGATTAGGAATTGGCTGGATGGTCAATACTCAAAGAGTTGTGGTCAACGACTTAGTGTCCAAGTGGAGACAAATGACAAGTGGCATTCCTCAGGGACTGGTGTTGTGACTGGTGGTGTTTAACAACTTTGTCAGTAACATGGACAGTGGCACCCTCAGCAAGTTTGCCAGTGACACCAAGCTGTATGATTGACATGCTGGATGGAAGGGATGCCATCCAGAGAGACCTTGACAGGCTTGAGAAGTGGGCCCATGTAAACCTCTTGGAGTTTAGTAGGGTGAAGGGTCCTGCACCTGGGTCGGGGCAATTCCAAGCACAAATACAGGCTGAATGGAGGACGGATTGAGAGCAGTACTCAGCAGAAGGACTTGGGGATGCTGGTTGACAAGAAGATCAGTATGTCTCAACGTGCACTCACAGCCCAGAAAGCCCACTGCATCCTGGGCTGCATCCAAAGCATTGTGGGCAGGCTGAGGGAGGGGATTCTGCCCCTCTGCTCTGCTACTGTGGGACCCCATCTGCAGTGCTGCATCCAGCTCTGGGGTCCCCAACATAACAATGGCCCATTGGAGTGAGTGCCGTGGAGGACCTTGAAGATGATCAGAGGGCTGGAGCACCTCTCCTATGAAGACAGGATGAGAGAGTTGGAATTGTTCAGCCTGAAGAAGCAAAGGCTCTGGAAATTCTTTAGAGCAGCCTTCCTGTACCTGAAGGGGGCTACAAGAGAGCTGGAGAGGGACTTTTTATGAAGGTATGCAGTGACAAGACAGGGGGAGTAGCTTTAAACTGAGAGAGGGCAAGTTTAGATTAGATATTAGAAAGAAATTTGTTACTCTGAGGGTGGTGAGACACTAGCACAGGTTGCCCAGAGAAGCTGTGGATGCTCCATCCCTGGAAGCGTTCAAGGCCAGGTTGGATGGGACTCGGAGGAATGTGGTCGAGTAGAGGGTGTCCCTGTCTCAATGGCAATCCCTTGCAACCCAAGCCATTCTATGATTCCACGACTTGTAGTCATGGTGATAGCAAAGCCAGGGCTACTCAAGCTGTTTTGCATGAGATGCTGCTTTAAAACAATTGATTGTGACTTCTTTGTCTCAATTCACTTTGATTTACAAGATAACAATATTCCTAGTCATGTATTTATCACATTCCAAGACTTAGAGAAAACTTCACTGAGATAAGTCACAAATTAATTATAACCAAATCCTGTATTTTAATTATTTGCAAACCACATATTATCCAACCTGCACTTTACTGACTGGTGAGGAATAAAAGCTACCCCCTGACATTCAGAGCCTTTTTTCTCCAATCCCGGAGTTAAGATTTTATGAGCTCTAGCAGCATGTGTAAAGGTAACATAGAGCAGAGACTGAAAGAAAATAGCTAGAAAATTGAAAGCATGTTCAGGACTGCTGTGATGCTTTTAGACATGGAACTGTGTATTCCTGAAGTGAGCTAAAAGCAGTGGCTGGTGTGGGAAGTTAATTCAAAATAGATGTGGGTTGAAAGACTGTGTGGAAGTCTAGGAGACAGGCGGTGATAATGATAGTCATCAAACAGGAACACGTGGTGGCAAAGCATTTTTGGAGGGGAAAGTCTTTCGGTTTCGATGCTGTTTTCATGTTATATTATTCTGTGATGATTCTCTAGTAACACACTGTGGAGACCTGAGGATTTTTCAGTCTCCTGCTGTGGTGGATTGACCCTGACTGGATGCCTGGTGTCCATCAAAGCTGGTCTATCACTCCCCTTCTCAGCTGGACAGGGGAAAGAAAATCTAACAACAAGCTCATGGGTTGACATAAGGACAGAGAGGCAAAGGACTCACCAATTACAGTCATGGGCAAAACAGACTCAACTTGGGGAAAATTAATTTAATTTATTATCAATCAAATCAGAGTAGTATAATGAGAAATAAAAACTAATTCTTAAAATACCTTTCTCCCACCCCTCCCTTTCTAGATTCACTTCTGAATTCTTTACCTCTTCCACTGCAGCGGTGCAGGGGGGCAGGAAATGGGGGCTGCAGTCAGTTCATCACATGTTGTCTCTGTTGCTTCTTCCTCCTCAGGAAGAGGCTCATCCCACTCCTCCCCTGTTCCACTGTGGGGTCCCTCCCACAGGAGACAGTTCTCCATGAACTTCTCCAACGTCAGTTCTTCCCACAGGCTGCAGTTCTTCATTAACTGCTCCAACATGGGTCCCCCACAGTGTCACAAGTCCTGTCAGCAAACCTACTCCAGCATGGGCTTCCCACTGGTTCACAGTCTCCTTCAAGCATTCCCCTGTTTTGGTCTAGGCTCTTCCAGGGACTGCAGGTGAATCTCTGCTCCCCCATGGACCTCTGTGGGCTGCAGGGACACAGCTGCCTCACCGTGGTCTGCACCATGGGCTGCAGGGGAACCTCAGCTCTGGCACCTGGAGCACTCCTGCCCCTTCTTCACTGAACCATGTTCCTGTGGTGTGGTTGCTCTCATGTTTTCTCACTCCCCTTTCTGGCTGCTGCTGTGCAGTTTTTTCACCCCCTTCTTAAATCTGTTATCCCAGAGGCATCACCACCATTGCTGATGGGCTCAGCCTTGGCCAGCAGTGGGTGGGTCCATCTTGGAGCCAGCTGGCATTGGCTGTGTTGGACCTAGGGGAAGTTTCTGGAAGCTTCTCACTGAAGCCACCCCTGCTGCCCCCCACAACCAAAATCTTGCTATGCAAACCCAATAGACCTACACAGGTGTCTCTGAGGACTTTTCCCAACAACTTTTAAGGGGCTGTAATTCTGAACCGTATTTCAATAAAACTTTCTCTTTAAAATGGAGGTATGGCACATATGGATGACAAGTCCCAACACGCAATTTTCTGTTTCTATTGCAAAAGCCATGTGATACTTAATCTCCATCCTTCCATCCTGCTTGTGATTATACCAATGGATCAGGCCAAGTTATTTTATTCACGCAAGTCACTCACCTCACAGACAATAGTAAATACTTCTCTTGGTTTTCTGGTATCCTTCTTTACTGATAAAGCTATGTAAACAAGTGCAAAGCACACAGGATTTTGACTCCCAGAGTACACAGAGGTGTGACTGTAGTTTTTCCTCTACTACTCAGTATAATTTTTTCTCCCCTGTGTTGGCTTTGCAGGGCCCGGTTTTTGGTAGAAAATACATGAGGTTTGTTGACTAGAGTGTCTTATGCTGCTTTGAGATGCCTTGCCAAGTTGTATGTTATCCCACTTCCTTCCTGCAGGCAATCCAAACAGCGGAGGCTTCCCCTGGAGCCCTGCCCCTCACAACTGCACCACACAAATGCTCAGCTCTCAGGCCTTCTCTTACAGCACAAGAAAGGTGGTGGCTGAGCGCTGGCTCAGCAGGAGCTCTGAGAAGCTGCCACTTCTGTGGGCAGACCTTGAATGGGAGAGCTCTGCAGCCCCACTGTGCTGAGCCCGGGAGCTGCCATGAGCTGGGGCTGTGGCCTCGCCCCGCAGCACCGCCGGGCAGCTCGGCGCAGATGTGGCAGCTCTGCCGATGTACGGCCAGCTCCGTTGGCACAGCCACCCTGGAAAGGCAGTTTATTTAGGAAAATGAGATGGAGCAATAGGCTTACAGCACCACTGGAAAATTACTGTGTCAAAGAGAGGCTAAGCAGCGAGGATCTGAATTTCTGCAGAGTAACTAGGGCAAGGCCTAAGTCTTACAGGTTTGCCTTAGAGCTTTGTATCTGGGCAATAGCCTGGAATTGGGAAATTGGACATCCCCTCTGACGCTGCGGTTTGCATCCTTTTGTAATTTTGGGGTTTTTTTACTGACGGTATGATCTAGTTGTTGATCATTATTTGGGAGGTGAGAATTCTGGTCCTGGCTTTGCCATTGAATTGCTGTGTTCCTTGTGAACATTCATGCAACCTAGCCTTGCTTCTCTCTTCAACTCCTCTGCCCATCTTATCTGCTGAGAAGTAATCTCTGCTCTGAAGAGGTAATCCCTTATTATGGGATTGGGGATTTTTGGTAGCAATTGCAGCCTTCTGGTGCACCATCACAGGTAGCAAGGTTAACTTATACTTTCCCCATGCCTCTCTGCAATGTTCTCATTTAGTAACTGTTCTACACATGCAATTGCCTTGCATCAGCATCTTACTTCTGGGTTTTTTTAAATTTGTGGTTACTTCTGTCACCTACTTCCCTCACTCTTTGATGCAAAAGCAGACTTTTAAAAAATAGAGGTAGAAATAGGTTTTTTCATTTCTATTAGCTGACATCTAGCTCTGTTTCCCTGTCTTATTTAGTGTATCTGGAGTATTTGAATGCACAGAGTTCAATATCTTCTCTCAAGTTTGACTTCCCTGTTTTATATCGACTCACCCTTTTTTCCTTGTGCATTACTGATGTCAGTCTGCAATCTGTCTATTTATCTTCCTCTGCACTGTGTCTTTTTCTTAACCATGTACTTCCTTACCCATCTGCACTTTTATTAAATTGTCTTTGAATACACATTAATAGTACTTCTGAACATGTCACTGCCTCTTTTTCTATCCCATTCCTTCTTTTACTCTGATCCATGTCCAGTTTCTCTCAGAATTTAATCAGTTGAAGTTCATTGCTGTTATTTTTTTTTTCCTTTAGAGCTGACTTAGTCATAGTAACAGGGCTTACAGGGACAGATCCAAGTCTTGTTCTAAGATCTGATCCAGAGCTCATTACCATGGTCACTATTTTTTTTATCATCTTCCAGCTACACTTTGCTCCTTTTACAGACTCTGTCAGATCCAGCAACATCTTGGAAGAGGAATGGTTTCCTCTGAGACCCACATGTAGTCCAAACCACACATTATGCTGGAAACCCAAAATGTGTTTAATTGATATCTAATCTGACCCTTTTTTGTCCTGTTCTGAAGTATCGTTTTTCCTTGTATGGCTTTTGATAAGGCAGCCTGTTAAACATTCTAACTTGTGACTCAGTCCAAGCCTTTAGCTGGGAGAGAACCATTTGTATGTTTGTAAGCTTGGATGGCTATAATCTATCTAGTTTTATATTCCAAGGACACTGGACTGCCAGCCCTCACTGTTGAATTCTTTTGTTAACATATTTATTCTCTCTATCCATACCTGATTGTCCTTCCTTAGGACAAGAAGGATCTTAAGATAAGTTTCTAAGGATTGGACATCTTAAGGCTTCCTGAAATGCTCTTGGTTTTTTGCTCTGGGAAGGGTTAGGAGTAATCGTGGTAAAATGCCTGTGACTCAGTCTGGTTTGCAATCCAATAGGCATGGGTTCCTAACTAACCCTGAGAATGTGAGCTGTGTGCATCCCCTGCTGTGACTGCTACATTTTGTCTTTTTAGTGACAATTATCCATCAGGTTTCTCTGGTGAGGTGTCTAGTAGGTAGTGCTGCTTTTGGGGAACGTGACATTTAGTTTTAGTGACCAGGCATTATTGCAAGCAGGTAACTAACTGAAAATACCCATTTTCAGTAAAGTTTTGTTCACTTCTAATATGGGCTTCATATGAGTAAATTGTAGTCTCTGTCACATGAGTAATTTTTGTCTCTTATTCCAGGGTCTTATTTAATAGGATCAGATCTTTAAACAAGACTTGGATCTTTCCCTGTGTATGAGTTACTCATGGGTAGAGCTGCATGGGGCTTTAACACCAGGCCTTCTAAATAGGTACAGTAAACTACCAGAGAAATGAACACAGCTTTCTCTTAAATTATTGCTAAATTCTGATGCTGTGCTTTGAGACAAGAATTTAACATAATGATAGGTCACAGAAAGAGCTATTCATCCAGAGATTTCCTAGTCTTTCCAAGACATGGGAATTACCCCTCTTTCCTTACAGGCAGAGAAGTTCAGGTGGAGAAGTGAAATGGTTTGCTGTCCATCCCAAAGTGGGACAGGGAATTGAAAGAAGCTGATCTATGTTGTCTTTGGCTCAAGAGACCTGGCTACCACCCCCTCACCCAAATCAACATGAAACATTTCAGTGGTGTATCACTGTTCTGAAGCCTTGGATGGTCCCCTAGACTTGCAAAATGCCCTTGCACTGGTGTGTGTGCATGGGGCAGGGGACACTTTGTAGTGCCCATAGGCTACACGTGTGGTTCATTCCTCCCCACGTGCTCTGGTGCTGCTTTCCCATGCTGTGCTCCTCTAGCAGTTTCCTAGTCCCAAACCCTTACCTCCAAACCAGTTCCTCTGGGAGTTCCTGTGTATTTTCTTCTCCAGAGTACTGGAGAGGAAAAGCGCCTCATTTATTCCCTCAGGGTAGGGGTTCCTCACAACTCCCTCATTTGTGTTTTTTTCTCCTACACAGACATTTTGGGAAACTACCCTGGTCCTCACCAGTTCCAAAGCCCCTCATTTTCTGCACCAAGCCAAGTGCTTTGAATACACGTGTTCCTCCCCCACCTTTTCTTTCTGTCCAGAGGGTGAATCATTCAGAGCATCTGTGGCAGAAGGGACAAAGCTGTGGTGGGGGTATTGTTATGCTGGGAGATGCTACTGTGCCAGGCCTTTGATGAAAAGATAATTGCAGACTACATTGATGGTTGCTGGATGCCCAGACCAGTTACTAGGTCTTCACATGTCCTCCATTACCCCCTTCTCTTTTTGTCCAGGATTAGAAGGGCATTGCCTAAAAACTTCTAAAATTACATCATTGGGTGGCTGTGTTGTTCAAAAGCCATCTGCATTGCATCTGAACAAAGGATGCCATCAAGCTGATTGCTTGGACTCGAAAACTTCAGCAATCCATTTCCAAATGGAGAGCAAAACTGGCTTACACTGGTAAAATTCCACCAAAGTTCTGACATTCCTGCAGTCCTCTTGGGCTCTGCTGAGCTCCAGCTGCAGTCAATGATTGATACAAAGTGTAGGGCTGAGAGCAGAGTACATAGGAACATGGGTCCTTGTGAAATTCAGGGGTTTGAACCTTTTGAACCTGTGAGTGCTATAACGGCAGTCTGAGCATCCAGAATGCCTTACCCAGTTAACCAGAGTCTGGGTTCAAGCTGAGGCAGTTTCATGGTCAGATTCGTCCTATTTCACCTATGTTGTGCTGAAATAAAATGAATTTCTGAAATATCAGGTCTTATGTTCACAGCACTTTTGCCATCCCAAAAGAATGGTGTGATAGATCCCATAGGCATAGTCCTAAGGGGCAAAAAAAAAGGCATATCTAAACCATTGTTAGAATTTGGTTAGAGTTTATTTTTTCACCTACTCAGTTATTGAAGCAATGAGCCTAACTTTGCCTGCCAGAAATGCAGTTTTGCCTCATGGTTAAACATATATATTATATTCACATATAGGTTGTGTTGTTTGTACTATGCTGGAGATCTCAGAACTCCTGTTTCAAACTGGTTTTGCCTTGGTGATTTGGGAAGAATAATTACCCAGTATCACTCTGCAAGGAAAATCAATGTGTTGAAAGAAGAACATTTCAGTGATGTTGCAAAGTCTTTTTTTCTTGCACATCATCCGTTTTATGTCACACTGGTTATTTTTAAACGTCACTGTTGTTCTAAACAGGATGTCACTGTCAGCAAAATCTTTGTGTCTGTATGCTCATACACACATATGTTCACATGTTCACTATTATTTCACACGTGTGTGTTCCACTTCTTGAAAAAAACTAGCAGGGAACTAGACATTGCTGATGATATTCTTGCTTTACCTTTCTTTTTCAAGTTTTCTGAATGGGTTCAAGCTTTTGTTGGCTATGAGTGCTGTGTAAAGAAAAAGTTCATCCACCCACATCATAATTATTTGGTTGCTAGGAGTATTTTCAGCAGCACGATTTGGTATTTGGTTCCAAATACAGCAGTTTAGAAAGAGACACTGTGGCCCAGCAAAGAGTGAAACGAGTACAAGGAGGGGATGAGGCAACTCACAGCATTAGATGTCAGGGGATGGAGCTGCACAAGAGCTCCCACCTCCCTCGCTCTTGTAGGTGGATGGAAGGAGAAAGAATGTGAAATGTGGACGTGTGGTCCTTCCCACTGTGCCCACACAGAGGGGCAGGCAGCTGCTCAGGCAAGTCAGGAGGTGAGTGCTGTAATCACCACAGATCCAGCATGGTCATTCACTGAAGCAGGGCCGTGAATAAACACAATGACCCTCACTCATGGCAGATTATTATCTCATAGTCTAGTCTGGAAACAGATTTGCTGCTCGGCACAGACAAATCGCATTGTTGTTCCTATGGAGCATCTTTCCTTCTGGAGATACCTTATTGTGGAGAAGATAGCTGGGATGACAGGCTCGACAGTGACCTCCAAAGAGATGACACAGTAATCACCAAAAAACTTACAAAGGTCAAATCACGTTTTAACCAAGTTGTTGTATCATGCTACAACCTAGCTGATTTCAGTTTCTGAGGAGCACGATTTCTAATCGTTTGGGTTTCCAAAGAGTAAAAGCAGAAATTTTCTATCTCTTCATCTGTGGTGGGCCAGCTGAATGCAGGCACTTTCTAGAGAACAGATGCCACCCATCTCACCTGTACTTGATGCTCTGCTTGTGGGAATTCTCTCCCAGTAACTCTGTGCAAATGCATGGAATTCAGAAAGTGCAGCTGGCTGGAACCAGGAAGCAAAATAGTGCAGCTGAGTGTCATTGCCAGATGGATTGGAATGCAACAGGAAAACAAACAATTCCAAAGGAGAAAAATAAATTAAAATATCTGTTTTACCTAGATTTAAGAATGTAGTTAACAAGCAAATCTTACAAAAGAGCATATTAGCACAGAGTAAGCAATTTTTATCTTGATGCTGTTCCTTTAAACCAGCCTGAACTTTGTTTGGGAAAAGGTCTCAAGCCATTGAGCAATGTCTGGTTTGGGCAATCACGTTGCTATGCTTCATCGGATAAGCACAGCAGTAATTCAGAAAATGAAGCCATGCTGCGTCTGTCATATCATTTAAAATTGACTTCAGTTTTGCAGGTATTTGAAGATTGCAAAATGAGCCACGTTATCCCGTAATATTCTGCCGACGTTGGAATCTGGTCTGAACCTAATTGATTTCTTCAGCTTTCCAGAGTGAGAGGCTTCCTCTTCCCCCCGCCTCCCTGCCCTGCAATATATTCCAGTCAATGACACTACTGAAATTCTGACAGCAATTTATATACAGTAACTGACTGCCCTCAGATGAGACACTAAACAATTTCTGTGCACCAGGCTGCATTTTTCTCATGAGATGTAGCACTCTATCCTCCTCCCAGCACTTTTATAAGCACTATTTTTTATAAGCACTATTCATTTGTAGGCACTATTGCCAGTTTTGCATGGAAGACATTGTAAAAAAATTTATGATAAACAAGCTCAGAGAAATATCCTGAGACAGGACTGCCCATGAGTGTATGACCTACAAAAATAGTCTCCACAGCTTGGAAAAGACTGTAAATAGAGCTCCCATCCTGGAAAGACAGTTGTCCACAGACTTCTCTTTGTACGTGCTCTCAGTCCAGTTGAAGACACTGGGACTCGTCGCATGATTGAAGTGTCTGAACAGTTTGCAAGACTCACGTTTTCCCTGCCAAACAGAGTGACTCTACAATGAGCACCTCTCAGCTTTGCAACAGGGTTTTGAGAATTTTGAAGAATTTCAGGACTGCAGGCTACTTCCATGTTAATGGTCTAAAGATATATGCATATATAAAGTTTACTTTCTTATAGTTTTTACTCTGTATTGGTACTCCATGGTTATGATTAGCATGCATATCTGTTGTGCTGAGGGATCAGAGCCAGCCTCCCAGATCCAGATTACTGTATTTGGAGGTGTGGGGATTATTTCTGATTGTGAATCCTCTTTACCAAAGACCAGAGAGATACGTAAAATCGTAATATTCCTGCATTCACAAAAAAAAAAACAGGTTCATAGGGGGACCTTATCACTCTCTAAAACTACCTGAAAGGAGGTTGTAGCCACGTGGGGGTTGGTCTCTTCTCCCATGTAAGAAGCAACAGCACAAGAGGAAATGTCCTCAAGTAGTGCCAGGGGAGGTTTAGACTGGATATTAGGAAAAATTTCTTCTGTAAAAGGGTGGTTGGGCACTGGAACAGGCTGCCCAGGGAGGTGGTGAAGTTACTACTCCTGGAAGTGTTCAAAAGGTACGTGGATGTGGCACTTGGGGATATGATTTCGTGGCGAACATGTTGATGTTGGGTTAATGGTGGGACATGACAATCTCAGAGGTCTTTTCCAATCTTAGTGATTCTATGATTCTGGTTCCAGGTAGCTCCACCCATAGCAAGGTCAAACATGAACTTTGCATCCAAATATCCTTTGCAGCTTGATTCTGCATTTTTGTTCCAGATATGAATTCCCTATCTCCCCTCCTCCAGTACTTCACAGCCCCCTTGTCTCCTCATCATGATGAAACAACATGAAAAACAAGTAACCCTCCTCAAAAAACCCAACCAAACCAGAAACTGAAAGCAAACCTCAAGCAGGCATTGATAGTGCTGCCACTTTGTGTGTCTGGTTAGTCCAGCACGGAACGAATAATGGTAGGAATAAAGGTTATCAGCACAGAACTCTCAGATGAAATGAGTTTGGAGCATGGGGAGAGTAGAAGAACACCTCCAAGATGCTTTCCTTGCCCAGAGAAACTGTGGATGCCCCATCCCTGGACGTGTCCAAGGCCAGGTTGGATGGGGCTCTAAGCAACCTGGGATAGTGGAAGGTGCCCCCATGGAAGGGCAGCTGGAACTAGATGATCTTTAAGGTCCCTTTCAACCCAAACCGTTCTATGATTCTACCCCAGCCCTTTCCACCTCAACAAGCGGAGGCAGTGCCACTCCCTCAGCACCTCAGCCACCGCTCTCCCGCCAGACCCCAGCGAGGAGCGGCTGTGACGCGGAGTGGGATTTATGAAGGACAAAGCGTCACTTTTCACTGCCTGCGAAGCCCCGGACGCGCGGCCCGCGGGGCGCCACCCCGGCCCCCTGAGGGTGCACCGGCCCTTCCCGGCCCTTCCCGCCCTGGAAGCCCCTCCCCCCGCTGGAATGCGCCGGGAGGGGAGTGGAATGACGCGGGCGCCGCGGGGTCACGTGGCGCGAATGGAATGCCAACAATGTAGCGAATGTCCCGACTGCGCCCCGCACTCGGCGCCCGGGACGGCCAAGGGGGAAGATGGAGAGCGGCCCGCGCCGCCGCGGCCGCCGCCGCCGCTGAGCCGCGCCGTGCCCAGCCCCGGAGGGCGAGC
>VZRZ01006735.1:1495131-1566116 GCA_013398175.1 Climacteris rufus | reverse complement strand
CTGGGGCGGGGGGAGAGGGCGCGCCCGGCGGCACGGGGGCGGGAGGCGGCCCGTGGGGCAGACCCTGCCGGGCGGGTGTCCCCGGGGGCGAGGGCCGGGGGGAGCCGGGCGGGGGCATCCAGAGCCCGCGGGTCCCGTCTGGCTGCGGCGGGGGCCCCGCTCTTCCCAGTCAGCTGAAGGTCACTGCCAAAATCCAGCGGTTCGCCACCCTCCCAGCTGCCTCGTGAGCGGTGTGCGTGTTGAAACACCCCTTTCCCCGGGAAAGGTACTCGCGCCAGTGACGCAAAAAGGGCTCATTTGGAGTGTCCGGGCTTTGCGGTCGGTCACTGCCGGGCTGCTGTGGATGGGGAAGGTGAGCTGTTTCCCACAGCCCTGCCTTGGGCCGGTGCTTGTGGCTGGCAGTGGGACACGGGCACAGAGTCACTTTTGGACAGTTCTGTGAGCAGGAGGAAAGAGAGGTGGAGTCGTTTTGTGGAAAATCCTATTTCCACTTTTTTTTTTCACTTCTACCGTGTGCCACTTATAAAGGGAAGCACGGTTTGTATAATAATGAAATTCCTGAAGCGCTTTCCCCGCATTGTCGACCTCCAATACAAAGTGAACAGTCCCCGCTTCCTTGAATTTGTGGTCCAAAAAAACCCCAAAGCGATATCTGTAAACTGAGAGAGGGAAGACAGTTGTAGCAGTTACTTTAAACTTTGCTCCTTCCTTCTTCAGCGATTGCAAGTTGAGCTCGCTCCGGTGCCTGCAGAGTTACAGGGAAGCAGCTCAGCAGCTCGGGCAAGCTTTAGTTTCTTGCCTGTGTCCCAGCTCCACAGAGCCACTAGCACACGCAGCCTCTTGGCGAATGAAAAAACAGGAGAGTGAATAGATAGTGCTGCTGGGACAACAGACATCACCACACAGTTTCAGTGTGGTTGGTGGGTTGGTTGCTGCCAGAGCAGCTATTGGTATTTATCAAATGAAGCAAAATAATCAGTTACTCCAAAATCGTTTCACTCGATGTAATTAAAGTAATGCTACACTTACTTGTCGTATCTTCAGGAAAATGGACAAACTTCTAACTAGTACTGAATATGTAACATTTTGGAAAAGACCTTAGGACTGTTTAGTCAGAATGGCTTGCAACTCAAAAATAATTTCTCCCGGTGGCAGGAAGGCTATTGATATGTTAATGCTGTAGGCAGGGTGCAGATTAGAAGGATGTGAAGTTATCCTAATCCAGATGTACAGTTAGAAATGCTTAGACAGAATGAGACACACTAAATATCTTTTAAAGCATACGACCCTTTTATTTCTTTGCTAAAAATGCAAATCACAGGAAGATGTTTAAAAGCCAGCAGCTTGTCTTTCTTTGTAAATCAGCTGTAATATTTAGTGTTCCAGTTTTTTGGCTTATCTTACATATTTAGTTAAAGAAAAAAGCCCCTGCAAAATATGAAACAGGTTTGCAGTTAGCCCCAGTGCTCATTGTTGTTGCTGCTCTCATTCATACTGTCTAAACGATCAACATTTCTTTCTGGTTTAAGCAGTATTGTAAATGTAAGCTGAGGAAGTTGCCAGCTGGCTTGACCCAGCATTATTAGACTCGAGCTTAGGCTAAAGGTCACAGAAGTTCTTCATGTAAAGCATGTGTGGAAGTGGGAAAGCAGTCTTTTGCTGCAGAAAGGTGGGGGGTTTGCAAGCTTTCCCGGCGTGTCCCAGGCCTGAGGATTGGCACAGGGACTGAAAAGGAAGAACAACCCAGATGCCTAAACCCAGCCATATGGTGCCTGCTGCTGTCAGGAAAAGAAAGACAATTATAGACCAATTAATTGCTCTGTATCTTCTAAGCACTAGCTGGTGATGATGTAATCCAAAGAAGGCTGCAATACCATTGTGTTTTATTTTTTAACAAGACTATATATTATCTCTTTCTATGTTGTGTTCAAGTAGAAATGAGTCTGTTCTTGAGATCCTGCAGTTGCTTTTGTCGTCACTTAGGACAATGAAAGCTTGATCTATTACTTGCTAATAGCTGATTCATGGAAACGTCAGAATCTAGATGAGCAGCGTTAGCACTTTCCTAAAAATAAGTGGCAAATGTCACTCTCATTTTTTTATGAGTTGGTGTTGCAGGATATTCGTAGACAGTACTGAGTGGAGGAACTCAAGACCTCAAACAGTTTATAGGTGTTTTTTAGTTAACCGAGCATTTAAATCTTAGCAAAAGAGGTTTACCTGGGTGAATCTCAAGTGATTAATCTGTGCTCATGCATTTCAAACTGGTGAACCGTCACAGAAGAGTCTGGGTCTGACTTCACTGTTGCATTTCAGACCATGGTTGTAGAGGAGAGCTTGAAGTGGACTCTGTACTGAAGAGGAGGTGGTGGTGGGCTTCAGAGGTGAATGTGCCCAGATCCTCTTAGCCTTCACAGTAGTAAGCTGTTTACTTGGCAATGAGAAGTGATGGTAAATGTATGAAAATGGTTGTTTTGTTGGGAAATGATACAGCTATCACAATAAAATGAGTTTTTTCACCATGTGAAAATAAAGAACAATACTGGCTGGAGAAACTTTCTTCAGTGATATATGTGCTATGATCAAAAGTGAAGTGAAGCACCTTTTAAAAGAAAATCCAATTGACTTCTGAGTGCCAGAGAGAAACATGCAGTATGTTACCATCCTCTGTATTTGTGACTTGAAAACATCTGAACAGAATTCTTACCTTACCACCATAGTGGCTGGAGCACCATTCAGAAGCCACTTTGCAAGTGCAAATAGCAGCAGAAGCAGCCAACTTGCGTAAGCAGCATCAATAGCAAGATTGCATTTCTGATTAGGCTGTCCTTTTATCCTGTTCCAAATGCACCATTATTTCATGTTTCTACTACGGTGGTGCATGGAGACTTAGTTAAGGTAGGATTCTTGTTGTAACTTGGTGCTGCATGGAGTTCACAAGTTGCACAGTAGCTCAGCTGTGCTGCAGAGCTACTCTGCTGTGTGCCAGAAGAGGTCCGTAAACCTGTCTCAAAGTCTTATTTTTCTGTGTTGGGATGCCATATTAACTTGGTTCTTTGTCTCCTGCTCTTACTGTGTAGCTTCATTTACCCCATTTCCCCTTTCTTCCCTATAAGGCACAGCTAATGAAATATCATATGCCCTTTCCTTTCTTTTTTTCCCTGCTTCTTCCAGTTCTGGTGAGAATTGTTACCTTCAGGCTTTGCTAAGCTATTCACGTGGAAAGGCAAAATATCTTGTCTTTCTGTTACTAACTTTGTTACTGAAATACTAGAAGTTGCTATGGTTAGAGTCATCAATATTTCCAGTATGAATCTTTTTCATAAACTTCTGAAACTGTGCTTAGCTAGTGTAAAACAAACAAAATCTTAAGTGGGGGAAAAACATTTCATGAGCATACTCTTCCCTAATTATGAAATCGGATAGGCTTGTCCAGAATTTGGTTATGCAATTGAGTGGGAAACTTGCCACAGTTAGGTACTGTAAAATTCTGAAATTAGTTTTTTTAAACCTTGGTTTTTAGGGGATTTATTTTAATTTATTTTGAAAATTAAACTTAAAAGAAAAATGAATTATTTATTGATTATGTTGAGAAAGCCTTCTAGAATCCTCTTATTGGAAACAGATAAAGTGAGAATCATTAAAGAGTATCCAGCTGTGACAGCTTAAGAGGTTAAACTGATTCATTTTCACTTGATTAATTGTCATGCTGTCCCTTCAGAGGCATTTACAATATCAACTTAATTGGATGTACTTTTTATTTTCTTTTGTTTCAGACACTGTCAGCCTGCAAAATGATGATTCCACAAATTCTCATTTTCTGTAGGAAATGTGAAGAAGATTGTGAGCTGAAGTAAAACACTGGCAGAAATCTCTTGAGAATTTTGCCTTTGCTTTTTCTCGTTGAAGGATTATGTTTACAAGAAATTGATACCATCAAGTGACACTTTTTCGAAATAATTTTAAAAAAGCAAAGAATAAAGCTGTATTTATGCTCAGAGAAAACTGGATTAACAATGAGGCCAAAGACTTTTCCTGCTACGACATATTCTGGAAACAGCAGACAAAGGTTGCAAGAGATTCGAGAAGGTTTAAAGCAGCCATCCAAATCTTCAGGTCAGGGACTACCTATTGGACCAGGCAGTGAAGCTTCTCTGGACCCTAAGATTTTAATAGGGAAGGATGCTGCAAGGCAGCAGCAGATGAGACAAACGCCCAAGTTTGGACCGTACCAGAAAGCTCTGCGAGAAATTCGCTACTCTCTGCTGCCTTTTGCTAATGAGTCGAGCACTACGGCCGCCGTGGAAGTAAACAGGCAGATGCTGCAGGAGCTGGTGAATGCAGGTTGTGATCAGGTACGTATGAGCTGGGAGGGGGGATTGTCACTGCTGTCAAAAGAAGTTTGTAGCCAGGACTGAACAAAGGATTTTGATGGTGGCTGTCAAAATCATAGAATCGTAGAAATGCACTGATTCTTCTGGCCATCGTGTTGCTGTGTGACCAGAAGAGTAGCTGGACTTATTGGGGACAGATGTACCTGATGTGGGGTTAGTTTATGTTAAAGACAGTCATGGTGACCTCTAGGATTCTTTTTGATTTCTCCAGTTGATATGTAAGACTGACAAGGGTAGCTTGTCTTTTTTGTATTTCTTTTTTGTTTCTTCATTTTTCCCTGTGATATTTAGTAATAAGCCTTAACTGTAAGTAAGAGGGTGGAATTTTGTCTGGCACATCTAAGCCCAGTTCACTGTCACAAGCAACTGTGAGAAATGGTAGATACAATATATGGTATTTGAAAAAGCTCATTTGCTGTTGGCCAGAAGCAGGTGGTTGTGGCTGGATGTTCAGCTGTCAGCAGTGACTCTGTACACACCTTTCCTTCCTCACTTTCTCTGTTTCTATTAAGAGTTGGTAACACTGCTCAGATTAAGAGACTTGGAGAAGAGATGCTTTTTTTATCATTCTGGGATTGATGCTAGAATGTATTCCTGATTCAAAGACCATTCACATGGTGCAGAACAGTCTTTTTGTGTTGGGCTGCATTCATCCTGCTTGTGCTTCCAGTGTTGATATCAACTTTTACCTCTGTCCAGGAATAGTTCAAAATTTTGCTTTTTAGAGAAGTGCTGGTTTGGTTCAGATTCAGAGTGTTGTAGGAACACTTTTTTTCCCCATGTGATTGAGTAGCAGTTGTTGACAAGTGGAAACATATCCATTTATAGTCCTTGATACAAATTGGAGAGATTTAAAACCAAAGTGCTTTCAGTGGCATTTCTTTGATTTCAGAACTTAGCCCCCATTCACTCATGGCAGAATGTGAGTCTCTTGACTCTCCTAGAATATATTCTGAATCTGTATAACAAAACTAACATCAAACATTATAATAAACAGTATAACAGTATGCATTTCCCTGGAGCTATATAAATATTAATTAGTGCTGTTTCTATGCCAAAGAGTTTATTCTATACAAGATAATCAGAGCTAGAGTAGTAGATTGCATATCTAATAGAAGTGCTGCAGTACAATTAAACACTTCCTAGTCCAGTGAACCAAGATGCTGTACTGAATTATTTAACTGGAGGAACCAAGGGTTTTCTCTGATCTCTAGTCTGCCATGAAAACAGCTTCAGAACTCTACCCTCTAAATTTCCCTGGCTGTTTAGGATGAGAACACTCTCTGTGCATACGAGCCAAGGTTAAATGAGCCCAGCTGGATTCTGGATTGGCAATGCACATTTGGTAGGTTACATGGACAAATTGTTCACACACAGAACTTGGCTTGTTGGACTGAAATCTTGCGAAGTATTTTGAGCACACTACAGCACAGTAATGTTAAGCCAATGTATAAAACAGAACTACCTGAGCACCTGTTAAAATGTCTTGATATTCAAGGCAATGGAATGTACTATATGTGTAAAGTTTTTTATATATTTGGCTATTTTGACTTCAGTATTCATACAATGCTACTGATTCTTATAAAGCATTGAGCCCAGTTCTCACTCTGATGTGGAGATTTTTGCTACCTCCTTAAATTTTGCCCACATTTTTGGTTGGACTTTTTTTCCCCCTCCTCATTGGCCACAATTCCTCCACCCTTCCATTTATCATTTCTCCGTCGCTGTGACTTGTTGCCTGGCAATGGCATTTTCGGGCCTATCCTTTAGGTGTGTTTGGTACTCAAATATAGGCTTAAACAGGATCACATTTGGCTAGAGTCCAGACAGACAGAGGTTTCAAAACTGGAATCCTGTGAATAAAAATCCTGGGTTTCCTAGTGTAAGTCCAGACCACATCCAGGTTGGCTGTCCTGAAGGGCTGGGAATGAATGGAGTTTCTTGAGATGGTGTGAATGGTGTCTGACCCTGGGGATGGCATGGTGTAGGGTGACAGACCTGATCACTACCTCTAGGTTCTTCCTGTCCTCCTGGTGCCTGAGCTGTTTTGAATCAGATGTTGAACTGTTTCAGATCACTTTGTGTAGTAAATCAGTGATCCCCAGCTACCCTGTCCCTGCTTGTGAATCAAAGCCTTTAAATGCCTCCCACATGGACATCTTCTATAGTCCTGCAGGCACCTAACAGATCTCTGATTTAACAGCAGCTTCATTTTCTTTGGGGATGTTTTTATTTACCTCTGAACCCAGTGCTCTTGTGAGATAAGTGAGCACTGAAGCCCACACCCCACCTTCCCCTTTCCAATGCCAGGAGTAGACGTTTTGAGGTTAAGAATTTAAGTCCATGAATAGTAGCTAATGGTCTACTTGAGCCTTCCCCTACAGCAAGCCTGCAGAATACAGAATCTTACACCTCCTGGTCTGCTTCATGGCACACAAAATCAGCTGTTCAACCCCTGCAAGCATCCTGAACCTGGCAATTTGTCATAAGAAGCTCTATCTGTGAGCATTCTAGGAAGCTGTGAAGGAGGAATAGATGGCTCTAACATTCAATTTGATCTTGTGGGAATTCCATTTTCAAGCTGGATTTGGACTGATGCTTTTTGCTGCTCTGGATGGAACATTGGAAAGTAGTGCTCACCTTGTGGGTGATGTGTTGTGGTGGACACCTTGCAAGGATCAGGGTTCTTCTTCAATCTGTTTATTGGGCAACAATAAAGATTTTTGGAAAGGTGAAGGGAAGCAGTGACTATTGAGAAGGAATAGAATTTTAGAGGCTAAGGAAAGGATACTTGCATTTATTACTCCTACAAGCTCCTCTCATTTATCATGTCTGTAGTATGGATAGATTTTAGCAACAACTATTTCACGTCCTACAAGAGATTTTGCTTATTGAGGTTTGTAGCTCCCTATTCTGCCTAAGTGACTCAGGTTTTAAGATGAAATTGAAATTGGTTTTATTAATTAAAAAGGAAACATAACATTTTATTACTTTACTCTTGCTCTATGAAAGACCCACACAGCCAGAAAATTCCCTATAAAACACTCAGTAAGCTTAACAAGAATATCAAATGCAGTGTAATTCGTGAAGTAAATGGCAAATTCTTATGTCTTTCAGCTACAGTCATCACAGGTGTTACATGTGAAAACAGATTTTTTTTTAAGTGGTTAGGAAGTTGCCAGTGTTCTTTTAAATTACCTGGGTTTTTTTCAGAAATATTTATTTTTCAGCCATTGTGTAGTTTACGATTTTGTAGTGAAATCTGATCCTGTAAACTTAATGGGGACTTCACCATTGACCTGAAAGAAGCCAGGGTTACACTTTTTTTTTGAGAGAGATAGAAAACAAAATAACACATAATTAGTCATTGTTTTTCTGAAACAAATGGTGTAACTTGTCTGTTGTTTGCTTAAGTCATCTTTTCAACAGTAATTATTTAGTCAGTTTCAATCAAAAATAATTAGTGCAGCATAAACAGTTTTGCAACTTGTAGAACATGACTGCAAAAGACCAGACCTTTTTTATTGTAAAAGCTTGAAGCCAAAAGCCATTCTTTAGTAAATAAAAGTCCTTGGGGTTGGCCTTGTAATTTGCAGTCACTGTAGGGCCACAAGAGTGTGGAGCGTCTGTCCTGTGGGCTGGTAAACCGCTGGAATCACCTGGGGCAACGGGATGGCCTCTGGGGTGTGGTGGCAAATGCAGCTGCTCTTGTGGATTGAATTTTTCTAATGAATAGATGCAATTGAGCGTATGATCAGTGACATTCCAGTAACCTGAATGGGCTGTACTGTACTTACTGTACTTCCTCAGAGCTTAAACAGCCACTGACATTGTGATTTAGAGTGGGCTGCAGAGTTCTAGATGAACTGTGGAATGTTACACACTTGTCACTTTTGTGTTTTTTGGTTTTTTTTTCTTTCCCTCAAGCAAGCTTTCCTTTGAGCAAAGGGTGCCTTTTCCGGGTGAAGATTTCTAGACATGGTTTGTTTGGGTAGCTATTTTAAAGAAAAAAAATCATGGTTTAGGATTTTTAACGGGCTACATACCTCCAGTAACATGCTATCCACTGTACAACTATGAATATGTGAAGTGGGGAAGTTCTTATGCTTCATTTTCTCTTCATTTTATAGATGTCTGTAGTAAAAGATGGACACGCCTCCTGTGCCTGTATCAGGGCATTCTGAAAGGGAAGATCTGTCCATTGGATACTAATTGTAGTGTCTATCAAGGAAGTGGAATGATGTCTGTGGGTAACGTAATGTAATGTGTCTGAGAATATCCAGTTAACTATCTTGTCATTAGTGTTACACTGAATTAATGAGATTCAGTTTGTAGAAGTGGGGTGGGGGGTTGTTTTTACCCATTTGCAAAGGTTCTACCCTCATTTGGGACTGCTGCTTGGTTTCAGGGAACTTTGAGAATGGGGAATAAAGTATTTATCTCAATTTGAACAAATGTTTGCACTTTAAGTGAGGGAAGTTCTGTTCTGCAAAATAGGCAGAAAGTCCTTTTTGTATTTTGCAGGTAGAACTAGTATTCTGTTTTTCCTGTTCTATATAGGGATTTGGGTCATGCTTGCTCACCTCTGATCTGTGTGCCATCCAGCAGTGTGTTACTGAGCAGTAGGACTTTCCCTCCTGTTGTTGGAGTGATGAGAGGAAGCAGGCACAGGGTAGAGTTTTGTTTTGATAACAGACTTGCTGAAGTTTTGCTGTGGTAAAATACCTGTTGTGATGTATTTGTTAAGAGGACAAGTCTAAAAAGACAGCTTGCCTTCAAGGTGAGGGCAGCAAATTTTGTAAGGGCAAATAAGGGAATTAATTTCTTAACATTGGCCTGTCCTGTAAGAAAATGTTGTGTTTTGCTTGAGTAAACTTTACCTGTGTTAGGAGTTCTGCATGCCCAGCTATTTACCAAAACGTCCGGGATGAACATCTTAGTCATCTCCTGGATGTTTTCAGTCCGGATTGTTTGGTTAATGTCTGAAGAATGAGCTGTTGTGATTGCCTGGGTTTTTCTGTGGAACACACGTTAAAGGTGAGGATCCCAGAATATTCTGGATTGGAAGGGATCCACAGGGATCATCACATCCAAGCCTTAAGTGAATGGCCCACACAGGGATTGAAGCCGTGCCCTTGGTGTTGTTAGCACCGTGCTCTGACCAGCTGAGCTGACGGGGTACAAGTCATTACAAGCTGTGTTGCAGGTCAAAACAATAGAAGTATTTTGGGTTACAGGGAGGAAAAAAGGGATGTTCAAATGAGGGCATTCACTGCTGAATGCAGGAGAAGGGTTTTATTTTAGCAACTGAAATAGATCTGATAATTCAGGCCAACAGTCTCTTGGGTGTTCCATTTGCATCGATCATTTGAAGGTAAATGTTCACTCTGCCTTCTCTTTACTAGATGTGTTGAGAGCTTGTTTCATAACCTTTCCCTATACTTTTTTCTTTCTAAACTCTCTTTTTGGTTTCAACCTTTTTCTCGTTTCTGAGAGGTTTCCAGTAGAAGCCAGTGTTCTTCCATCAAAGCATGTAACGGAATGTGTTTTCCCACTGATATGCCTGAGGTTAGCAACTACAGTCATTTCAGCTCTTAGTTGCTTCAGAAAAGAAATGAGTCATAGCTTTGCAGGGGCTGAAAGCAAAGGGTGAGAATTGCTCTTAAGCTGATACCTGCTGATACCTCTCTCTCTGAAGCCCTTTCTGTTGTCTCCAGTCTTCCTATATTGCTGTCAGTTCTTGATACTGTCTTAATGACTATACCTAGCAATATATTTGGGAAATTGGTTTTGGTATTGTTCTGTATGAGCATGGCTTGGAATATGCTTGTCCTGCAGAAGGAATAAAAGTATTTTCCCTTGAGTTTTTGCGGCAGTGGAAATAGTCCTTAACAGTAGCAAATGTTTGAATATTTTTCTTCCCATGACAGTATGTGGCATTTTGACAGCTGAGAAGTAACATGGCACTGAACAAGACTACAGTATGTTTTAAACTCTGCCCTTAATTCTTGTAAGTCTTCTTTCTTCTTTATCAAACTGTAGAATAAATTACATCTTGGTAGTAGGATTGTGTTTGAAATGACAGAACAGGAATCAGATGCCAGACTTCAACTGCAGATAAGTGTGAATCTCGAGTTATGTTAAACTTTTCTATTCCTCCTATCAGAGAAACATTCTAGAAGCTTGGGAGTTAATATAAAAATATAAAATTATATCTTGCTACAACAGGATATAAGATTAACTTGCACTGGATACTTAAACTGTACTTATTAAAATTTAATTGCCAGTAGAATTTTGACCTGTGGATTTTTCTTTTTAGTGAGAAAGGAAATGGCTTCTTCACAGTCACTAAAAAATCTGCATAAACATTTACTTCAGTCTCTGAATAAAAAAACCCTTGTGACCAAAAGTGAAGATTGCCATCATTATTATAACAGGAAGCTGATATCACAATGGTAGTAGGGTGTAACTGTTCCTTTTGCAATTTTTGTGTTCTCAGCCTAGATCTCTGCTGTTCTTTTCAGCTTGTATCTGAGAGGAACCAATGTGATTTTATACTGAGACTGAAAAATAGCATCTGCGCGTTGGGAGGGGAGTGTGGGGTGGTTTTCGGTTGTCTGTGTTTTGTTTTTTTTTTCTTAAAAAGATAGAATGATACTTTTAAACTTAGAGAGATTTCAGTAGAAGGACTAGATGCAAGACTTTTGCATGCTACAGTCCTTAGGTGTTGGTCAAGATGTGCATTTAGAATTCATTTAATTCAACCTAGGAATGTTTTTCTGGTAGTTGCTAAACTAAGTAAAAGCTTATGTTAAAGCTGCTAATTGAATATCCATATAATCAGCAAATAAAAGTTCGTGGCTAATTCTCATGTGATATGCATGTATGTGCCATACTTCTGTAGAGTGATTTTTTTTTAAATTAATTTTCCTAAAGCATGAGCAGATATACACAAAATAGCTTACAGTAATACTAGTTTTTCCTCAGTTTTTTCTTGCTGTACCCCCATCTTGTGCAGACCACAGCTTGTCGGTGCTCCCATGGGCCCAGCGTTCAAATTCTGCTCAGCAGCTCCTATTGAATGGCCATGTCCCATGTGTGTTGTCCATGTGTCCCCCTTAATCTTCCATAAATCAGGCTGCGGTACTTACTGTCTTTGCTCCTTGGGTACTGCCTCTCTGTGTGACTTGCAAATGCATGTATGCAGTGCTAGCTAAAGTACATGAGGAGAGACATGAAGGAGCCCTTCAGGTCTCTTTTCTTGGTGGTGACAGCTGATGGTTTTCTCATGTAGTGGATATGTCCATTAATTCCCAGCTGCTGCCTTGAATCACTCTTAAGAAACACCTGATTAGACCCAGGTTTTCCTTTCTTTGATCTAGAAAGGAATTCTGACTGATTTTCGAGCTGTGGATGTAGCTACTCTAGAGCAGATACTCTACAAACAAGTACTGCTGGAACAAATGCAATTTGTACCAGTAAAATCAAGGAGGGACAGGAGTAGGGTCTGTTTGTTTAAAGCTACAAATGTTTCTGTTAACTTGGGCTTTATACTTATGTAGGTTATGTGTATAGCATGTGAAATATATTCAACTTTTTCACTCTTTTTGCTTATATTTGTAACCTAACTGTGAGTGTAGCTTAGATCTGGCATTTTTATGTTGCTTGGAGTTGGGGCTTAGAGTGGGAAATGCTGTTCCTTATTTCTAGGTTTTTGTCATTCCCTAGCTATTTGAAAGAAAAAATTAAATTTAACAACCAAATTAGAGGCTGAAGTTGCTGTGGCATTGTGGTCTGTGGTGTTATTGTAGCAGTAGCAGCCTCGTATTGTCCAGATTGAGAGGGATCCCAATTTCCCATTTCCAAAAGATGCTTTAATAAAAGCCTGATGAAAGTCAGCCAGTCAAACTTTTGCTGTCTGCCTATTCTACACATCTGCTGCAGGTCACTCAAAATACTGTTGCTGATAGGAATATTTTTGACTTTATGTTACTTGTCAGCTTCTGTTGAGGAGGTTCTGTCAGCTCTGATCTAGATGGGGTCTTCCAGCTATGGCTGCAGCACAGCAGAACTGGTTTCTTTCTAATGGTCTTGTCCTGCCATCTGGGCTGTCACTGGCAGTTCACAAGAAACTTCTGTGTTACAAATTAGGTTTCATACAAGAGATGCATGTGTGCATATATGTATTTTGATGACTGGAGTGTCTGCATGGTACCAGCTGTTTGTGAAAAACTTAATCCATAGGATTTGGTACTGCACTGGGGATTTCTTTTTCAGTCTAAGTAAACAAGATTCTAATGTAGGAAGCTATGTTCTGCTTCCCTGCAGTGTAAGAGATGGATTTTTCCTGATGAGAAACTTGTGCTCTTCATTTTGAGTGAATCCAAGTGATTAAAAATATTTCCCCAGGGAGGTGAAGGATGAAGAGAATGAGAGAGGATATGAAAATACTTTAAAAAATATATTTCTAGGCCAGTTAATTTTCAGAAGTTTGAAGCCAAAGAACGCTGGGTACCTGTAACTTTGTGAATCAGGTAATGGCCGTGACAAGGACAGTCTATGAAAATAACTCTGCTGCTTTGTCTTTAATTGTTATCAGTGTCTGTGTGTGTGCGTGAAACTGTTACTGCAACACACACTGTCTCCTGTGCACTTAGAGAAATACACAGTGTAAATGGAAAAATATGAGATTTAAATGTATACTGCTTGAGCAACCAAGCATTTTGCAACTGTTTTCTATATCCTTCATTATCCTCCATTACTCTCCTTTTCTATATCTTTCATTATTCTAATGCAAGATTTGTAAATTACTCATTTAATCCAAAGCATGGAAACATGCAGGGCCTTACACCTCCCATGCATAGGAATGCTAGAAAGAAGACTACTGCTACTAGGTGATAATATGGTTAAGTTTTTGCCCTTTGAAGTGACTGACTTTAGAAGGACAACTAGCAGTGTAAAATTACTCCTGTATAAGTCTTTATATGGCTCTGTTTGGATTTTATCCACCATTTATGAATCCGTTGGATGGGGGTTATTTCAAAACAAAAGAAAATGTCAGCAGAGACTCAGAGATCACTGTTGCTGATCTGCAGCTTCATTCCCTCCCTGTTTGTTTCCCTTGTATCAGCTCTTCTAGGCTATTCAGGTCTATACCTTCCTTTCTTTACTTGTTGTCCTACTGCATTGTTTTTTCTGCTCCATTGGTTTGGATGACTAATATTCAACACCTCCTACAGGCCTTTTTCTATGTGCCTGTGAATACCCTAAATGAGTTGATTTTTTAAATAATTGCAAGCTATTAAGGAAGAACTCTTTTATAGACTTCAGCCTTTCATCTAAAAAAATTTCATGTGACATATTAAAGAATTATAGATGCAACTGTAATGTGACTTTGCCAGCACATCCCACAGGTTTTTATTTCTGCATCTCTTCTTCCATTCAGTGTCAGGGCTCCATAGGCTGTGCTTAAACCAGCCACCTGTCCCATTCATGCCACAATTGCTGTATTCATTCCACCTTCCTGCCAGACATCAGTCTGATAAAGATGCATAAAATACAATTCAAGCAATGTAATTGGAACCTTGGAAATACTAATGTATGTAGGGTATCCTTGTTTACAAAAAAAATTTCTGGTTGTACCAATTAAAAATACAAAGAGTTATGGCCAAAAGATGGAGACCTTTGAATCAAGACAAATTCACTTCATATTGGGCTTTTTTTGTCCTGGCTCCAAATGATAGGAATTCTACCTTGCTGGAGCCTGTTTTTTCTTGTTGTCCAGCACAGTTTGATTCTGTTGAAGATGATCCCTATATTTTAGATGATCTCCTGACTGTCTGTGTGATCTGGGCTGCCCAGACATGGTAGAAACTGTGCTAGAGCACGGTGGCGTTTTTCTCTCAGGTGGTCCTGCAGTTGCTGTGCTGGAAACTCACTTCCATCTCCTTTCTGTGATCCTTTCTTAGACCTTGGCCATCCTTCCTTTTCAGAAAATCTATTTGTTATGTTCATTAATGTGAGCACTACGTTCATTGAACGCTTTCTGGAAGGTGTTTTATGAAGAAACTTTTTAGGTGAAACGTGTGGTGTTGTGTTCATGCAAATAGTGGAGAGAAGATGTTGGAACAGTGTTCAGCAGTGCAAATTAAGACCTAGAGCCCAGGAGTCTACAAGTGGGCAAAAGTCATCAGTCTCTGGCAGGGCACATGGCGAGCCAGCTCCCCATTCTACAAAAGGAGAACCTCACTGGGAAGTGCCAGCAAATTCAAAAGCAAACCACAAGAATTTTCATTTGCGTTGGTGTGCCTACTCCCACCCCTCATCTCTCTGTTTGCTGAGAAGTGAACCTTCAGGGCTCTTAACCACATGAAAGTAACTAGAAAAAGTATTTTTCAGTACTACTTTGGTGCTGTAAAACCTTTTGCAACATATTTTTCCAGGAACTTCCCTGTGATTTGTAAGTGTTACAAACTGGTGGAGGTTGAGAACTTGCTGTTGCAGGCTCTGCTCCTCACTTCGGCAGGAATGGGTATTCAGATTTGCTGCCAGGGAGAATCTGTTGCACCCCTGAGCCTGGAACACGACTGCTCAGGAGGGAGAGTCTGAGACACAGTTCTGGTTTGGAAGCAGAGCTGCCTTCTCCCAGATTCCTGGGAAGGTCAGAACGTCCTGCTATGTGTTGAGCACCTTCAGGAACGCTGTTTTGGGCATATAGCTTGCTACATGCTTGACAGGGTTCCTTGGTTTTTTTTGCAAAGAACCATTTTGTTCTTCTTGCTTTGTGCAGGAGGGTTTGTGCTCCCGAGCTCACCAGTGTGTAGTGTAGTAAGAACTCAGTAATCACCCTGCCCTACACAGGCCAAAGAGCAACAGCGTTAGCACAGCATCTACATCTAGCTGGGGGGAGCTGGGGGGTCGCTGTCTTATTTTCTGCTATGCATAAAACTTCCTTCTCTTCCTTTCTCCCATTAACTTAGGGAAGTAGGACCATTGTCCAGCATTAGACAAAACCCTGAGTCAAACTAGTGGGGCCCTCCTTGCACACAAACTACTGAGCCCATGCAATCCCCACCTTCCTAGCTTAGTGAATTTAAGAGCTCCAGGTTACCTTGCATTCCTCATTCCCACCCTCGTTTCAGTGTTTTTTGTTTGTTTGCTGTCTAAAGTCACGCTTAACCCCTCATTCTGCCCACATGCTCTGTTCACAAGGCTTAATTGCTTTCTGTACTTCGAGGTAACATCCTCCTCCATTCTAAACGCCTGGCTTCTGTGCTTGTTGCAAGGGCTGTTCTTGCTTTTGAGAGAATAAAAGGTTTGCTTTTCATGTAAAAATAGCTTTATTATTTCCATACTCAAGGAGGAATCAGGGCAGGCATGTTTCCAGGTCAGCCTGGAGATGGGGTTGGATAGTGAAACCCGCTGTTCCAAAAATGGGCTGGAGCCGGCAACAGTTCTTGATCTGCTGAGCAAAGCTGGCTGGCTTGGAGGGAGGTGGGATCCCTTTTTTGGGTGCACAGGCATCATGCTGGTGTTCTGCTAGGGAGAGGAATCAAGCATTGTCATAACGAGCACTTTACTGTGTTCGGTACTTAGGTTTTTTTACAGTTTTCTGATAATCGGGTTCTGTTGGTAACTGTAGGTATGGGTTTTGAAAAAAAGATTAGAAAGGAAGGTTTCTTAGGGCATAGTTTATAATGCAAGTGCTTAGGGTATCTGAGTAGAAGGGATGTTTGCAGGAGCAGTCTGTATTGTTCCAAGATAATTCTCAGTTGAGTACTGAGTAAATAAACAGTAAATGTGCAGATTTTGGGTAATGTTGCTCTGTACTTGTTCTAGATAGTTCAGCTGTACTTTGGGTTTTGTTCTCTCTGGGAGTCTTCTTGTGAATCTTATTGCCGTGTATTTCTAGATTTATATAAACATGATGTGGGTCTTCTTCATCTTTGTATTTTGCTAGTTCATATTTTTACTTCCTTCGGGCTTATTTTAGAGGTCCCTTTAAGGCTTTTAAAACTCGTCAGCTTGAATTTTCCCTTTATCTTCACAAAAGTCACTACAGAAGTAAAAAAAGGCACAGAAGGGGAATTACAGACAGCATTAAAAATGCTCCTTCAGAACAGAAAAGCAGATTTAACATGAATTAAAAACTCAGCTCTGTTTCAGAGTTGCAAAAGCTCTTTTATTCACCAGAGAACTGTTAAAGCTAGTAATTTTTGGCATAGTGTCGGTCAGGGAAGCGTGACAAAGTGCAGTGGAATGCACTCAGCTGCGATCCAGCTTGTAGTGGTATATAACTTTTAGTGTATGGAGCATTGCAGGAAGTGCTGCAGGGGGATGGGGAGGCCTTTTCATTTCATCAGCTACCGAGTGACAGTGTCCTCCTTCCTCAGGCAGAGGTCTCTTGGTTGCTTGGGTCAGAAGACAAAAAGTGAAGAGCCTGCACGATCTGAGTTTCAGGTAGAACCCATCTCTGTTCTCTGAGCACTGCTGTGCAGAATGAAGTGAGATGAGAAAGCTGGGAAGAGCAGTGTGTTTGGGATTTCAGATTACCTGTGCATATATCTAGACTGGGATCATATCCTCAGCCCAACCATGCAAGAATGTGAAGATTCTTGAGCTGAAATTCTGCCCTCACTGGAATCAGCTGTAAAATTCCTAATGATTTCATCGGGCCAGAGCTTTGCTGCCTATTTTGAGCAATAAGAGTCCTCCTGTTCCACCAGTACACACACACACTAAGTCCATTTACTTAGACTTAGGGTTTGGCACAGATTTTGACCTTAAATGGAAGTATGTTCGAATCTATTTACTATTGGTAGCGTGGATTTCAGATTTCACAGACAGTTGAATAACGAGTTATATTAACCAGTTAAGATATTCCTGTACCCTGTAGCATACCTGTTATTTTCACTCTTTCTTCTCTAAATTATGATGTTGATGTCCACAGAATTTTCTAAACATTTGTAATGACATTATAAAAAAATATGATGGTATCTTTCTTGGCAGAACAAGATCTTTGGTCTATGACCTGCAAGTTAGAAATTGGGCAAAACTTGGTGTGGTGTGGCTGGTGTTACCTGTGTAAACTGCTAAAAAGAGCTTTACTGTTCACTTTGGGTTTCCCATTTGCATTGCAGTGATAATCAAATACAAAGTCACTCTTACGTGGACACCGCGGTACAGCTGTGTGGTGCAACATCGTTGCAAAAAATGAGGGCTCTACCCAGCAGACCTGACAGCCTGAATGGATTTTTCTGGGGTGCAGATGTAAGAAGGCTGCAGCACAGAGAAGATAAAAGGATAATGATATTTAGTGGTTTTATTGTTTGTATAGAGATCTCTGTTATTCTTACTGTCTGCTTATTTAACATTCTTCAAAAGGAGAGCTTGAGGTTGTATTGAAAACATGGGTAGATGTTCAGAGCAGGAATAAATGAGTAGTCAGCTGGTGGGATGTCCCAGTCCTTATGCTTCAGGTTAGAAAGAATGCAAAGTCACTTGGTGGTGAGATTTCTTATATGGGAACATTGTAATACTCATTGAAATCTCATTTGGCTTTCAGCACATAGACCCTATTTAAAATGTAGGCTGTCAGATTATTACAGGTTTGGGTACTCCTACTCTAGATTCTTAGCTCTGCCCTTCTGCAAAGAAAAGCTGCAAGCTGAAAACTGACTATTAAAATTGATACAGAAGAATCATTATAGTCACTCAAGTAATGGGCTACATATGGAACTGCTGTGGCTGTATTACTGATTCTTTTGCAAGGCAGTACTTCGGATAGTTCCAACATCTCAGCTATTGCACGTTCTGGAACATAAATCCTACACATTTCATTTCTGGAAAAAAAATGCCTGAATTTGGGTTTTCACACATAGTTCTATACAGATGTATATATGTGTACACATACTTCTAAGCTTGCCTGTCTTTGGCCTCTGTGGTTAGTCTCTGAAGGTGGTGGAAGACACTGGAAAGCTTGATTAAAAATAATTAACCATAATGTCAACAATTTAAAATGTTGATGGATGCCTTGAAGAAAAGGGATAGACAGTTGCAATGCCTGTAACAAGAAACAAATGTTGGCCTTGGAAGAATTTCTTGAACACTGCTGTTCTGGAGTCACTGCATCTGTGATTCTCCATCTCACAGTGCTATCCAAGGCAATGTGCACACAGCCAGAAGCCCAAGTAAGATGTACACAGAGTGGAAGTGAGGAAAGACCATTTTTCTGGAGCTGTAGAAACTACTCCAAGATGACCTCTCAGTGTAGAGTGATCCTGATCATGAAAGTACAGGGGACAATCTATCTCAATGTATCATTGCCATGGAGGCTTAGCTTTGTTTTGGTCTTGGCGTGCTTAAAGAATACAAACACAGATCTTCCCATGGGCCTGCAGTGTGGTCTGATGCAGGGACATATTTAACAGTACTTGGCAACATGCACACAGGTTAGAAATCAGTAGGATTAGTGTCTCCACCCAGTTCTCTCAGGGTGAGTTTCGGAACTTGAAACTTCATTGCCTAACCGTGAACATGTCCTTACCTTTGGCAGCTTTGTCAAACAGGTGCAGAGAAACTGTATTTCTTTTACGTCATGCAGAAGTTGAGACATTCACTGCTGCACTACTGCACATTGTTGTGTCTTAGTTTCTGGAACTCTGTATTATGAACCCTCCGTCCCATACCATGTAGTGTTGTGCTTGTTACTGCTAGTGTTACCCCATTAAAGCACAGTTTTCATTCTGCTTCTGAAATATTCAAGAATAGTTTTGCTCAGTGTGATTTTGTTGTAGACCTCAATTTTAAGAATATGTTTCCTTATGAAAAAGTGCACACTTGTCTCTTACTGGTTTATTAATACTTTGCACCCTTAAAGATTGTAGAAGAAACATTGCTGTCTTTAAACAGTATTCATGCAACTGAGCATGGGCTATAATAATAATAATAATAATAATAATAATAATAATGAGGATGAAGATAAGAATCACAGAACCACAGAATGGGTCAGGTTGGTGGGGACCACAGTGAATCATCTGGTCCCTGCTCAAGCAGGGCCATCCTGGAGCACCTGGCACAGGATTGTGTCCAGAGGGTTCTTGAATATCTCCAATGAGGGAGACTCCACAACCTCCCCAGGCAATCTGTTCCAGGGCTCAGTCACTGGCACAGTAAAGAAGTTCCTCCTTATGTTCTGTTGAAATTTCCGGTGCAGCAGCTTCTGCCCATTGCCTCGTGTCCTATTGCTTGGCATCACTGAGAAGAGCCTGGATCCATTCTCCTGACACCCTCCCTTTAGATACTGGTATGCATTGATGAGGTCCCCTCTGTTTTCTCTGCTCAAGGCTGAACAGTCCCAGCTTCCTCAGCCTTTCCTTGTAGGAAAGATGCTCCAGTACCTTAAATCATCTTGATAGCCCTCTGCTGGACCTGCTCCAGGAGCTCCGTGTCTCCCTTGTACTGAGGAGCCCAGAACTGGACACAGCACTCCACATGTGGCCTCACCAGGGCTGAATAGAGGGGCAGGATCAACTCTCTCAACCTGCTGGCAAAGCTCTTCCTAATTTACTCCAGGATCCCATTGGCCTTTTGGCCACAAGGACACACTGCTGGTTCATGGACAGCTTGTTGTGCACCGGGACCCCCAGATCCTTCTCCACAGAGCAGCTTTCCAGCAGGTTGGCCCCCAGCCTGTGCTGGTCCATGCGGTTATTCCTCCCCAGGGGCAGGACCCTGCATTTTCCTTTGTTGAGTTTCAGACAGTTCCTCTCTGCCCATTTCTCCAACCTGTTAAGGTCCTTCTGAAGAGCTGCACAACCCTCTGGAGCATTGGCCAGTCCTCCAGCTTTGTGTCATCAGCTTGTGAACTTGCTGAGGAGGCACTTTACCCAAATGATACTGGGCCAAGTATTGAACTTAATAGTAATAATGAAGCCTGAAAAACAATTGCCAGCTCTCCTGTCAAATGAGATGAGTTGAAAGCATTGGAAAACAAGAGTCTCCTAAAAGTTTGAGTAAAGGCATGAAGGAGAGAGGTGAGAAATACTGATCCACTGCCAGTATTACTGGGAACTACTAAGCAAATATATCAACAATAAGTGACTTATTCAAGAGAGTGTTTGAACTCTCTCAAACTTCTTCCTCAGACTTCAGCTGTGAAGGAAGGATGTATGGAATCGTGCCCTCTGCTCTGCTTTCCTCCCTCTCATTTTTTTCAGTTTAATCAAGTTCAGACTTCTCTAGAGTTCAAAATACTGTATTTTCATAAGAAATATAGTTGTTGTGGAATATATCCAATATATTCTAGAGTGTTAGAGGGTTTTTATTGGCTTGATACAGTGAAATACTTTTTTTTCATCCTCCTGTGGTTTAAAATTACTCGTCTAACATGTTGATTTATAGCCTGTCATGTAAGACTGTTTCCCCTTGGCTATATCTTTTTAAATGATCAAATGTATTTCTGAAAAATGTCCCGGTTTTGCCTTGAAATATTAGGTGATAACAGCACAACTAAGAGAGGGATTAGCTTGTTAAACTTCATATGATACCAACACAAAATACAGCAATTAAAAACTTTCTTACAGCAGCATAGAGGCAAAAAAAAAGAGAAAAACCGTATGGTCTGAGATATCACAAGCATATTCCATTCACCTGGGAAGTTTGGAGGCTGGTGTGAAGGAAGTAGAGGAGACTCCTGGGCTGGGACTCCAGGAGAGCAGCTTTTGTTGCTGCTGCCAGAGCCGCCCGTCTTCCCTCTTGTTCCTCCCCAGCTCATTCTCACAAGCTGTGCCAGGACAGTGTTTGTGGAGCTGAGCGGTGACCGATCAGGGAAGTGATCCAGGTCAAAAATAACTTATTGGGGATGTGGGGGGGACGTGAGTACAATTGAGGGGTACAACAGGGAGGCACAGAAAGGAGCAGAGAAGTTGAGAGTGGTGGCAGCTGCCTTGGCTGTCAACCACCACCAGAGGAAATGCCGAGAGAAAGCTCAGCCTTGCACTCACATGCTCTCCTCCTTCCAGCTGTGCTCCAGAGAGGCCCATCTGCTCGCTGCTGGCTCCTCTTGCTCCGCCTCTCACCCAGGTCTTACTGCCCCAGCTGAGCTGCTGCTGGAGTTAACCCTAGCTCACTTGGGGCAAAATGCTTCAGTAGCTAAATCATAGGTGTGTGCTAACCCAGCTGTCTGTGGTGGCAAGTGGACAGCAGTGTGGTCAGGCAAGAGAGAAGCAGGCGGTACCCCCGGCACAGGGAGAAGCGACAGGCAGCCAGGGACAAGATGGAAATAGTTTTCTGCCAACACACTTGCAGCTGGAAGATCTGTGTGAATACTCAGCTATGAATGCTGAAAGTACTGTTGGGGTCGTTTTTTATATTGCTCTGCTGATTCCACTGATGGCTCATGACAGGTTTGTGAGAAGATATTGATATTAAGGGGATGCATTGAGGAGAATCTTCCCAGAGGATTTATTTTCTTACAACAACCTAAAATACATCTCACAGCTTTTGCATGTAAATGGAGTGGAGCAAGAAAGATGCTTCTTCAGTACTGTGTGTCTTGACTATTAACATGTGCCAATTGGCTGGTAGCCATCAGAAATAACATCGAGGTGAACTGAGTGAAGATACTGTTAAGGAAAAGCAATGGTGTAAAAAAGGACAATTTGAGAGATAATGTGGAAACCTAGAAAGACAGTTTTGTACTTCCAAAGTGTACTTTTGAGGGTAATTCTAGAATAAAAGCAAAGCTAGATGACTGTCAGTTCTTTCAGTTCCTTTCAGTTCTTCTGTTCACTAGTCTCTAATATTTATCCCCTACTCTTCTGTGTTGAACTGGACTTGGATTCCTGCTTACAGTGTTTCTCTAGGACACTGATTAAAGTGTGTGTTACCAACTGGCTTCCATTTATTTTTCATTGATTTACTTATTTACTTATTTTTAGTCTGTTCTCATGGAGCACAATAAAGGAGCAGTCAAGTGAAGCACGATCACAGAGCAGAAGCAGTCTTTTCTTCATGCCTGCCATCAGTTTTGGGGACCTCAGTGGGCATTTCTCCCTCCCCCCAGTAGCTCCCGCTCTGAAGAAGATGCAGCTGCTCTCTTGGGGGAATTGTTTACCTCTCTGTGGAATCTTGTCCTGGTCAGCTATGTGCTAAGAATGTGAATAATTTTGCTGCGGCTGCTTTACATGTAAAAAGCCTGACCTAAAGATATTTTATCCAGCTGAGGGTTTTTTCCTTTCCTTTTTTCTTTTTTTGCCTCTAGCACTGAAAGATTTGAGAGTTTTATCTTGCAACTGCAGAAAGTTGCAGTGCCTTTGAGTGGTACAAAGCATTCAGTACAAAGAGATATTTTTGTAGTCTTGAAAATCATTAAATGCCAGTCAGTGCTGTTTAGCAATTCCTACTTTTGAACCTGTAGTTATGTATATGTATTTGATAGAGTTAGTGAAACTAAGTTAAGTGCTGCGTGGAGACTTCTGGAAAATGTCTGGTAAGATCCCTAGTGCTGCAGCGTATATTGCATTACAAGATTGAGCATATTGATTTTAAAATATTAAAAGCTGAATGAATGCCTCCTTATATTTTTGAATGAGAATTTGAAAAAAAGAAAGGTACCATTGCAATTAATACACAAAATTCAAAAATGCCAACAAAATTTAAAAAAATGGTATTGTATGTAAAAGTTTTGCACCTTCCTAATCTGAACAATAAATATGGCAAGTTGCCTTGCACAGCGCTTGCATTCTGCCTGTATGTGTCTCTTCTGAGAAATATTAGGAATCTGGAGATAAAACCCAGATGTTTCTTCAGTCACGTGAGGTGTGCACTGGGAGCTGAGAGAGAAAGTAGCCTTCATTTGTCTCACAGTGGAGCTGCAGTTCTCAGATGTATTTTTTCCTTCAGACTGTGCGTTACTGCTTGATGTCTGTTGGGGTCCCATTGTGGTACAAATCCTCAAAGGAGAGAACAGTTCAGTGGTAATGCATTCCAGCCAGATATCCTGGAGGTTTTATAAGTTCTATTAAAGTGCTCCCCAAAGAAAAATTAGTGGAGAGAAACACTCATAAACCTCTAAAGGCCATATCAGGAATACGCTTGAACCGTGTTTGAAAAATGATGTTAGTACTTGACCTTGAATATGAATGGGCAGCTTAATTTTGCTGTCTTCACTTGAATTTTCCTTGCCTTGAAGGTTTCCAAACAGCACTTGAAAGTTCTAGGGGTTTAAAACAGAAAAAAACACCGTATAATGTTACAATAAAAGGTTGGGAGAGGAGTATCACTATTTAAATGTTAAAATGTTATGAAATATAACAAAATTTGTAATGCCTTAAGTAGGCAGCCCTCAGTAAAAATGATAGAGGCACTGATAACAGGGATAGATGCAAAATTCAATTTGTAGAGTTGAATATGGAGAACTACAATAAACGGTACTAAAGCATTGCAACTTTGCAGCACCATGTAACTTTCTGGGGAGCAGCTGTCTTTGGCAGCACGGAAAAACTCCTCCAGTCTTTGACACAATTCTTTTCTGTGCTTTGGGGCTTTATTCCTGGACAGCAAAGCTCATAACTCATCTTGCTGAATCTGAATACCCAGTTTACAAGTTCCTTGTATCCAGTTTGGCTAAGAAGGAATTTGTAAACTTCATGACTATCTGTAAAAATCCCGTTTTGTACATATTTGTAGGTATCTATATAGTAGAAGGAAGAGCAATGGGAGCATTCATTTTGGTGTCTGTGGCCACTGAAAAGAAATGCTTTGATACACACATAGCATTATTGTAAATGTAATGCCAGACAAATGCATTTTTGGCTAATGCTTGAGCAATAAAATTAGCAAACACATCACTTGCTGCTAATGAAGAGGAATAAGCTCATCATGAAACCTTCACTGAACTGCTATTCTATCCAGCTTGATTTATATGCCCTGATAGAGTGAGGAACTGACGTCTTAAAAAAAAAGGATGAAAAAGAAGAAAAAAGGGGAGATATGTGTGGTAGTAGAAAGGGGTCACACTATCCTTCTGACAGCTCAGTATGTGAGAAGTGGGTCTGGAGGAGAGCGTGGATGGCCTGCTGTTCTTGCAGCAAATACACCGTGGTTGCTAATAAGTGTAAATAGTAATACCACAAAATAGCCCACCTGAGAGGAAGAACACAAAAGAACCCAATCCCAAAAGTAGACTTAAAAGAATTTGTATAGTGCTTTTTAAATGACAGCCGGCCTCTGCACAGCAAGGTGTTGCTTTTGCAGGAATTGCCATCTTAATATATTTAGTAATTTAAGATGCATTAGATCAGGAGTAGGTTGGGTTTTGGTTTTTATTTTATAAGATTGCACACCTTGAGTGTACGGATGCTCATTTGGACCCCCAGAGTGCAGAGCAGCAGATTCACTTCTTATGCATGGCTGGATTTCATATATGAGGATCCTGGCACACAACTGGCAGTGGAGCTGTCCTGGAGCACCTTTCTGAAAACAACAGCGCTGTTCTGCAGTGTGATGCACCTTTCCCTCAAGGCTGGGTTCAATTCTGCCTCAGCTTTGAAGGTGCCTTCTGAACAAGGTTCTTTACCACGTTCTCTGTATGTTGAGAGTTTGTGAAATTTCAGTGGAATCAATAAATTCCTGAAGGCAACTTGCTATGATTTTTTTCTCTAGGAACTTATACTGGTTCTTTTCTGGGTGCTGCAGTGTTATTAATATCCTCAAATTAATACTTACCTTCGTATTAGTATCAGCACTGTTGGCCAGATTTGCATATGTCATTAGGCTGAGTCAGACAAGGGCAGAAGTGAAGGAATTAGTCTGACTGAAGTCTGTCCATTCTCTTGAGTGGAAAAATTTCGTGATGGCATTGGTGATATGCACAGCACCTCTCCTGCTCTGCCAACTGCTTCAATGTACTTTATGAAGTAGTGGTAGTAAAAGACTTCCTGTGTTCCTGTCTTTGTCTTTTCAAGCTGAGTTCTGTCTTTAAATTAAGTTTCTGGATTCATTATTGCTTTCTAGATGTAAATCATACCAATCCAGAGGAAAGTTTCAAACCAAATGGTGACTGGGTATTTGAAGATTCTTTGCCTGTGCGTACCTTCCTCCTAGTTATAAAGAATGTAACACCTGATATTGTCTGCTACTGGGTTTTGGCAATTCTGCTACTCCATGCTGCTGCTGAAAGAGTTGTTTGCTGCTCTTTGCATCAACCCAACTGCTTTACTCTTAGGATAAAGAAAGTAGAAAACAGGGAAATGGGAGGTGTTGCATTCAACACTTTAGTAACTTGAACCAAAATCCAGAGGCTTAGTAAAATGCTCTTCACTGGCTTGGACTTCTCTGCCATGTAGAAAGGATTTGCTTTGGAGCACCAGATAGGTGACTCTTGTTCTTAGAGTTACAGTTGTAAGCCTCAGAGTTTGCCCAGTGTTTGGCTTGGTGTGAAAAGGGAATGGTGTGTTTGATAACAACTCTAATTGTTAAAAAAAGTGAACAGGCACCTGGAAGGGGTGCTTTTTCAGTGAATGTTACAGGAAGATGATAATGCTGCTTGGTTTGGGACAACTCATGCTGATACTTGAATTTGTTTTACAATTGCTTTCTGTTTCCTTTGACTCAGGGTTCAAAAGCTTACCTTACCTTTGCAATACTAGAAGTATTGATGAATAGTGCTGTGGCTTGCCTTGTGGGAACAGGAGAAGCTCTTAAGCCACACTGGTTAATGCAAGGCATATGGCTGCAGCACTGTGTGATAGAATACAGGTCACCGGAGTGGCTGCCAGACAGAAGTGAACTGGAGCCGAGGCTGAAACTGCTACAGACCATGTCCAGAGAAGTGAGAAGTTCCCTGTTCCTGTAACAAAAACAAGGGAATTTCAGGGCAGTAAAACAGCGTCTTTGGAAAGGAGTTATGTACACACGTGCACGCGTGCATGTGCATTCACTCACGCATGAAGTAAGCAAAGCTCTTCCATGCTGCTCTGTAACATAAACCTGCCAGTGCAGTAATTTGTAAATGCTGTTTATAACATGATTTCCCTCTCTACAAGGTTTCTGAACTAGCACATAATAGTGCTCCTGCTCCAGTGCTAAGGAAAATCAGGAGAGATTTGTCCAACTTCTTGTCTGTTGATGGACCCGCCATGGGTCATTTGGTTAGACTTGAACTCTAAATAGTTCAAATAGCTCTCCAATGAACATACTGAAAGAGTAATGAGGAGTGGTTATGGCTGTATATACAATTGTTTGTTCTGTTTTAAATTAGAAATCCTTTTCAGAACAGGATTCTTCTCTAGGTTCTGTGTAGGGCTCAGCACAGTGCAGAAGGCTTTGGGGTGCCATCACAGTAGAAAGGATTTTGTGCAGGTAGGAGATACCTCAAGCTCTGCAGATGTACAAATACACATTTTCCCTGCCTCCTTTATTTTACCATTAATGTAAACCTGGCCCCTGTGAATTTTGGAATATAGATAGTCCTGGAGCACTACATGTGTTCAAAATGGAATACTGTGTGATCACTCCTAACAGCTCTGTGCTGATGTGTTATCTGAAGCAAAGTGTGTGTTTTCCAGAATGGGAATTTTCTGTACTCAGGGAACTATTCCTATTGCCTGCTACTGTTGGCCAAGTATGATTGCTAAGCCAGGAGCCTGTGCTCTGTGAAAGGTTGAGGGAGAGAGCATGTGCCTTCAGAAAGAGGTATCAAATCACCACATATCTGGGGTGTTAACAGTATCATTCCCTTCAGCAAACATCCAGGGAAACAAGGCTTCTGCCATCAGCTTTTCAGCCACAGATGTGATTTCTCCCAGGTCGTGCAGACAGGGAGAGCAGGTTATTTGTCACTGTTCCTCAGGTCTATCTATTAAGTTGCCTCCATGATTAAACTCTCTGCACTCAGCTCCTTTTCCTCTCTTGCCTGTGTCCTGGCTGGACAAGAGCAGCTCAGCTCTGTTCTTTCTTCCCAGCCTACTTCAAAGAAAGGGAGAAAAAAAAAAGTGTTACTCATGGTGGCTTTTAGTTATTTTCACTCACTTTGTTGTTGTTAGTGCTGTGGTCTCTCTTTCCTTGCCTGTTTGTTCCTTCATGGCACTTGACTTTGTGCAGACTGCAGGTTTGTTGCCTGGGGCAGGACCTCTTCCAGCTCCTGCAGGCCTTCCCCTTTCCAAGTCCTTTCCAGAGCACCTGACATGCTTCCAGAAATGGTACAATAAACATATATGTAAACATAATGAAATTACTTGTCTGACTGGTGACAAATAAGAGTCTTATTTCTTCATTAAAGAAGTTGTCATGTCTTTTTTAACATACTGCTTTCAAGGGGCTCACTTGAAATTAGATTAATTTAGAGGCGATCATATATACAGATGTGCACCCATTATAATACCTATATGCATGTCAGTGCATACACACACTCTCTAGGACATCGACAGGAGTTGTCTGATGAAATGTTCTGATTGGATTTGAAACCTGACATTGCAATGCATGTATGTTTTTTTCTTTAAACAGATTGCATCTCTTGAATAGTTCATCAGAGCTTCTTGAAGTGTTTACATACGTGCTCTTTGTCTGGAGATGCCTTGTTATAAATACTTCCTTCATTTTACAGGCATTTGTTTGGAAATATGTTGAGCAGCCGTGCTTGGTTTATTTCCAAATGTCTTAGCTTTGGGACCATGGATTGGCTTATAGCCTGAAGTTCATATCTCTCCTTTTCAGGGGAAGAGCCATATTTGAACAACTCGTGGAACACCAGGACTGTAGTGTAAAATGGGAGGCATCCTCTGTGAAACACCCGTGGCCAAACACAGTGTGTCTTGCAGTGAGCTGTGGGGGGGAGATGTTCTATACAGGTTCAGTTAAAACAACAAACAAAGCAGGAGAAAACAAAATAAAGAAGAAGTTCTATGCTGCTACCTAGTACAAGTTGCATAGTGTTAAAAAAGAAGTATTTTGATGTAACTGTTACCTTTTGAGGCATCTGACAAGAAGCTGTATCATATTTCCAGTTACTCTTCTCAACTCTGTTTTTTTTGTCTCCTACCCTTTTCAAGCTGGTGAAGGTGTTACGGTGGCTGTTCTTTATAAGTACCCTGCTGCTAAATCTACATAGCATTTTCTTCTTGTCTTGGAAGAACTTAAATAGCTTTGATTAGTCATCCAATTAAGGAGAAGCAGCTGGGAAAAAGCAGTAGAAAAGTCTTGTGAAGGAACTTAGTATTTGCTCTAGGGCTAGTAAAATACAAGAACTGAAGTGATAAATTTCAAATATTGGTATCACTTGTCTGGTTTATTTGTTTGAAGTTTAGTCATCCAGAGCTGTTTTAAATCCAAAAAGATACTAGAAACATTTTGATCACCAAAAGATTCTTTTTGCAAGTAAAAAAAAGTAACCAGATGATCTAGCTACTTTTGTTTTATTTTGTTTCATTCCTTCCATAGCAATAGGAAATATAGCTAGGGAAGAAATACAGTTGGACATCAGGAAGAGTTTATTCATGGAAGGGGTGATTAAGCATTGGAGTGGATTGCTCAGGGAGGTGGTGGAGTCACTGTTCGTGGGTTTAGTTGATGTGGTGGTGTTTGGTCAAAGGTTGGAGCCGATGATCTTGGAGGTCTTTTCCAACCTTAATGATTCTGTGATTCTGTGAAATGTGCCATATTCTGTGCTTTAGAGGATTAAGGTAATGTGTTTCAGGGTTGGATTATGGTGGCAGTGATACAAGGGTTTCTATGCTGGGAGACAGTAGAATTGACATTTCAACCCTCCAACGTCTTTTTGGGCTGAACGTAATGACCTTACTTTAATAATGTTATCTTGCTGCCATAAACACAACAACAGCAGGACCCCATTGTACTGGATACCACACAAGCACAGAGTAGTAAATATAACAGCCTTCTGTAGGTGACTGGCTAAATAAGGACTAAAAGTGATGGAAGGCAAACAGAATGAGCAGTGGCATAGCAGTGACTGTCACATTAGATTTATTTTTATTGTTTGTCTTCTGATAGGGCATTTACTGGAGCACTGTGTCATTTACAAAATCTTCCTTTCATCTTTTGGCCATACTCCCTTTGTTAGTTCTGCAAATATCCCTTGAAAATGTTATATGAAAACCTTCTGGTTAAAGTTGTTCCTTACCTGTAATTCCCTCTTCCCAATTTACAGTCATGTATTTTTTTCATATGTTGATGTGATTTAACTTAGTGAGTCTTAACATTTTGTCACCTATCTGTATTCTTTTTCTGTCTGCCCAATTTTCTGTACTGCAGTGAGTCTCTTCTGCATACTTTAACCTTTAGTAAGCCTGGTATTAAAAAAAAAAAGGAAGCACTCTGACAATGTGAGGTGGGAATGCACAGTCGATGCATAGCAGAGCTAGAGCATCTGACCAAAATAATGGATGACCTTCAGAGCTAGAGTGCTAGCAGAATTGAAAATAATTCAGGAGCACAAAAGGTAGCTGTAAACAAGGACTAAAAGCCAGGATTAAAGCCCTGAGCTCAAACTTCCTCTGCTGAAATCAACAAAGAAAAGGAGTGACTTTACCACAAGGATAACTTTTCCACCACTGTTGGCACATCATCAAGAATGGTGTGTACAGTTCTTACCAAAATCATGTCCCAATGAGATGTTTCTTGATACAGAGATGGGGTACTACAGCAGTAAAGACAATGAATATCTTGTTTTACAAGAGAAAAAAAGATCAGCCCTGGAAGCCAAGCTGTGAGCATCCCTTAGGATGAAGGGGGCTCACTCTGTAGGTAACAGCAGAACTGCTGTGGAAAGACAATCAAAACTGAAGGCAGAGGGAATAAGCTGACCCTGCATAATTTAGACTGAAAGTAAGAGGGAGGTTTATTACTGCCAAAGCAGGATAGCTTTGGGGCAGTGAGGGCAGAAAACCCTTAACTAGCCATGGGGTAGGTCTCCCTGAGTTTCTGCGTGGGTTACATAGTTTCAGAATGGACTAAGTGATACTGCAGCACTCAGTAGTTTTCTGCCACTGCTAATTTCCTCCTGCTTTTTTTGATCCATTAAAATGAAAAAGCACTAATGATACTCAGGATAATATCTTAATTGTGTGGCTAAAATATTTTAATCAAGGTTACGGTAGGCATGGGAATTTGTGTGCAAAATTTAGCCCCTGGTGTTAGCAACCTGCAAACAGGCAAAATAAAAGTAGAGTACAAAATTGGACAAAGTGTCCGACTAGAGAATAATTACAGAGAGAAAATACTACTAAATAAGTTTCTGTGTTTCTGTGTTCTGTGGAACTGCAGCAGTTCAAATAGAGTACATTGTATACATTGTTTCCTGAACTTTTTGGGTTGTGCGTGTTTCAAATCATGAATGAAAACTCCTACAATGGGGGGCTATCACAGAAAGGCTCGTAATCAATGCTGGATCATCTCTTTTGGCATGAGCTTTATTTTTTTCCCTTCTGCAGGGAACTTGTATCTATTTCCTGCATCTGTTGCCCATCCTTCTTAGTGAATGGAAAGCAAGTAATTAATTTTTGTTGTTGTTAGCAATTAATTACCCTTGCCAAATCTTGGAGAACCTATTGTCTCCTTCAGACACAATGTTCTTGGGAAAAAGTCTTACTTATTGTAACCTCTTGTGCAATCTTCACTTGGATGATAAATACATCTTGGCAACGAGGAGCTTTCTGAATGAAAAATGTTGCTGGACAACCCTGTAGTACAGCAAGAACGCAAACCTCTGCCAACGCTGGTGGAGTGCAGCCAGGCGAGAGGGTAAAATGGGGAAAGCCTTTCACACTGCCTGCAGAGCACAGAGTGAGATGAAGTCTTTATATGCACGCATCCAAATATCTGTTTACCATCAAACAAGGATTTTTCCTATTGAGCATCTGAGCTCAAAGGTGGCCTTCCTTCTAGAAAAATCTTGAAATCTGTTGGAAAGCTGCCATCTACCAGTGCAAGACTGGGGAAATATGGACCGTGCAGCCATCTGGTTTAGGTAGCCCACTGCAGGAACTAGCTGGGAAACTCCACCCTCCCCATTTTTCTCTGTGAATCCACAAATTTGGGATCCTGCAGAGCTTCCTTTCTCTGCTTTGTGGTTCATGGCCTGACTTGGGTGTTCCATTAGATCTGTCCAGAACCGTAACTGACTACTGAAACCTCATTTTATTATTGCAGCTCCTACATTAGTTACAGAGTTATTAGAATTAATTGTAATGCACGTTTTCCCCTTGTAGCTCTTCACCTTTACTTTCACTGGTTGATTTTCTCATCAATATTTAGTGATGTCTGGACACAAAAAGGTGCATAAAAGCCTTGCACAGAGGGATGTTTGAATCCTCCAGAGGAAATATAGAGAATACAACAAATGGGTTGGGGCCAGGTCCTCTCTGTTCCCTTGAGGTTTAAGTGCACACTGCCAGTGGCTTGTGTTTCTCCTTGGGCCTGACAGCTGGCTGTGGGGCAGCAGAGCACAGCCAGCAGACAGGTTTCTCAAGCCATGCTGCAGCTGACAGTGCTTGGCCTGGTGAAAAGGAATCAATCCAATACAGAGGGTCTGATGCAGTGTACCTTGCATTTAATGGAAATCTTTGTTGACCTCAGTGGGAGCTGGATTTGATCTTGTGCCTACTTGAGAGTTTTGGCGTTGGCTACAGCTCCAAGTGGCTTTTTTTCCCCTGGCTCATTTCTGGTTCTTTTTTTCCCTTCTTTTTTTAAAATGTACTTACCTTTGAGTGGTGTAACATCAAGACATTTCTATCCATGTCAGTATAGCTGTGCACTTATCCTCGCCCAGGGTCTGTCCCCGTTTCCTCAGCCCATCTACTGTCTACCCTACTGGTTTGGAAGATTTTGGCATTGATTTCCCTCCTTCTTGAACCATTCTGCTGCATCTCACAAACACCCTTCATCTCACTTATGCCTCTGCTCTCCAACTAGTGTAATTACTGACACTGCTTAATCCATCTTCTGCCCTTCCTCCTAAACTTAAAAAACAGTCCTTACATTGATTTCTGGCAAATGCAGCGCAGGCTCTGGCCCCAGCTGCCAACAGGGAGCCAGCTTCCCTTCAGCAGGCTCCTGGAGGCCATCCTTCACTGCCCTCATCCCAGCCATGCTCCCTTGCTGGGCAGAGCTCATTGCTGTGTTGCACATAGGAAGGAGAGGGCCACCATGCTCCAGGAGCCAGCAGCCACCTCGAGCAGAGCACACCCTCTGTGAGCCTCAGCCACTTACCAGGAGGTTCTCTGTCCCCCAGGAAAAGGTGCTGGAAGTAATGGAGCCCTTTTCAGGTGGCTGCTGGAGAGAAGAGAGCATGGACACTGTAGGCATGGACAGCAGCATTTGGAAAAACAGTGCAGGGGAGGACAAAGGCCAGCTGTAACAGTGCTGGAGCTTCTTGTTGCCTCCCACTCTCCTTGAGTATCACATGCCCCCAGAGGCATGTGTCTCCTGGATAGAGAATTATGATTATATGTGATCTACCTCTGAGGAAAAGTTTTTTCCTTTTGTATGTGGATTCTTTTTTCCTTTGGTTTCTCTCCATTTGCTTGGAGATGATGTGAGGTTTTTGTGAATTAGTATCAGAAACTAATGTTTGTGTCTCATGAGAGTTACAGGGGAAAGGGCCAAAACTGTGGGACGGTGTACAGGAGAATCACAGGTGTTCTTTTGAACCACAAAAAATCTTACTTCATTTTTTCCAGCAGTAATGTAAATGCTGAGCAAACAGGGTGTGTAATGGGGAAACCCTTTGGAGGGTGGGAGCTGACCTAATGAAAGATGAGAAAAGGGGAGCTGGAGCATGGGGCTGCTGCTGCACTGGGGGCTTGCAAGAGTCAGGTTGCCAGTGACACACCTGCTGGTCCCAAGCTCTTGCTGGCCCCTTAGGTTATCCAGCAGGGCCCAGTGAAATGTATTGTGCTAGTCCCTTTGTGTTATTCAAACTGAAGTTTAAATATGAAAGCCCTGAAGGTAGAACATGCATCTTCAGGAAGACCAGTGTTGTTTTTAATCTGCTTTTCAGACATGGGCAATGGCAAAAGAGTAGAAAGTACTGTCACAGTATGGGGGGAAGAGCTTTCAGAGATGATATCACTATGCTGGTGATAAAAAAATCTCCTATTTTAGCCCCTTTGAATTGTATACAGCTAACACAGATAAGAGGGAGAAATGGACTATATGGGCTGTTTTATTAAACATTAATACAATTGTTTACCAAGCATTTATTCTCGTGGTACTTCATTGTTTCATTGCAGACAAAACCCAAAAAAAACCAACATCCAAACCAGCCCAAGTGTGCTTATAGAGAACATTCAATTTAGGAAACTAAGACTTGTGACCTAAGGCTAGATCCAACTGTTGTAAATGGGACAGAGTGTGTTAGCAGCCGTGTGGAACAGGGCTGTAAAGCCCAGAGTCCCTGGATGGTGAGAATGCTGAGCACTAGGAATGTGAATTTACTAATAGTTCAGAAATGTATCCACAAGAAGAAAAAAGAAAGAGGAAAAAACATTGTGGGAAATTCTTTCCTTCATACATGATATTTTTCTGTTGATTTAAAATTGCCCTTAGTAATGTGTTGATGCCAGTGAAGGATTTCAGCTATAGGAAATGTGAAACCAACTACTGTCTTTCTATGAATTATGAGTCATAAATTGTATGAAAAATATTCAGCTTGCTATAGCTGTTCCCCAAGCAGAACCTCTGAGTAATGGAGAAAATGCTGCCCTTTTGGAGAGAGGTGGAAGGGTCTGAGTTGAGCGGAGGAAGAGGCGAAGGGCCAGCGTGTGGCTCTGTGCTAAGTGTGAATTGGGGTCATCTGAGATGATCCTCCCTTGCTAAGTAAACAATTAGCGAGTGTGTTAAATGTCCTTGCCGCTCAGCGAGGTGGAGCTGCCCTTTGCTCCAGCTGTGGTTCCCGCCTGCCAGCCAGTGCCCGGGAGGGACCCGTGGCAGAGCCGGGCGCCTGTGCCAGCCCAGCTGCCACATCTGCAGCCTCTCAGCCAGGCCGAGGAGGCACAGCCTCCATCTGATTCAGCGCTCAGTGGACAGGTTGCCAGGATAGAATTCCCCTAAAAATAGCAGTAAAGTGGCAAGATAATAGGATACTGACATTTGCAGGCAGTCCTTGGTTGTGGCAGTCGTTTCATCCAGCTTCAGCCATCTAAGAGCTGGGAGTTCAGTTCAAGTTAGTTCTCCAATCATCTGTCACCAAGGTTTATCTCTTGTAATATCTGTTTTATTAATTGCCTGTTGGAGGTGATCACAGAGAGGTTCTCAGCAGCTACCTTTGACTAGGTATCCAGCTTTTTGATGCGTAAAGTTCTGTGAGTTGAATTTGACATTAGAGCTCTGGATTTCAGTTTCTCCATCATTTCAGAAAAGATCATGCAGCCTCATGTGGATTTGTGAATTTTGCTTTGCAACCGTGCAATGCTAGAGTCATTGCTGAAAGGTGCTCAATATACCTGAGCTATAAGTAAAAGTATAAATAAACTGCAGGGGGCTGTGACTTGCTGGCTGGAGAGCAGGTGTTGCTAACCATGGTTGTGTTTGAAGTTTAACTGGAGCATTCATATTTGCCCCAGTTTTAGTTTTTGGGATGTGTGTCTGGCACCCCTTTTAACTTCTCAGTGATGGACGTGTGCCCAATAAAGTACAGCTAAAAAGACCGACAGTGTGACTTTCAGTTTGGGATGCCTGGTCATTTTCCAAACAAATAGTGAATGATGTCCCAGCTGTACTGGAAACAGCAGTTTTTCTTCCCTGTTGACTCTAGTGAGCAGAAATCAACCCTTACCTACTTAGCTCTTGTGGCATCTGGGAAAGGATAAAGCTTTTACTGTGTTCAGGTGTGACTGAGAGACGTTCTCAAATACTAACAGCTAGATTTTCATTTCATTTCATCCAATGTTAAACTATACTGCCTCTTCTGGACCTGATTCAAAGATTATTTTAAGGAATCTCAAAGTACACATTTCAATTCAATGTTTCTTTAATTGCCAGAATCTGGGTAGGTTGTTGTGTGTTTTGTTAGTTTCTTCTATAATTTTCGAGTTGTGTACGGTATGTAAATGTTTTCAAAATATGAGTCCATTTGGCTTCAGGCAGCTGTGATCTGATATTTGAAATGTTCCTATTAATGTAAGAACACTTACTGCTTTCCAGCTTGCAGTACAGTGCTTGGGATTTGTCTCAATGTGATTCAATTCTGGTTTGCTTTATACAGGAGATGGCTGTTCGAGCACTGAAGCAGACAGGTAGCAGAAGTATTGAAGCAGCTCTGGAGTATATCAGTAAGATGAGCTACTTGGATCCTAGAAATGAACAGATAGTACGTGTAATTAAGCAAACCTCACCAGGTAAGCATGAACTTTTTTTTTTATTGTGTTCTTCTTTCTTGCAATAAGCTAAAATAGGGTCATTGCTCGTGAGTCATGCTCAGGTATGCCGCATGTGGCCCAACTGGGATGTGCTGCACTGCAAAAAGCTTGAATCCAGTCTTCAAGCTTACATACTTCAGTAGACTATTCTTACAGGCCTTGTGAAGTCAAGATTTTAAGAGGAAATTGTTTAGGCATAAATGGGCCAAGTCCTGTGATTTGTGAAAGCTAAAGAACCAGAAGAGGAACAAAAAAATAACAGCAGCACAGAGTCTCCTGTTGTGTTTTTAGCACAGCCAGTGCTTTATACACCTGCAATTTGTCCTCAGATCAAAGAACTGATGAAAAGTGCTGTTTCCACTTCCACTGGAGGAATGCTGCTATCTTGTCTCTGCACATTCTTCAAGCTAAGATTAATATGTTGACACCCTGAAAGATTTTCCTTCCAAACAGATGGAAGATGAGTAATATGAGGGAGTACTCTGTGTCCAACACAGTGGAAAGAATACAGGACAAACTGTGTGATGCCTTTGTTTAAATGAAGGAGAGGGAAAGAAGAATTTTTGAGAACGATGGAAGAGAGAGATGTAAACGGATCCCCCGTGTGAGCAATGGGCTCACTGTAGAGAGCATGTGGACTGTGGGATGACCTCATAGCTTATAGCAATGTTGACTTTAAGTTGTATAGAAAGTCCTTCCAGGAGCTCTTTTCTTCCGGTTGGTGCTGTACTTAACCCCCTGCTCTGTAGCTTCCTCCTGTCTGAGAGTAATGACTGGTGATACTGGTCCAGCTTTAAAAAACAGGCTGTAGAGTAATCTGATGAGTTCATAGTCAGGGAATTTGTGCTGCTATTTTCATGATTTGATAGGACTCCCTGATGATTCCTGGCATGGGCAATGTTGTGAGCCAGTAGCCCGTTATCAGTAGGAATACTTGGCACCACTAACTTCAAATGTTCAGAGTGCTTAATTTAAATTTTGAAAGGTGTTTTTATAACACATACTCCCTGTGCAAGTGTGCATGTGTGTGTATGTCTGGATGGATGGATGGATGGATGAGTATACAATACAAAGTAATTGGTTCACCTTGATTGTTTCCTAACATTCTTCTGTGTTCTTTTTATAAAGGAAAGGGTATTGTGCCAAATAATGTAACCCGCAGGCCAAGCTTTGAAGGATCAAATGAATCTTTTCCGTCCTACCATCAGATCAGTAATGCAGCCTATGAAGGGACAAGCTTTGGAGCAGAAGGTGCAAATATGCTTAGTGATGTTCCAAGGCCATACATGGACTATTTAATCTCTACTTCGCAGTCTTCAGCTATGAATGCTCCTGTCCAGCGACCCTCTGGAGCAGGCACTCACAGCACACCAACAAGCCATCAGCAGAAAACATACCCTGCAAATATGGAGTCTTCTGTGATTAATTACCCAGTGGCTAATCACAGCAGCCAAGCCTTGCAGCTGCAGGCGTCCCACGGCTCCAACAGCCAACATTACAGTAGGCAGCACATGATGGTGCAGGGGGAACCTATGGGGTATGGTGTTCAGCGGAGTCCATCCTTCCAAAACAAGATGCAGCAGGAGGGAGGATATGCCAATCTCCCAAATAAAGGGGCAGTTGTTCAGAACAATACTGGTCATGCATTTCAGCAGGCACCTGCAAGCCTGTATATATCACATACTCATCACAAACAGACAAGTCCTTCTTCTCATCAAATGCATGTGATACCCAGAGGTCCAGCCTTTGCTAATGATTTTTCAGACAGTCCACCACAAAATCTATTAACTCCGTCTAGAAATAGCCTGAACATGGACCTCTATGACATGAGTAATCCTCAAGTTCAGCAGTGGCAGGCAGCAACACCGTCACGCCGAGATTCCTTACAAAATCCAGGAATAGAAGCATCTCCACGGCAACACGTGGCCTTCAGACCTGATGCCGCGGTGCCGAGCAGAACAAACTCCTTCAACAACCACCAGCAACAGCCACAAGTGACAGTGTCTATAAGACAGGTTCCTTCAGGAAAACCAGATCCTTCCATTGCATCTCCAAACACAATCACAGCAGTGACATCCGCTCATATTCTCCAGCCAGTGAAGAGCATGAGAGTGTTGAGACCTGAGCCTCAGACTGCAGTGGGACCTTCCCATCCTGGGTGGTTGCCTGCACAGGCACCGGCTGTGGATGGCTTGGAGATCATGGAGCAGCACGTGCCACCTGTTGGAGCAGCTAATGCCTATCAGCTAGATGTGGACTATGGAAACCAGGAGCTGCGCTGTCCACCACCACCCTATCCCAAGCATTTGCTGCTTCCTGGCACCTCGGAGCAGTTTGATATCAACTGCTTGTGCATGGGCGTGGAGCAGACTCTCCGTGTAGTCCCCAACTCGACGTGCAATAAAGCTGAAGAGAACACTGAGAGAAATGATAAAAGCAGCAAGAACACTAAAGCTGAAAAACCAAGCAAGGATAAAAAGCAGATTCAGACGTCTCCCGTGCCTGTGCGAAAAAATGGCAAAGATGAGGAAAAGCGAGAATCCCGAATAAAGAGCTACTCCCCTTTTGCCTTCAAGTTCTACATGGAGCAACATGTAGAAAATGTCATAAAGACCTACCAGCAGAAAATTAACAGAAGATTACAATTGGAGCAAGAAATGGCAAAAGTAATTCTTGTTTTGTTATAATAAAAACTAATAGGGTCAAATTGATTGTTACTATTTTTAATCCATAAAAGAAATTGTAAAGACAGCATCCACTGGAAGTAGTAGGTATCAGACACACCTCCCTGTACCAGACTGTATTCACTTAAAAGTGTGGATGCAGGTCGGGAAGGCTGTTTGAAAAACTTGATGTGTGAAATGGTATGTCTACATACCAGAAAAGTAAAATTAAGCAAACCCCACCCCTCCCCACAGTAGGAAAGTATCAGGTTTGTGCAGGCAAGAACTCAGAAGGCAGCCTTGAGGCTAAGATAACTCTGGCAACACTTTGGCAGATCTTGCAAAACCCTTTCCTCTAGTTCTTCCTTGCTGTTCCATGATTGTTGCTCATTCACCAAAGCCATGGTTCAACCTGGTAATCCAATCACAATCACAATTAATGTTTTTAGATGAATGTGTAGTACTTGGCTGGAAGTTGTCTATTGAACACATGTAAGTAATAATACTGGGCAAGGAATCATATGTGGACCAGCTTTAGGAGCCATTGCTGGGACTTGTTCTAGAGGCAGGTCTCGGGGAGATGCACTCTGGGTGATAGAACTTCTTTCATGCTTAACTGTAGCTCTCGGGTCTAAGCTGATTCTCTGATAGTGCTGCTTAAAACAAAGCTGCCAAATTCTGATGGTTGCTCTGGCAGATTTGTTTTTAATTTTTAAAAGTGGAAGAGGGTTTTTTTTCCCCAGGCATGACTAGAATATGACTAGTCTACTTTTGCATTTAAGGATAAGCTCTAAAGAAAGCTGTTATTAATGCATAATGGGTAATAATTAACTACTCAATCTTCCCTAGCACAGTCAGTTTCCAGGGTCAATTAATTTGATGCTCCCATTGCACCAGAAAACTCAGAGGTTAGTTTGTTGAGGTTAAAATTAAAAGTATATGCTTTGAAAATCTCTTGAAAGGTTGGCATTTTAGTGACAGTTGATAGTTTGTCTTCACTGCAAGTACAGATTGCATTGTGTTACTGGGGTTTAGTGAGTACTTTCCTGAGGCTGAGATAGAGAATTATCTCTAGAGAAGTACAACAGCATCTAATTGTGTTAGTTCTTCTCTTCTGACTCTTCAGCTTTCCCTCATTCAGAGATAATTCAGGTATAAACAAAAACAACTGCTGTCCCTAGCAACTTCATCACTGACTGAAAATATACACAAAGGAGATTTTGGCTGTCTGAATATTGCATTATTCTAGAATTGACCAAGAACAGAATGCACTCATTATTTTACCTTAAAAAATAAGCACTTCCTTTATTATGGATTGATGTACTTACCTTTTGTTTTAAAAACAGTATTCCTTGTTTTGATTTAGTTGTTCCCTTCAGTCTGAAAATTCATCCTACCTGTTCTGCAAGTTTCTGTAGACTTCCTCCATCCTTTATTCATACAAATTTAATTTTTGTACCGTGGGGATCTCATTGCATAGTCTGGCTGCCCACATTCATCTTTGGATACCTAGACTACAGATGTGAAATTAAATCAACCTATGCAGCAGCCCTGTGGGTGTATGCTTGGGTTTCTAGCCTGCTAATCAGTCAGCTTCAGCTCCCTCCGCCTCCCAAAGGCCCCTTCTCACCAGGCACTAATCTTCCTCTCAAAAGTGGTTCAGTTGATGCCACTTAGTTCAGGATTTTGGAACTGGGGTATGCAGAAAGAAAACAGCATGTTGTAGTAGGTGAGTTGTCAGAGGAGCCTGGGGATCAGCCCAGGGGTTTCTGCTGGGGGAGGCCACCGGTGGACCTCAGCAGAAGACCAGGCACTGAAATTGACAGAGCTGGGCTGTGCAGGCTGTCTTGGAAGGTGGGGAAAGTCTGCTTGGATACTGCTGCTTCTGTCTCTTTCAGGAGGTTTCTCCCCACAGCCACGTGAAATGTTACTTGCAGTTACTGGGAGGCTCTCTGGGGACAGGAGGTGGACAAGCCAGCTCTTTTACAGCTTAGGTGCAGAGAGAAAATAATACATTTAGGAGGGAAATAGCACCAGGGTCTGGGCTGCAGTGGCTGAGGAGAGGCCAGACCAGATATGCACATATTTTGAGAGGGGAAAAAAGAGGAGTTTGTAGAACAGATGCTCAGGAGATCTAAAAACCTTTAGAGTGGAGGCTGCATATGGCAGATGAAGAAATACAATTTCTGAAGAAGTTTTCAAGGCACTTGGGAATGTGTAGATCAGAAATAACTTCTTAATTACAAAACAAAACCAACAGTCAAACAGCACCTAGGGTAGGAACTGTAAATATGAGTGGCTCTGGAGAACCATTCATGGACAAAGTGTACTGCTGCATGTAGGTTTAAGTTTCTGTTTAAATTAAACTTACTGAAGTGCACGTACATAGAGTGGAGTGCAGTGGCAAAGTGCACATCTGAAAGGTATAAACCAAATCCCATGGTCAGGTTTATGTTATGTTCCTCTCTCTGACATGGCACATGCCTTCTTGTTCAGTCAAGTGAGACAGGCAGACCAATCTCAGATATGGCAAATTCAGGTAACAAGTTTGAGCACAGTGAATTTGCCTGTTTTTCAAAAATACCTCAACAGGCAGACAAGAGAGTGTATCTCTCATGAATATGTCTTTTCTGGTTCTTGGTTAATTTTTCTGAGAAATGTGTTTTGGGAATACTCGTTTATTGTTCTCTTGCTATGAATATAACAGTACTAGCTCTTGTGGTTTGCTTTCCTTTGTAAAGGCTGGCCTTTGTGAAGCAGAACAGGAACAAATGAGGAAAATTCTCTACCAGAAGGAGTCCAACTACAACAGACTGAAAAGGGCCAAAATGGACAAATCTATGTTTGTGAAAATCAAGACTCTGGGTATTGGTGCATTTGGAGAAGTATGCCTGGCCTGCAAAGTGGACACCCATGCCCTGTATGCCATGAAGACTCTGCGAAAGAAGGATGTGCTGAACCGGAACCAGGTGGCTCACGTCAAAGCGGAGAGGGACATACTGGCCGAGGCAGACAACGAGTGGGTGGTTAAACTCTACTACTCCTTCCAAGATAAAGAGAATTTGTACTTTGTGATGGACTACATCCCTGGTGGGGATATGATGAGCCTACTGATTCGGATGGAGGTGTTCCCAGAGCGTCTGGCTAGATTTTATATTGCAGAGCTCACTTTGGCTATAGAGAGTGTGCACAAAATGGGATTTATTCATCGAGACATCAAGCCTGACAACATTCTGATAGACCTCGATGGGCATATCAAACTGACTGACTTTGGGCTGTGTACTGGATTCAGGTGGACTCACAATTCAAAATACTATCAGAAAGGTAATATATTTAGCCTTTTTCTGGGATGGTATTGAGTTATTTATTTTGAAACAAGCATCTACTTCTTGGCAGAAACTCCAGATCAGGAAACTGGACAAACAGTCAATGGCAATATAACATGTCTGTCTCTCTCTGACTCATTCAATTAGCTTGTTTCCAGTCCTTTTGTTTCCAATACTGCTCAAAACCCTGTCAGTAATGTGGCTGTCCACTGCAGCAGCAGCAGTTTCTTAGTTTATACTTGTTTGGAGGGTCATTTTTTGGTAGTGAAATGATTTAATCACAGGTTTGGAGTAGTCCACACGTCTCCTGCATGTGCCATTGAGTATTGGTGTCTGTAGGCAAAAAGGTCATAAAGAGTTGGTGTAGCTAACTTAAATATACTCCGTAGTTCTTTATCCCCTATATGGAAGTACACTTCCTTGTGCTGAGACAGAGACATTTTGTTGGACATTTTTTATGGAAAACCAATTGAGAATGGGAGGGCATAAGAAAATACCTTGGGTTTAAAGATTAAATGCTGTTTTTCACTGGGAGTAGAAGATGGCACTAGATCTAGGTTAATGCTTTTCTCTTTGTGTGTTGTGTTTTATGACCATGAATATAAACCTTCTCTCCTGTTTGAAAGGGAGCCATATCAGACAAGACAGCATGGAGCCCAGTGATCTTTGGGATGATGTATCCAATTGTAGATGTGGAGATAGGCTGAAGACATTGGAACAAAGAGCTAAGAAGCAGCACCAGAGATGTCTGGCCCACTCATTAGTTGGAACCCCTAATTACATTGCTCCTGAAGTCCTGCTCCGTAAAGGTAGCTAAACCTGTATTTTTCTCCTCTTTCTCCAGTGAACACTGATGCTTTGAAATACGTTTTTTTTTTCATTGAATAAGCTTGCTGTTTTGGAAGACTGTCATTCTGAAAGCCACAAACACTTAGATTAAGGAGAACTCTCCATGCTCCAGTGTTTAGCATCACCCTGCTGATACTGGTGGCGGTCATACCTTGTGTGTCTGTGTATGTTCACACTCTGAGGCCTTTGAGTGAGGCTGCTAATGTGTTGGATAATTTTAGCTGTGATATTTTTCAAGTGTAAAGCAGAATATCTGTACTCATGGAGTACAGCTCTGACCACTGTCAGGTGTACATGGACTGGTGAGTAACCAGCTGATGGTTCTGCATCACTGATTCAGATGGGCCATTAAGTATGGATGATGTAAACTTGTGGAAACATGTCCTCCACATTCCCAGACAGAACCTGGGGAACCCAACAGAACATTTCCCACAATTTGCTCTGGACACCCTGCATTCAAAAGCTTAGCTTGAGGAATTTAGACAGTGACTATCCATGCAGAACTGACATGGTCACTGTAGTAAGGAGATAGGTGTTCAGAGTTGTCTGCAAGCTAGAGCCTAAGCCTGATCTTCTCTGATTGAGAGATTTCACCTTGGACCCCAGATCATCTGATGACACAAATCTCCATTGAAATCAGTGTTTAAATCTTTTTTTGAGATCTCAAACATATACCTTATTCAATCTTTTTTTGAGATCTCAAACATATACCTTATTCATCTTGTCACAGCAATTAAGTGATGGAAGTTGTGTCCTTTGCTTGGAACTTGCTCAGAAAGTCATCTGTGGCTTTCTTCTGTCTATAGAGCCAGGCTGTGTCTTCCAGCGGCTTTTCAAAGTTGTGGTGTGACCTCCACTGAACTCAGGGTGGACATCAGTCTCTAAACATTTTTATTATTCTTTGACATCCAGTTTCTGCTGTGTAGATGTGGGACCAGGCACAAAAAACCTCCTTCGCTCTTTCTAATGACTCACTTTTGCTGAGAATTAAATTTATTCAGAAAGGTCCGATGACAACAGGATTAGATTTTTACTGACAGCAGTAGAATGTAGGTCAGCAAGCAGAAGTCACAAATCGTTTGTCCGAGAAAAGGCAGAAATCTGTGCTGTTTGTTTTAATACTTGATTGCAAGTAGGTCTGTACACGTTCTCCTTGGCTAATGGAGATCACCCTTTTGACCTGCCTTTCAGGTTACACTCAGCTCTGTGACTGGTGGAGTGTAGGTGTGATCCTCTTTGAGATGTTAGTGGGACAGCCTCCTTTCCTGGCTCCCACACCCACAGAAACCCAACTGAAGGTAAGTTGAAGCAAAGTTTTAATCTGTGATAGCAAAATTTTAACCTTTCTCTTGCCTTCTCCTCCATGCACAGGCCTATTCCTGTTTCTTTTGCTAGAGAAAAGAGTAATGAGTAAAAAAGTCTAATTTTAAATAGTCTGCAAGCACATATCCTTTCCCAACCAATGAAAACACTGAATATCAGAGTAGACGTGATTTATCCAAATGCATAGATAGGCATTAGTTTTATGAGTCTTCTCAGCAGAATTTTGATTTCCCAAGCACGGGCTCATCCATTTAAATTCCTTAGAGTGCCTATCAGTAAGCTGATATGCCAGTGATAATTGCAGTTGGCAGTGTAAGTGTTTCAAAGTTGAGCAGTGATGGTTCTGTATTAGAAAGGGTCTGTCTCATGACCACTTTTCCTAGATTACATTTTGGAGAAAAAGAGAAGTAATTCCTTGAAGTCATTCCACAAAATCCTGTGTAAAATGAGTATGTTCTCAAATCTGACTATGGGAGTATTCAAGAAGGAATTTACCTATTTAGAAAATGGAATTGCTCCTTTTGTCTGCTAGCCAACAGTGATTTTGGATTCATTGAAGTAATTATTAACAGGCAGTGCAATCTAATAATTGAGTTCTTGAAGCTCTGAAATATGCAGACTGTGAGGTGACTCATTCTGTGCACACTTTGTGCAGTTCTTGTTGGCCATTGGAAGAGTTCTGTTACCAGACTAGAAGTTGCTTAATCCCTTTGTTACCCGCAGGTGATAAACTGGGAAAGCACACTGCACATTCCCTCACAGATCAAGCTGAGCCCTGAGGCAACTGATCTCATCACAAAGCTCTGCTGTGCTGCTGAGGACAGGCTTGGAAGAAATGGAGCAGATGATATTAAAGCCCATTCTTTCTTTCACTCTATGGACTTCTCTACCGATATCCGTAGGCAGCCAGCTCCCTATGTTCCAAAGATCAGCCATCCAATGGACACTTCAAATTTTGATCCAGTTGAAGAAGAAAGTCCTTGGAATGATGCTAGTGGTGACAGCACCAGGACCTGGGATCCACTAGCTTCTTCCAACAGCAAACACACAGAACATGCTTTTTATGAATTTACTTTCCGAAGATTCTTTGATGACAACGGGTATCCGTTCAGGTATCCCAAACCTTCTGGAATGGAACTTTGCCAGTCTGAGAAATCTGATGGAGAAGACAAAGGTGTGGTGGATCAGACTGGAGCTTGTCAGCCTGTATATGTGTAAATTATTGTATAGAGTACTCCAGATAAGACTAATCCCAAATCCAATAGGGCCTTTAACTGATCCTTTAGGAACTGATCCTGCAGCGCTTGTTCAGGTGTACCTTCAGCTGAGGCTGGAGACTTCCTGGGGAGTCAGAAGCTTGCAGGGCCAGGTCCTAAAGATGGCACTCTTGAAAGTTCAGGTCAGTTCTACTGTAAATAATTTTGTTGATAATTACACTTGAAATTCTGGTCTTCACCAAAATCTGCAAGGCCAGCAGTCTATCATTTCTAGGCCTATTTTTATTTGAGGTCAGCATCCCCCTTACTCAGATTAACATTTACAGACTTCTGCGACTGTCAGCGTTATTTTTTAAATGAATAAAGAGCACTTATATTTTGTTTATAGCAGGGTTTTTTTCCTACTAAATTATAGGGATTAACTTTGACAAATCATGCTGCTGTTCTTCTTTTCTACATTTTTATTTTATCCATAGCACTTATTTCACATTTAGGAAGACGCATAAAGCTGAAGAACATGTGATGAAAGGTCTCTGTGCAATAATGTAAGAAAGAAAAAAAAAGAAGAAAAATGAAAAAAAGAAAACTGCTCTCTAATTTTCTAAATTTACTGATGCCGTTGTATTCACACCGTGATTTTTGTTTATTATATGTATTTTCCACATTTCAAAATCGTGACATAACCTTAAAGCTGCTTTATTTCCTTCTGCTTATTGGAGTGTAATAGAAAGTGTGAGCAAGTGGCAATTTGGGTGTGATTTCATTGTCTAGTGTGTGAAGAATGTTGCATGAGCAGTGTTTTTCTATTTGAAATGGCCTTTTCTTGCCATTCACAGGCAGGTCCTGTGGATCCATTTTTCTAAGGGTCTAAAATTAGACCGTTTTAAACCGTGTGTTGATAATGTATTGTGTGGATGGTTTCCTCTTTTGATTGTATCCAATATTAATTTTGTAAAACAGATTGCAAAGGTTATAACTGAGTAGTGATGTTGTGGTCTGATGGAATAGGTGGTTTTAGCAAGCACGTGTCACAGGCGCACACATTTCCCCACCGAGGATCAACAGCCAGACCAGCACCACAGAGCAGATTTGTGGGGAGAGCCTGGGAGGGGCTGGCTCAGGCAGGGAGCAGCACGGAGGCCGTGGCTCAGCAGCAGCAGCAGGGCAGAGCAGCAGCTGGCAGAGGCAGCACAGCATCCAGATGGGAGCGTGTCCCGGCGCGGTGCTCCCAGAAGGGGCAGAGATCCCAGGGGTGACGAGGCTGATGCTGGGTGCCTGCAGCTCCACAGACACCTATGGAACCTGGAGGTATGTGGCTTTCCACACATCACATCCCCACATGTAACTGGCTGTGTATCCATTTAGGATCCCAGTGTTTTAGGCACTGACATCTGAAAATGTTGGCATTGTTGGTAGGTCATTCTGTCCTGTTGTCTGGAGGTTAAAATGTTGCTGTGATGGAGCACAATAGGCCTTCATTTCTGTCAAATTATAGGCATACTTTGAAATATCAGTTCTTAACTATGTTAAAATACGCATTTTTCTTGTATGTATAAGTGAGAATTATTCAAGGTGATATCAGAATACTAAAGATAATTAAGCCATACATATTTGCATATATATTATATATAACTAAATAAATAAACACACACAAAAATCCTTAATTCAGGTTAGTGTAACAGTCCTATTTAAAGTGATTGACCTAATAACATTTGAAGAAAACACTCCTTTAATGTGTTTTTGCTTTATTTTATTTTTAAATCTGGAGCTTCATTATTTTTTCCATATATTATTCCACATATTATTCCTTAATGTTTTAGCATATCCTATCCTATCCATTGTTTAGATATCTAAGCAACAACATATGAATTCATCAGCCTAAACTAAACAAAAATGATTGTGTATTTGTTTACATTTGTATGAAAGGAATGTTCTGAGGTATGCAGTGCTTGTGTTGTGACAGTTCATGTAAGATTCAGTATTACTGCTTTTTTATATAGTAATGCCATTTTTTTGTTATTTACATCTATCTGACATTCTTTCATGTGGTAGGTTCTTTCTCAGGAACTCAGTTTAACTGTTATTTATTGATATATCATTGCCTTTGAAAGCTTCTACTGGCAGAATTTATTAAAAATCTGAATCAAAATCTACAACGTGTTACGTGTTCTTCAAACAGACAACTTCTGCCTCTGCTGAGGCTGAAGTTTTAATGGGTTTGTTATTGTAATGTTATTGCTGGGGTTGAGCTACAACCATGAGATCCAAACCCCATCTCTCCTGCAGCATTTGATGTGGAATCTCTGGGTACCTTCACACAATGTCTTCTGTCCTCCTGGCCCTTGAGAATAAGGAGCAGCATTCAGGATAAAACTGGATTTGGTCAGTGGATGACCAGGTCGGTGGGTGGCACAAAATTGAAGTCTGCACCTCCTGTACAGGGGTGGCACTGCCAGGGCAGCCACAACCCTGGCTTGCCCCCTCTGGCTGTTGCCTCTGATCTGTTTCTAAAATGTAAGTAATTCACCTGCACATACAGAATCTTTGCAAGTAAGCAAAACAAGATAAACTGTCCCAAAAGGAAACAGGTGCTTTCACAGGGCATGTATTACTGATTTAGAATCTGTGCTGCAGGGAACAGAAGCCAACTCCCCTTTCACCTAAGGAAGAACTGATTTGTAATACCAATCTTTTGAGCTTATCAGGCACTGTCTGTAGAAGACTCGCATCCTTTGCAGACATTTGAGAAATAAAAAAAAACTCTTGGGAGTAAATTATATGAAATTTGGACAAGTAAACCTGGTGCCATATATCAAGGCTGGCTCTAAACATTCTTGTTGCTGCTGAGCTTCCTGAAAAGAGCATCAAGTGTCTTCAGAGGTTATAAAAACTCAGGGTTAGTATTAAAAAAATTTCTCCCACAAAACCAAACCAAACACCCCCCTGCCCCCTGACAACTTTATAAAAACCCAGAACACTTTATAAAGCAGGGGAGTCTCTGCAAGCCTTTCATATCTGTACTCTTCAGTGGGGCTGGGTTTGCTGAGCAGCAGCAACAATTCTTGATGAGCAAACTATTCCTAGCTGGATGCAAAAGAACTGTCAGTAGAAGTTCTAGCTAGGTGCCTTGCTTAAACAACATGAAAGCTAAATGAGGGAGAGAAGCATTAGACTTTTAAATGGAAATGGAAGAATGAGGCTATGCAGGAAGCAGGCAATAGCCTGGAACTGGATGGAAAATTGGTCTCACGAGCATAAGAAAATTCTTTTCCCTGTAATTTTTGAGGTATGAAATAACTGCCTTGAAAGATTTCCTAGGGAAACTGTAATGAGAAGAGGAATTTAGAACATATAATTTGGTTCTATCCCAAAATGCAGAAACTTTGGCAGAAAATGGCAACTGTTACTAAAATTATTATTGGAATTAAAAATAATAAATCTTTCCCACAGGAAATAATCTTAGGAATAGATAATGTAGAAATAGCAACCATTAAAACACACACACACACACACACCAAAAAAAGTGAAAAAATGTTTTTCCTGGCAGAGAAATCTGCTGCAGCAAGAACATGGAAATTGTGCCTTCCTCGGATTTCTGTTCTGAGCAGTGAATGAGCAGTGGGCAGCATTTTGTAAAAAGGGAGTCCTGCGCTCCATCTTATTAAAACAAACTGAGGATCTGATCCATAAAGCTGGAATCACCTTCTGCAAATGCAACAGTAGCTCCAGGCCTTGCAGAAGAAACTGGAGCCTGGTGACACGGACCACAGAAATTTGAGCGGCCTCACGGATGCACTGACTTGCAGCTCTTGTGGTTTGGAAAGTGCCTTTACTTCAGTTCTGTGAGATGAAAAATACCTGTGACAGCACCTATTCTTTTTAAGTATGTGAAGGAAATGGGGCTTCATGAAGCAAGTGATCTGAAGTATTTCTTAAACTTCAGTGGGGCTCAAAAACTGGAGGTACACCCCATCTCTTGGGCTTGGTCCTGGGTTCCCCATGACCCAAGAAAGCCCCAGGTACTTGGCCCCCTTGGCAGTTGTAAGAAAAGTGGAAATTGAATGCGCAAGGGGTACATGTGGGCAAGGGGAGGTATGATCCTGTTAGATCATAGGTGGCAGCCAGGAAAAAGACTTTAGAGATGGTGCAGCTGTGCTGCAGCGTGCAGTGGCTACCCTGTGGGGTGCACATGCTGGGGAAGACATGCTTGGTGCCTCCTGTCAGTATTGCACTTGTTGCAGTTGCCTTCCCTTCCCAGGGAGTCCTGCTGGACAGGAGGGAGCTGCACGTGTGCTCACACAGTGAGCCAGGCCCCAGCTTTGGGTGCTGCTGTACAGCGTAGAAAGAGGCAGCATTGCCACCGGGCTCCCACACTGCCTCCATCCCCGGGCTGCTTTAGAGGGAAGTGGAGCAATAGCTCACCACTGTGCTGCTGGTTTGCCCAGCCAAGTGCCACAAAGGAGCCCACCATGTCATAAAGTCATAAAGTGCTTGCCACAGTCAGAATGTTTTCCCCCTAAACTCCTGGCTGTGCTTCTGAAGGCCCCATCAGCTGTCCCATAAACATGCTTTCCATAAGTAATAGTGCTTTTTTTCTCCCATTTTTATGCTGTTGAGCAGCTATGGGAGAGGTTTTTTCCTTTCTTTTTTCAAAGCAACAGTTGGCTGCACAATTCTTCTCCTTTCCAAAGGGAGCACTGATAGCTTTCTATGGCCAGAGGGGAAACTGAGGTAGAAAGGAGAAGGATGTGCAGGGCACTCAGTAATGTGGCAGAGATAAACCAGTAACGTGGGTTATCTTTAGTAACGCAAAGTCTGAAAATGAAATCACCACTCCGGAGGGCAGCCTCTCCTCAGCCTCTCGTGGTGGCCTCATGTTCCAATGAGTTATTGTGTCCTCTTGACAACTGCTTTCCACAGCATTGGTCATTCTTGGCCTCAGTAGCAGCATTAAGCTCAGTTCAGCAACTGCCTGTGGCTTTTATTGGTCTGATGCCAATTTCAGAGCAGTTAATGTCACTAAAAAGAGACCTGATCATGCTCAATACTACAACCAGAAAAAGTAAAGAACCGAACACACATTTAACTTTTATTTGTCTAAGTTTGCTATTGGGACTTTGGCACAAATAAAGGCTCAGTTGTCCAATACTTTACAGGTATGTTCCCCATGTAAAATGCTTGGGTTTGCCTCAACATTGAAGGATTGGTAGGAGGTTTTTTGGTTTGCTTTTCTAGGCGTGAAATCTAACAGGTAAGAAGGGTCAAAATTCAGAACTGAATCACAGGATAACAGCTTCAAAAGCACCTGTGCAGAGTGGGGTTTTTAACCTGATGTTCAGACAGAACTCCAACAAGAGGAGGGTTTTGTTAAAGGAGGAAGTCCTGAGTGGAAACCAGGAAGACTGCAGATACCCAAACCAAACAGGGAGTGACAGGAAGAGCAGTGGGTATCGAGGCTGTCTTTACAGCTGGATCTGCTCTGGCTGGGGCCAGGGGTGAATAAACAATAGGAGAACAGAAATGCTGGTTGATAGGGACCTCTGGAGATCCACAATCCGACCTCCAATTCACCATGAGCTGTGGCCCACACTGGGTCTGGCCAGCCAGCCCTTTGTCCAGGAAAAGCCTCCAGGATGACACATCCTCCCCCAGGACAAGGGCCTGGGGCTGACTGGAACAGGAGATGGCCATTGCCAGCCAGCTCTGCTGCTCTCCCAGTCCTTGGGAGCCTGGCAAGTGGGGGTTCCACAGAAACCTCACATCACCATCGAGCTACATCACCATAGATGCAGGAATGCCTGGAGACAGTGCCCAGCCAAAAGATCTTAAAGGAAAGTACAGCTAAAGGGCAGCAGGAAGGATTCTGAAGCTGCTGAGTGTTGGGGTACAGACCACCCTGGCTTTTCTCCAGCCTTTGCCCACCAAGCCATGCACAGCCAGAACACCTTAACTCTTACCTAGAAGGAGCCCATTTCAGAAACTGCACCCACATAGCCATAGGTACATGGGGTGACTGCCACAGATAGACATCTTTTCACAGCCAGAAGTGCCAGATAAATGGCAGAGCACTGGTAGGAATGACGATGATGCCTTCTGGGACATGCATGGCACGTCACCGAGGAGAGTGATAATGCCTTTTCTATATCCATCTTCTCAATGTGTGCCTTGTTCCTCCTGTGCAGAGGGACTGTAACACTGACACATGTCAGTGCTCTGCCCCCCAAATGCTTAATTCTGGAAGAATGATCTAAATAAAAGTATCTCGCAGAAGAAAGTTGTTTTTCCGTTCCCAGGGACCAGGTGGGGACAGGCTGTTTCCCTCAGGGAACTCTACTTGTGTTGCTGAAGACCAAATCACTGGGGAGAAAGATGCAAATTCAAATCCATAGCGGGATTTTTTTCCCCCCAAAGAAAACACTTCACATAGGAAAATATTGGTTTGGCAAGATGGAAGTATTTTGGGGGAACTTACCAGTGCATTTACAATTACATGTTCAAAAAAACGGATAAAAATACTTTGTTTCCAAAGAAATCAAAGCAAAAAATGTAATGAAAAGGCCAAGGACTTATATTGTATATAACACACTATATTCAGAATTACAAACGTTAAAATGAACTGCTGTGACTTTGTCATTTTGAAGTTTCCAGAACCAATTTTAGAAATATAATTTCTTGGAAATTTCCAACTGTGCATTCCAATTTAGGCCTGGAGGATTGTTTTAACATTCAATTTCCCACATAGCAGGACCTGCCAACTTAAACTAGCTCTAAAAATAACAAAAGAGGTCAAACAAATCCAACTATTATCTGAAATTAAAATGAACTTAATTGACAGCCTCATCCTGCGTGTAGCTCTGATGTCATCAATCTTCTTGCCTTCTTTTGAAGTTTAATCCATATTGCAGCCAGAGCCAGGAACAGGAATCACGGCAGGAGCGGTAGTGAGGATGCGATGCGCCGGGCCGGTGTTTGCAGCACCGTCGGTGCAGGGTGTCCCGTGCTGGGGACAGAGCAGGAGCACACAGAGCAGCAGCCCCTGCCTGAGGAGGTGCTGAGCGAGCTGCAGGACCTGTTCCACACAGCCCATTCCTGAGGCAGGGCCCATCACCATCACCGGGAAGCGTCACTTTGTGAAGTGCAACACGGGACAAGCAAAGGTTACTTACCCTGGCTCATTGAGGCACTGACACTGCTGTGCACACAGGTTGCTTTAGTTTATTGAGATGCTGTGGTTGTTGATTTGTAATGTTCTCTTCTAGTGTGATTAAGTCACGGTAACAGGGGTGGCTGGAATTGGTGTCCCAAATGGCTGCATGTCTGCAGCAATGTAGGAATGTTTTGTTATTGTTTTCAAAATGAACCATAGCCCAGATGTGCTTTGCAGCTTTCCCAGTGGAAGGTAAGGAGTGGTGTAGATGACAGAGATGTGAAAGCATTTCAGGGTTGGCAGGTTTAAGGCCTTTAACTGAAGGCTCCAAACAGGAGTGGGAATGTTGCAAGGGCAGGACTTCTTCCACCTGTTCTGACAGAGCAATCACCACTCCTGAAACCAAGGGGTACCCAAGGGTTTGTACCCATACTAGTGACACTATTGGACTAGTGTCCCATCCCCCAGGGATGCTGTTCTGTCTCCAGTAGCTGAGACAGCCTAACACAGGGCCAGTGAGAGCTGAGCAGTGCAGATTGTCATGGCCTGGGAGATTTGTCATCTCACTGCTATGGAAGGACACATCTGAGGGGGGACATGGAGCCACCCATGGATGATAGCCTATGTCTCTACTGTCACAGCTGAGCATGGCACATCAGGTGCCTGACAGGTGTCAGGCTGAGAGTGGCACGTGATGCTCACAGGAAAAAATATTCTGGTGTGCCTCCATATTTCATATCCCCATAAATTGGTGCTGTTTGATGGAGGGGAACACTCCTGGTGTTCTTTGACCAAAATCAAATTCCACATAGTCATGGCAATCAAGACCAATCCCTGCCTTGTGTAGCTCCCTAGCCAAAGCCAATTCCATATTCCTAGCAGCCTTACTCTTGGCCTTGGTAGTTAATACAGTCACAACCTTGAAGCCTGTTACTCAAAGTCACAGCACAATGAGGAATCTCAAGCAGGTTGGAGGCAACTGGAGGCAGCCTGCTGAGTGCCCATGACGGCAGCGCCTCTCTCTGCAGCGTGGTGTCTCTCCTGTGTTTGGCGTCTATTAAATTGAGCCCACTTCAAGATCTGCACAGGGTGAGAAACTTGGTGGCAAGCTGCAAAAATTCTAATTGCTCTGTGTGGTGATAGCTTGGAGGGTTTTTTAACAGCTGGCTCGGGAATCAGCTGATTTAATAAGTGGTCTTGCCAAAGCAGAGTAAATTGCTTCCAGCACATTCCTGCTTTTGTTCCTGCTCTACCTCAGCTGTAAGACACCTTGAAGTGACCTTATGCTGCCTGGTCTGAGTTCAGCACAGGAGGTTGGACCTGCAGGGCCACTACCAGCCTTGGGACTCTGAGGCTCTGGGGCAAGGATGGCAAGGAGCTGCTGGAGGTTGCCCTGGCCAGAAGGTGGAAGCCTCAGCAGCAGGAAAAAGAAAAAAAAAAGATGGAAAGCAGTTTATCTGGAAGAAAAAATCCTCTTTTCTGGCAGCTGAGTAGCAGCAGGGAAAATGAAGTACGGCTGTAACCAGCAAGAAGAAGAAAACAGTGCTGATCAGTGGGCTTAGGAGTGAGTTCATTCCCTGGTGAGGGAAAGTCATGGTGTAGCACAGACAGAAACTGGACAATCCCAGAGACAGCAGCTGGAGCTCAGGGGGCAGGGAGGAAACTTTCCAAAACAGATTGCAGATCTCTGGTTTTGTCTGCTCTTTTCTGATACATTGAAATTCAGTTTGCAGCTCAATGACTGTCTTAAATTAAATGATTAACATCCTCACTCTTACAGAAAGCATCCTCATCCCTTTATTATGAATTTAAATGTTACTTTGCATTTTCTGAGTGTCAACATGCATAATCAGGCTTGACTTCCTTTTGAGAAATATCAATAAAATAACAGCTTCTACTGTCAGGCTCTGGCACAATTCCCAGTCATTGAGCTACTTGAAACAACATTTGTCATTGCTAAAAACCATTTCTGAATATGACATGAACTGCGCCATAGAAGTTTAACTGCTGCCCTCTTTTGGGTAGGATAATTACTGCTCATCTCTGGCAGGATATTCTACCACCAACAGACAAGGAATTACCTCTACGTGGGGAGCACAGCAGTGGAAGGGTTTTGTACACAGCATAATATCCTTGAATACCCCAAATTCCACATGCTGTTCGTACTTTGCAATTAACAATGGCTTGCCTATTAAGGATTTATGCAGTCAGTGATGGTTTCTTTGTGCCCCTGTTCTTCTTCTACGACTCCTGTGGGCACCAATCAACTCTGTGCTGCAGGACACTGTGGATCACAAACTCAGATTGCAGGCATGAGCTTTAATTGCTTGCAGAATACCAGGGAGAATAGTGTAGGTTTATCCAGTCTCTGTAGCCTGATTTTCACATGGTTTTCTCTTGCTCTGGGAAGCCCAGAGTTAATATGTACTTATATTAACACGAACATATTGTGCTTCTATTAAGATTCTTTCCCCCAGTGTCTGTATTTATTTTTAAAGCAAGTAACAGCAGTTAAGTGGTCACAAGGGGGATACCAGAATCTGTCAGAGAAGATACTGGTAAATGTCCCAAGACAAAAGCAGTTGAAATGTAGAGGCAGAAGAGGATGTTTGAAGTCCAGAGAAAAGACATTAAAGAACACCTGTGCCTTTGCAAATCAGCTTCTAGTTTATTTTTAAATCCTGGGATATGAGTCAAAGGTGAAACATTTCCCGTTGGGTCCCTGCACAGGCAGCTATAGCTGATCAGCGAGAAGAAGCAAGAGGTGACCAGTATGGGATCAGTGGAGATTTTTTGGAAAAATGCCTGTGCCTGGCTGGAACGCTTTCCTTCCTTTCAGTGGACAAAAAGTGAAACAAGGGAGATGCAGGTTCAGAAAATGTGTTTTTCTGTGGTCCCTCCAGCCTGCCTTTGCCTCTGGTTTCACTTTTAGCACTGAGGCTAAGCAGAGAGGATACAAAGGCCTGTCACTGGCATTATTTTCCCTTCCCTCTCCCTAACAGACTCTTGAGCAGTGAGTTGAAAGATAATTGTGTCATGTGTCAAATCTATGAAAGAAGCTGAAGCACAGTTCCTAGAAGCTGTTTATGAGCATCTGATTGCTTAGTTGCCTCTCCCTCATTTAGATAGCTTTGGCAACTCTCTGGTTGCTGCATAGCCATCACAAACTGTCCCCCTCCTCCCAAGTCCAAATCCCATGGGGTCCCTGATTCCTGGTGCAAGATGCTCAAACACCAAACCTTGTCCCACTCCTTACAAGTTGCTGAGGGTCCTTCTTCAAGCTGATGCCAGGCTGGCACAAAACGAGATTCTCAATGTAGATAAGGGAGGGCTTCCCTGATTGGGATAGTCCATTTTGTTAGACATGTTCTGGGTATCTCTAAGGAAAAGGGTGACTAAGTAAGTCTTGCTTATTGGGGTACTGGGTTGGGATGTAGAGTGAAGTTTCTGCTTCAAAGCAGAATTTTTCAGTTTCTTTACTCCATATCTGAAGGTAGATGCTACTTTATGACCTATATAAATTTATATGGGTTTTCTGCAGGAGATTTTTTTGGTAAGTGCATATATTCATCTTCTAAAGAGTGCCTTATTAACTGGAAATATTTGGTCCTTCTCTAGCTTGATATTGCTACTTCTACAAAATAAAACATCTTTACCACGTGAAATCAAGAGAGTTTCCACAATATGAGAGCCAATGGTCTGATGAGATGGACTGTGACAAGAGGAGTAAGAGAAATTTTTGGCTCCGGGAGATCTGTGGTCCAACTCAAGCCCTTCCCCAACTCAAGCCCTTCCCCACCTCCAGCCATGAGGGCACTGACTATGCTCAAACAAAAGCAGCTTCCTATTTGCTCACAGATGAGAAAGCTGGGCTTGAGGTGCCTCCTGCCCATGAACAGATGCAGATCTCTGGTCAGAGGTGCCATAGGTGTTGGGTGTTTGACTCTAGACCAAAACTGGCTGTCTCTGGTGGCTCCTTTAACAAAGGGCTATATTTATTATAAGCTTCTAATAAGGTATCCAGCTCACCCTAAGACTTATTTACGGGACCTGTCTGTGTAATTTAAGGCTATACAAAATAAGTGACATAACAAGTTCAGGCACTGATGTTGATCTACTCTGGGTGATTGTTAAGGCTGCGGTCTGGATGTCCTCAGCATCTGCTGATGCTAATGAGAGCTGAGAGCACCCCATGAACTCACTAGATTAAGTGCTAACCTTAATAACTGCTGATCTAAATGTTCCCACTCCAGCAGCCAAGGACAGGAAAAATGCTCTGGAAATTTAATTTAATCTCTCAGCATGAGTGTCCTATGTGGGGCTCATCCCTGCTGCTGGACTGTCTTCTCAAAGAACACCTCAGCCACCACCTTTGAGGGATCTGCTGATTCTGTGTTAAAATCTCTTTCTAAATGTGATCACATTAGGTGTTGTCCAGTTTTCACAGAACTACAACCAAGTTAACTGTGCAAAAAAATTTGTCTTTGTGATGTCGATGCCCTCATGATCTGAGCAGAAAGGAGGATTTGTCATTTAGTAACTGTGGAGCCCAAGGGCGATCACATCCCACAGGCTTGTTATGTTGGAAAACCATTTTGTGGAGCAAAATGCAACGATGATAACAACCCCCAGACACTGTAGGAGACAGAAGCCAACACGCAGCCACTCAGTGGGAGCTGCAGTTGGTAAAGGCCATCTCATGGTAAGGCACTCAAATGGTCATTTAGAAATGGTCCATCAGGAGATGCCCTTTGGTTAAAAGGAATAACTTGAGCCATCCCCAATGTTTCTGCATTACTGCTGGTATTTTAGGAACCCAGAAGTGAAGATGACAGTTTCCAGTAGGCACATACCAGACAGGGGGTTGCCAACATGGACAAGTGAGAGTCTGACTTCAGTCAAAGGCTGAGCCAGGCTGCAATGAAAAATGGATTTTATCTTCTTGAGGTAGATTTTGGAAACTTGTCACGTTTTAAATTTAATTGCCTGGCAGTTTTAAAAATGCTGTCCAAAAATGCTTTTAAAAATAAATACCATGGTTATGACAACTCCACAGATATGCTAAAACCAGAATATAGCAAATCTGCTAAACACAGGCTGCCTCAGTCAGGTCATCATCTTCATGCTGGAGCAGAGCATGGCAGACTGCTGTACAGCCAGCCAGGGAAGTGAACACAGCAGTGCCAGACCTGGATCACTTTGGAAGCTGAGATGGAGATGCTCCATTGCTGCGTATTTTGACCGAAGAGCAGACGTGTGCAGCTCAGTGTTCTTTGAAGCAAAGCCAAGGTAGCTGTCACCTCAAAAGGTGCTTACAACAAAGTTACACCATGCTGCAACCAGCAGTAAACTGACTGTCTTCTGAAACTTTCCAAATATTAAAAACAGTAAGAAGAGTCCTTATTTTGCTTTAATTTCTTGCTTTATACTAATGAAGCCTTGAATTTGAACTACAATATGCATTACTCATATATTATTCTCACTGTAGGCTTAATTAATATTGATGTCTAACAAGGGGCACTAACTTCCCTGATTTTTAATACTCAGTTTTCAAAAAAGCATTTATTAATGGAGCTGACTATGAGGTAATCCTCTACTTCAAATAACTGGTGACAGCAAAATATTTGAAGAGTAGTTACAGTACACACACACAAAAAAGAAAAAAACAACAGGGAAAAGAAGAAAGAAAGAAAGAAAGAAAGAGAGAAAGAAAGAAAGAAAGAAAGAGAGAAAGAAAGAAAGAAAGAAAGAGAGAAAGAAAGAAAGAAAGAAAGAGAGAAAGAAAGAAAGAAAGAAAGAGAGAAAGAAAGAAAGAAAGAAAGAGAGAAAGAAAGAAAGAAAGAAAGAGAGAAAGAAAGAAAGAAAGAAAGAGAGAAAGAAAGAAAGAAAGAAAGAGAGAAAGAAAGAAAGAAAGAAAGAGAGAAAGAAAGAAAGAAAGAAAGAGAGAAAGAAAGAAAGAAAGAAAGAGAAAGAAAGTAAGAAAGAAAGAGAGAAAGATCACCTCTTCATGCCAGGGAAACTGGATGGGTCACTGTCTTACTCTGAGGACTACTATTTCTTCATGGGTCAGACCTACCCTGCTCTTTCCCAGTCTGAATCCCAGTTTAGGGGTGATTGTCCCCATCCAACAACCTTTCCATCTGCAGTCATGCAACAGGACAGACTGGTGATGGGGAGCAGCTCAACTTCATCAGCTGAGGAGGAGTGTGCACAGGGCCATTGTTCAGCTCAGACAGAGGAGAAAATTTTTCTTTTGCCTTTAGTTGTGCTAGACGAGCTCTTCTGCCTCCCTTCACCACTGCAAATATACAGCACCCCTGGAGTTAGTGCAGCAGTGTCTCACTTGGAAAGAAGATATGAGGAAAGGAAGGATGGGATTGTAACAGATCCAGTTGTTCTTTTAGGCTGTTCTTTCAGGCAGCCTCAGGTAGTCCATGGACAAGTCTACCAGCAGTGTCTGGATACAGTCCTGACTTAAACAGGTCATGGAGGCTGTGCTTTCCAGAAGAGATTCCACCAGCTGAGGATGCTGTTAATCAGCTGGGAAGTTGCATGGCTGCTACCAGCACGGGAGCAGCATTTTGCTTAAACTGCTTCATGAAATAGAGAGAAGGTGGGTCCCAGGATGGAGTTCCATCCTGCCTCTGGGATCCCACTTCTCTCCAGTGTCATTGTGTTTCTTAAGAAGCTGCCTCCAGCACTGACAGCTGTTGAAGGGATCTCTCAGGTGCTCCTCATATCTCTCCTGCTTGCTCTTGCCACTTCACATCATGACACAGTGCAGCTGCCAGCTCTGAACACTCTCTGTAACAGTGGTGTCCAGTCCTGTTACATGAGCACCATCTTCACCAAAATATTTACACTAGAGAAACCAGGGCCATCCCCTCTCAGTAAAGGTGGATGCAGGCACAATAGCATCTGAAAAGAAAAGAAATTGCTCAAGCAAAAGCTAATGCAGTTGCCATCATTATTCCATGATTTCAGCAACAGTGAGAAAAGATGACTGATACATACAGCTATGCTGGAGTTGGTACATCAGCCTCCCGCGCATTTCCTGGCAGTTTGGTAATAACCACTTCCTGGCTAATAAACACAGTCCTGCAGTTTATTTGCCTTCATTACCTTGGCCTTCCGCTTCAGAGTTCATCCAGTACAAAACAATGCCCTTGCATTTCTTCTTTTTTTATTTGGGATTTTTTCCAGCCACATCCTGATGTCATAACTACAGCTAGCAAAGGAACAGGACGAGGGACATTGCACTGGTGGAACTGTTAAAATGTTCCTCTGTTGGATCCTACAGGCCTGCCATCATCTGTTGTGTTGTGTTTCTGCCCATTTTCCAACATATGAGCTGATACATATTTTACTTACATTATTCTGGAGGGGTTATTTCTAAATGCAGTTGCTGCAGTAAATTATACCTATGGTAGCAAATAAAACAAACTCTATACTAACAGTTTTGAAGAATGGAGGGATTCAAAACAGCAGCCATAGAACAAAGCACACACAGCCTTAACCTGACTCCTGTCACACTGTCCCAGCATCCCAACAGAAACTTCCTGCAGCATTTTGTTCAGTGCAGAAGTCCTTTGAATGCCCAACAGAAACTGTACTAATCCAACTCAGCAGAACATCTTCTTGGAACACATGTAGTATTCCCCCCTCCTTTTCTGTACCAAAAGTCCTGTTTAGATGACACCATTTCCTCTAAGACAAGGTAAAGGACAGTTTTTAGTCAGTATTTCTGCACAGAAAACAGCACTTCCAAACCTTAGAAATGTCTGGTTTCAGTGCATTTTACTGTGACACCCTGAAAACCTGATGCCTCTGGCCTGTTGAACAATTACAGCCTGAGGAAAACCATCCTCTGAGTAATTCATCGATACTACTATCCTTGAGGCTAACAGAACAGTTTATCTCAGTTGTTCTAGTCATTTAGGCAAGACTGTTTACTCTGATGCTCACTTTCAAGTGACACATTATGTAGAATTATTGAAAAATGTGCTGGCAGATGCTACAGCTAAGAATAATGTGAAGCAGGTGATTTGCACAGGGAAAACTTCTGCTTATGAAGATGAGTAATACAACAAATGATCTTGTCATCTTCAGATAAAATACTAATTGGGAATATTTTCCTTATGGCAAATTATCAATAAATTATCAATTTGCTTTTGAAATTTAATATTTTAAAATTAACTGTCACAGTATTTAGAAATATGCAGATACTGATTGTAAATTAGGATTGCTGTGCTCATTTCGACAAAGCAGGACCCTTAGCTCTCTATTTTGGATTGTATAGGACAATTACTCTCAATATTTAAATTTGACATTGGTCATTCATTCACTACGTTTTTTTCTTATTTTTTGAATTTAAGCTGGCTTTAAACTTATTTTTTTCCATACAGAAAATGAATAATGAAGCATGCTACCAATGCCCCCCAGTTCCCCAAGCCATACCCACTTCAACCCCTGAGGAGTCAGAGTGATTCTGTCAAACCCATGGTATTTGGGAAGCAAATTTTAAAAAGTAACATGCAAAATGCATCTCCATGGGTATCGTTTGGGGGGGCAGACTAGGCTACTACTAAGACTGCTGGGCTCCCAAATCTGTGATGTGACATTCAGGAGCTACACTATCTGAGTACATGCCTGATGCTCGCTCTTTCGGTGCTGCAATGACTTTTCAGCCCCATGTCACCCTCTTCCCAGGACAGGGTTTTTGTGACCATGGGACCTTCCATATCAGGGATTAACCTTGCTGAAAAATAAATGTGGAGGGGTGACTTTTTTGTTGTTGTTGTTAGGAAAGCCATCCAGCATGAGTCAGTGCCAGCCTCACAAACGTTTGTGCCAGAGCAGCTCTGGAGGCAGTGGAGAGGAAGCAATGGCAGGATCCAAACATTGCCTGTTGGATTTGCTGCTGCCCACTGCCCCTGCCATGCCCCCTTGGTTGTGCTGGCATAACCCAGCCACTGGTCAGCACACTGAGAGCAGAGAGCTTAGGCCAAAAAACAACCCTGTGAAATGCTGGCTGCTGATTTCAGCTGGACTGATTTCCTGAACCACTTGAGTGATGGTGACGTGGACAGCCATGCTGGCACAGTGGAGGAGCACAAGGAAGTGCAGGGAATGGAAGGGTATTGCCAGGAGGGGCAGGGTGGTGACTTCCAGAAGCGTTCGTCTTACTGAAAAATGTCAGTGTAGCCCTATTGAGAGCAGCTCTGTCACTGCAGGAAAATCCATTAGCACAGTCTGGCCTGTCACGAGTCATCTGTCTCCATGTTACTGCTTTTCTTTTGGAACAGATCACACATTGATTTTGGGGCATCAGCTTTCATCTCTAACCCTGCCCTGTGCATAGGCTTCCATGGGAATTACACCTGGAATAGGTCCCAAGGATTTGTACCTGTGAGACCAGGAGCTCACCAAGAATAAATTCATAAATAATTCCATAAATTCATAAATAATTCCATAAATTCCACATTATGGTTTTCTTCATTCACAAAAACTTTTGCAAACAACTGTAATTTTAACAGAGCTGGTTTGGGAAGTTCTGTTCCCAGCAAATTTCAGCTGTTTACTACAAATATCCCTTTGAGAAGACAAGGCTGCATATCTAAGAGATATAAAGCCTTATATCACAATGTAATATTTCAAGTTCTTTATGGCTAACCAAATTATTACATATTTGCTTTTCCGATTGATGCAAATGTAACCACAAAATAAAACAACTGTGTGATTAAGTAAATCAAAGTCTTTATCTGAAGAAACAAATGCAACTTCACCTGAATTTATCTGCATAATCATGTGAATGTAACTTCACCAACAACCTTGTACATGGACAACTGATAATGAAATAATTGCTGCCATCTTTTTTAGTACACATTCCTTTAATACTTTGCCAACTGGGAAAGAAGACATGAGGGAAGAAGACATAAGGGAAGTCATGACATGAGAAAGCTGTGATGGCTTCAAGGAGGTAAAGCACATTCTGACAGAGCATTGGCTCATGAAATCTTCACATCCATACTGCTCAATGTTCTCATCTTCAACCCTGGCCATTTTGTGAATCCAGCTCCTAAATCAGCTGCAGTGCTGAAGTGTTAAGGGGCTGGCTGTGATTGTGCTTGCTCTGTGAAATAACTCTATGCTGACATGCATAGGCCAGAAAAACTTTTATATGTATCTGACTAATTTGTTGAATTGATACTTAAAGAGAGAACACAAAAATGCCTAGGAAATCGTGCAATTCTATGCTAATGTTTAACTGACATGCTTTCTGTACAAGACAATGTTTCAGCAATATCATGGCGTTCCTTAAGAATTGTAATTAAATTATGGAAAAAACGAGAGGTATTCTATATCTATTTAGGCTTTCAGGAGACTGTTTAAGAAATTAAGTGGCTCAGAAATGAGAATTCAAATAGTGTAATAAAAAGGAACTGGTTAAAAATACAAAAGCGTAACAGAGATTAATGCTGCCACTGATAAAAATTAGGAACAAGTGCATCAAGGTTATGTATTAATTTCATTATTGTTTAAGATATCACTGCCTGGAAGAGGAAATATTAGATAAAAATTCTGCAGAATTCTTGCAATACCCCCTCCTTGAAAACAAGAGACAAGTTGTCCATTGACCTCCCAGAGCCAGAACACCACGTCTGGGGGCCAAAGGGAAACCTAATCTAGGAAAACCAGCTTCAAAGTTTTATCCCCTAGTTCCCCTATACTCATACAGTAAATTGAGTGGCACTAAAAGGATTTGCTGACCATTTTCTTCAATTCAGGTTACAGGGTTGGCCACCAAGGTACCCATTTGCTACCATGTCAAACCTCGAACCAGAGAAAGCAAAGCAGGATCAGGGATCTCAGCTACTGACAGGTGTTGGCTGGGGGTCTCTAGAATTCCCACCAGGAAGGGCTGGCTATATGAGCAGGAAATAGGCACATAATGGGGGTATAATCTACACACATGGGGGTATAATCCAAAATTTGTATACAGCTGCATGACACTTTCAGGTCCACCTGCAAGATGGAGAATTCTTGTTCCTTATTTATTACAAAGATTAGGAATTTATAGTTGCTTATATTAATTGCCCTATGCAGAGTTGATTCTAGTTGTAAGAAAATCTGTGGTGAAGTCCCTGAGGGGCTGCTGCTGAAGAAGAGAGATGGTATTTCTGCCACACAGACTGCACTGCAAAGGGACACGTCGAGGGCTGGAGAGGCTATAAATAGCTCCAATTTTAATACTTTTATAAATGGCTCAAGAACAAAAAGTAGAGCACACTAATGAAATCTGCAAATAGTATTAGAGCACATTCAGTGAAAGATTATTAACAGTACTGTGAAAGGAAAAACTAAATGACTTTGATACATGGAATAATAGAAATGCCATGAAGTTTTTTACTGTACGACTTCTGGGATTAGCACTGTAAAATTCCTGCTGTAAGGAATGCATGCATATCTAGTGATTTGGGGATGCCTAAGCCACTAAAATGATGCAGATGTGAAACTACTGGACATAATTTTACTGCCTTGCTCTGTGCATTTCCAACAGCTACAGAAAAAGCAATGCCCTTGTAAAATGTTGTCTGGAGTATCACCATTCTGGTGGTCATTTTTTGAGAAAGAAGAATACACATCAGGAGAAGCATTATTTATGGAAAGGAATTTATTTAAGGGAAAAATGTCTTCTAATTCTATATAAACTCAAAAAATGAAGAATAAGGGCAACATAACATTCTAAATACACCTAGGATAAACATGAGGAAGGACGAAAATCTAATTGGGATAAAGAATACCATCTATGTGCCAGCAAATATAGTGAAAGTAAATGAGCTGGAAGTCGGAAGGATTTGCAACTCTACAAGTAAAACTCTGGCATAGCTGTTTGACAAGAGATGTGAGGACGAGAAAAATTAACACATTTTAGACACTATCAGTTTATATATGGCTGCACATGACTCTGCAAAGTGAGGGACTTAAACTTAGAACTGTAATCACTTCTGGTTTATAATCTTCCTCTCATAGATGATAGGCAACAGTTTTTTGTTTTCCCTGTTTGACTTCAGCAGGCTGTCACAGTTCTGGTCATGCCAACTATCCACATGGACAGTACTAATCTCTGATACAGCTACCAAATGTTTGGACTGTCTGGTACAACTGGAGCTACTACAGGATCTTTCTAATGTCTCAACACACCATGAAAATGAATACTAATTTTTTCAGTAAAACACTCAAATCCACATGAGGCTACCAAGAGTCCATTTCTAACAGTGCTGTGCTGTGGTGTGTTGCAGGAGACAGGGGAAAGGTGCAAAATTGAGGCCAGGCTTTCAGTGGTTCAGAATCAGGGTGTCAGCAGTTATCCCCACTGGAAACTTGGAAGGTGAGAGTGATGCCCACAGTTTATACTAACCCATCACCCTGGAATTTCCTTCTAAGGTACACTGTCAGGAGAAAGAAGTTCTTTGAAAATCCGAGTTTATTCTGGAACTGCCAAAGATGAAAACTCTCCTCATCCTTAGGATAAGTTTTTCAGGGAGCAAACTACAGGCCCAAGCTGAAGCAGTGAAATGGTTCTGTGCAATGGTCATTCTCTCCATGTACCCTTAGGTACTGGAGAATCTGTCACTGGCAGGGCAGATGCTTTCTACTACTTGCCTCTTGTGTACATAGGACAGAAATAAAGAGAAACTGAATTATGAGTCCTGTTGCATATTTCTGCTGCAACTTCAGAAGTTAACAACCTTCAGATAGCCTTCAGCTAACTGCTGGACCTTGCTTTCTCTATTGCAATTGAATTCAATACATGGCACACACCTATGGTAATTGCACAGAGGACGTCAGCTGAGCTATTAGCTTGCTTTCCCTGTACTGCCTTCAAAATAGAAAATGGATACATGATGAACCAACTTGAGACTACTCCACGGTATTTCTGCAGCCAGGAGGAAAATTTTTGAGGAAAAGTTCTCAGTTTTTGTCACGGCTGCTTAAGTGAAAACCTTCAAAGTAGCGTGGCACTGTTTCCAAATACAAGTAAAACAAGCCTGTGGGTGTTCTTGAGTGTGTGTTTGTGTTAAGCTACAAAGGCTTCCTTGGCACCTTCTTTTGTGAACTATCACAGATGTTTCACCTGTCAGCTTCTCCAGACCCCACTCTCTTGTACCTATACAACACACAGGGAGAGTCACACTTCCAGATTACGCCCATGAATCCCACAGTACTAGATTTTACCTAATGGTCTTGCTGAGGATTTCCACTTAGGTCCTTGCTTTTTATGCAGCATCAGTGACAACTTGGCTGTGACTTGTAGCTTCTGAGAGGAAGGAAAAGTCAGCTTCTAAGCAAAATACCTTGGGAATAAACTATTAGGAATAGGATGCCCTTTTCAGGCATCTTTAGAGCAGGGTCAGAAAAGAACAATTTCAGAGGAGAGACTAAAGCATCAGTACTCTACACTATGCTAATCAAAAGTGACTCAATCTTAAGTGAATGACACTTACATGAAACAAGTAAGTGTCTAGAGACAGTAGCCTAAAATATACTGGTGCTGCATTGATTCCTTTTGCGTTGGTAAGTTTGCCTTGACAACAGCTTTGAGATGAAAGAGACAGTAAGCTGGCAGTCTGAGTTGGCATTTGTGTCCTTCAACATAGATACCTGCTGCATGAGGATTTTTAAGTGTTTGTTAGAGACAAGTTGAAACAGCCTAGCTGAAGCTATCATCCTACCATCTAGTGTACTGGGAAAGTGTTCCCAAATACCCCAGAAGTCCATGGCAGAGGCAGCACAGAGGCTGTGTGGAGGAAAGCATACATGTTTTCCAAATTCTCAGTGTAAGTTATGGCCGATAAACATCCAAGTGTGAATCATAAGCAACATACTCTGGTCAATCAGTCATAAATCCTAAAGAGAAGTTTGAAGGTCAAAATAGCTAAATTTAGTGACTGTTATGTTCAGCTCCCCCTTTCTGGGCACACTGAAATGCTAACTCTGACACGGTGGTTGCTAGACAAGCAGAGTCAGGAAGAAACAGAATGTAAGCAGATACAAAACCAAATACAGCAGATTTCCTGTAAAACAATTAAGGCACTCACTTGTTTTAAACAATGCTTAAGCTCTTATTATCATAGCTTCAAATACAGGAATAAGTATCACAAGGTGCCAAAAGTCCAGATCTAGTATCACTACCCACCTAGCCTACATTTTTTAACTCTAATGACATTTTGTCACCCTGTGTCGATTTACTCCAAGGTAAGGCCTTGCTTGTGAAAAGCCAGTTTAAGTGAGAGGTGTGTCCCATTTCTTGGGCAGAATATTAGTTTAATAGATACTGTGTATGACTCAGTCACCTGCATGTCTGACATCCTCCTGAATTCCCCTTCCGCAGGCTGCTGTTGTGGCAGCTCGACTGCTGCTGGGGTGTGCCGTGGCTGCTCCTGGCCAGTGTGACTGTTCACTGCTCTGACAGTCTCACAAGTCCTGCACACACACAACTACACAACACAGCAATTCTCTATAACCTCATTCTTAGCCCCTGTATCTCTGTCTCTGTAATATGGTTAATAATTTGTTTGAATCTTGCTTCCAGTAAGACCAGTCTTGCAATGTGGAGGTGGTTCACTTTAATACCTAATATTTTACCTCTTCCCAGTTAAACTCACCTATGACACATTGCATTCCTAGTCACACTCCACTCAACAAAACTGAGAACTTGAAATTAATTACTTGAATGACTAATCCGCTTTGCAGTATTGCATACAGTTGTTTTGTAAGAAATAAACTGAGAACAACTGACCAGCAGCACTGGGCAGTGCTATCAAACTTGCTTACAACAATTTTGGTAGAAAGTTTTCCTCAAGAGGGGAATAGTGACTTACGGTGCCCAGGTAATTTGACTGAGGCCATTTGCATGGAAATCTAGCCACGTTGTCTGAAGGACTTCATCAGAATTGTTTTAAAGTGTGTGGTGGGAGATCTTGTGTGTCACTGGAGATGAACACCACAGATGACCACACCTGGAATAGCAAGTACTGGAACCACTACTCTGAACAGACCTCTGCTACTCACTGATCAAGAGACAGCAATAAACCAGGAAGTGCTGCACAAATTTTGAGCAGAACTTATTTGCAAATTATTTACAGAATTTATTGCAGGAATTGTTGCAGAAATCCATGCAGTGAAGGTGTTAAGAAAAACGAGGCTGGGAAAGAAAGCAAACTGGATGTACTGGCCAGAGAAATGAGGTCTACTGGAAATATAAGAGCAGCCTACGTGGGAAAAGATCCCTTGAACACCATTGGAAACCAACCTTAGGAACACCAGGAAATCAAGCACAGAAAATAAACCAAGATCCATGTCCTGATAGGAGAGGATGATTTCTAAAGCTTCTGCCTAACCAATGATGAAAGATTAATTGCTCCCAAGCTTGCCACTTGCATGCTTGCAATAGTCATTGTGCTTTCAAACTAGTGATCCACTTCCCTACTGACTGTGATTTCCTTACCTCATCTAACTCAGTGCTCAGTCACTTCTATTTCCTTACATTGGACTTTGTCATATGCTCCTGACTACAACTACACTTCTATGTGTGCTTTGGACTGATTAACACATTTAAAACAAAACAAAAAAACCCCGTAATTCATGACTGGTTTACTACCAACTCTTGGTTTGTTTTCCTTAACATTTTAATCTTTAGCCCAAAACAGCAGTATTTGGCTGTTTTCAGCTGTGGGAGGAAGCAAGGTAGAGAAAGGCTGCTAGAGCAGGAAGCACAGGCTCCACTACCAACATCACTCTTTCTGGCAAGAAGTCCAAAAGCTTTGAACTATTTTAAGAGGATTAGCACCACAAAAGAGGAGAGCATGAAGGAACAATGTGATGCATCTCTTTTAGCCAATAGCGAAATAGCTTCAGCATTCACTCTGACAAGATAAATGAACAATCAGCTTTTCTAAGACCAGCCAAGAGAACATTAAGATTGTAATATAGCTGAGAGAAAATGTGACTACTTGAACATGTAATTTTTACTGAAGATTACTCCACTCAGTCCTTCCACTGAAAATGAGGGCAAGATATACCCGAGGATGATATGGTAAAATGCATGATTTTGTCTGCACATATCATATCACTTGAGAAAGAGGGGTGGATTTAATGAACATGCTAAAGAGTGCCCAAATAGACAACTTTAGGGCAGAAGGGATAGATATGGATTGATCTATGCCTATTCAGGGAACCGACGGATGGATTCTGTGGTGTCATACCTTACCTAAAAAGGAATAACCACCACAGCAGGATAGACTGAAGAGTGACCAAAAGAGGACTCTGGAGGTGCTGGTGGACTGTGTCAAGGACAGTATGAGCGCAGCCACTCCATAAGGGTGGATAAGCTGGGAACCGAGGTTGACCACAGGCAGAGCACTGCCCTCACCAACCAGGGTGCAGTTTCACAGAATTTGGGTAGGACTGAGTCATGTCCAGAGTCCAGACAGAAAATGCAGCCAGAAACAGTAGAAGACAGAAGCAGAGCAAAGGTCTACACAGGAGAAAGGGTTGAAGACAAGACTGTGTATTACATGGGCTCATCAAGGAAAGCCAACTGATGAGTCAAGACAACAGGAGACAGGACTTGGCACAGGCAAACCTACAGCACTGCACATGCTAAAGTCCCAGGCGAGGGTGCCAGGGCAATTAACCTCACTTGGCCCTGACAGGTACCAGGTGAAACGTGAGCAGAACACCACAGCGGTGAGCAAGGCTACCTTTATAAAGACATATTAGGTTGTTTTTACAGGCATGAAGCCAGTAGATCAAAGGAATTACTAGTCCTCTTTACTCAGCACTTGTTACATCATGTCTGGAAAACCACACCACTCTCTGGGGCCTGCAGGATAAGAAAGAATTTGACAAATTGTAGTGAGTGCAGCTGAGGGCAGTCAAGTTGGCATGGGGGTGGGAGCACATGCCCTGTGAGGAGAGGCTGAGGAAACTGCATCCCGTCAGAAGGATTGAAGGGGAACCCAAGAGTTTTCATCCAGTACCTCAGATTATCAAAAAAATGGAGCAAAACCCTCTACTGAGGTGCACAGCAGCGAGAGGAGAGGCAGCATTTGGATGTCACATTTGGATGTCCTGATTTAAGGGGAAAAAAGATCACCATGATACCAATCAAGCATTGACATGGGTTGCCCAGATAAGCTGTGCACTCTCCCTTCTTGGAGGTTTTCAAGACCCTGCTAGACAAAGCCCTGAGCAGCTTGGTCAGAAGGCTGAAGAAACAGAAGGTTGGTGTAGAGACCTCTTGATTCCCTCCCCAACCTGAACAATACTATTCTATTTCTATTGCTTCCATATGCTAAATATGCTGCTGAATGCACAAAGTAACAAGAGAATGAAGGACCTTTGAGCCTGCTGAAAAAGTTGTTGAAGAATCTAATTTCGAATACAAGTGCAGAAATACTCAAGTGAAGTAATCCTTTACAGAACACAGAATTCTTTAAAATAGCTTTTTCCATACTGTTTAGGGGTTTTTTTTACATTTTACCTCTTGGTACACAAACTTCTAAGTCTTTAGCTTGTTTCACTGTTCTTTAGAGTGAGACTCTTTGTACATTGCACTGTTTGCCCAATAAACACACTCCAGGACTGAAGTGTGTTGTCACACTTTCGCTACCTTTGAACTGCTCCATCTCTGACTGCTCTTCAATTTTCCTTATATTCATACCTCCTTTCAGTGCAGCCCTGCTGATCTCCCCACATTTTTCAACTTTGAAGTTGAATGTTACCCTGAAGTGCATGTAATGTTTTACATGGATTACATTACTACTACAATTCCTAGGGAAAAACCAAAGCCAATCTTTTACACGGTTCTATTGCTATTTGAAATTTATCTAGTAGTGAGCACTGCCATGCCCCCTTCAGCACTGAAATCTGTCACTTCCTAGGAGAAAAATACTTGTGTTCTTCTTTGGAATAGGAAAGATGGATTTCTTGCTGTCATTCATTTCCGTGAATCTTTCTTGCGCCTTTGGCTATTACATTGTATCACCTGCATGGAAACATTGCCCTTTTACACTCACAGTATGTGAACGGTCTGCAAGCATTCAACACTCCTATCAGCCTGCTCACTTAGCTGATAAATTCCAGACCTTGCATAAATTCAGCACTTGAGGCCAGCTAATGTCTCCCCAAGGCTGGGAGAGCTATGGCTGGGAACACCTGACTCAGTTAAGAGCAGGGTGGTCCAGTGGGTTCAGGGGAACAAAACAGCTGAAGGTGCTCCGTGCCCTGCACTGTGAAGGACGTGGTCTGAAGGGGATCTGGCCTGGTCCTGTGCACTGAACATTCCTTGGCAGTTGCAGATCTTCCATTTTGGCCTCATCTGAAGGTATCAAAGCTCCAAGTCTGTTCCAAGTCTGCAAACTGAAGTGGAAACCATCAGATTTGTTTAAAAGGCAAACTCCTTAACTAAATGAAATGCCAGTGAAGGCATAATCTGAGAGTCCTTTTGCTCCTATGGGTACACAACAGTGTTTTCTTCAGCATATCTTTCAGAGTTCATGCAGTCTTGTAATTCCCAACCAGTAACATGAACGGAGCTCCAGGGGGATTTATATGGGGAAAAGTGCATTTTAGAACAGTTTTTAATATTGGCTTTTTTTTTTTTTTTTTTTTTTTTTTTTTTTTTTT
>VZRZ01006735.1:1406283-1493953 GCA_013398175.1 Climacteris rufus | reverse complement strand
GGCTCTGCCGGCTGCCCGCGCTGCCCGCCCTGGCCGCGGGCTGTCCGTCCCCGCGCCCCCGCTCCGCCACCGCCCGCCGCCGAGACCCTCGCCGAAGTTGCCAGTGAGCAACTCTCCTCCTCTGCCTCCTTCCCTTCCTCTCGGCGGCGGGGCCGGGGCCCCGGCACCTCTCGTGGCGGCGGAGGGGCGGTGGGAGGTCGCGCCCGTCCGCAGCCTAGCGAGGGCAGCGAGCCGCCCCGGGCAGCGTGGAAGCGGCCTCGGGAGTGGCGCGATCCGGTTCCAGAGTTTTCCTTTAAGCGGAGCAGCACCTAGCAGCCAGAGGCTCACGGTGCTGCCGACTTGAAGCAAAGCCATTAGTGTTGCTTCGCACCCTGATCTGTTTTATTATCCATTAACTGTCCCTGCTGACTGTGAATGTGTTGCCTTGTTTTCATAATTGCGTGAAAAAGGAAGTCCATTTGGCAAGGATCAAAAATGCAATGGATACTGGTAGTGGCCAGTGTAGTGTTAAAACATTCTATTTTCGCATCCTTGTAAAACGCTTGTTTGCATGAAGAGCTCTGTGTTGGCGGGTGTAGTTTACAAGTCTTTCTTGCAGATCTTCTGTAAATACGTAGTTGAAAGGCTTCCCCACAGAATTTATTTTACCAAAAAGTGATTCCAACAGAAATCAAGTTTCTGAGTTGTTGATATTAGTGGGATTTCAAAAGAACCAAAGAAGTCGCAGCAAAATTTTTCTGGTATCAATAATTAATCAATGGCCAGAGCCTGAAATATTGTGGTTTAATGTCTCGCTGAAGCAGCCTGACTGTAAAGCGACAGGTGATCAGCTTTTCTCTGGGTGTCCCATCAAAATATGCATGTTACTCCTTGTGAAGTCAAAACCTGAAAAACGTTTACTGTTTCCAAAGAGGAAAGTAAAGGTAAATAGCTTGGCAACAAGCACTAGGCCTTTTAGAAAAATACTTCTCAAAGTATGCAACCAGTGATGTGTTTTAAGCTCTGAGCTGCTTTTGATTTGTGCGTGCTTTACAAAACATGATTGTGTAGATTGTTAGATGTTCTGGTAAGGTCTGTCTGTTTTAAAAATAGCACAAATGCAGTAATTACTAGGAGCGTTTGACTGCATGGGGAAAGTACATACTAAGTATTACTATGTAACAGAACGTGTGTGGAACAAAGCTCGTGTTTAGGTAGTTTTCAGTTTCAAACCTATAGCATGTGGAGGGACATCTCCAAAGTCTTGCATCTGTGCTTGAAGAGTAAATGTTACTTGTGTGGGCATTGTTTCCCTAGCATAGAGAAGGAAAAGCAACTTACTGGGGAGTTAACTTAAAGAAAAACATTAATACAGTGAAAAGGTGCAGGCCTCTTATAGCAATGTTTGTGCTTCTGTTGAAGAATAGTTGCTGAACTTGCTGCTAAAAATATGTCTCAGGTCTGCAAGCACATGGATCCTTGCTGAATTTTTAGCTTCCTCCATCCACCCTCTGACAATATGAAACCTGAGTTGTTGTGGTATTTAGCTTTTTTTCTTCTTTTATTTCATTTCCACAGATGATTTTGGAAGTTTCGTAGATAACACGAGAATTAGCTAGATGGCTCCTACCGAGGAAGCTGCATGAAACAGAGATACTTACTAAAGCTATCCATGAGGGTGAGGACCCAGAATCAGGCTGTAAGCAGGGTTGGCTGTGGAAGAGCTGTGGGAACTGTTTAGGGTTATCGCGCTGTGTTCCTGCTCAAAAATCATTGAGTCTTTGGAGGGATGTAGGAGAGGAGTGCTGCTCACCAGGGTCCTCACAAAGGTGGATGTGAGACCCCAGAGACTGAAAGGGTTGTGTGCTCTGCTCCTGTCCTGTCTCACTAGCAACTGTGCTTTAAGAAGGGCTGAATTGTGTTTCAGCACTGCACCTGGACAGTGATGATCTGAATTGCATTTAGCCACAGGACTGCACTGTTTGGTAAAAGGTCTGAGTGGGGATAAGGGCAGCAAGTTACCTCTGTGTGGCAGATGAGAGGGCTGAACTGATCAGGCAGACTGGTGGGACCACTTAGAAAGGTGTTGATGTAAAAGTCTGAGGACTTGGGGAGGGTGATGAACCTGGTGTTAGTGTTGGAGCTCAGGAGGCAAGGTTGGCACCTTGCAGTGAAGCCATACCCGAAGCAGTGGGAAAGGGCAGAGCTGTGAGTTGTCTGGCAATAGATGGCAGAAGGTTTTAACGAAGCAGGGATTCAGTAAGGTTTTCTTGTGGCAGTCTGTTGCAGGTGAGACAGTAGCAATCCTTGCAAAATACAGATGGGTAGGGGTGCATCAAAGGTGGTGCAGTGTGTTGAAACACCGAGCGGGGAGCGGTGGTGGTTTACGTGATACTTGTCTTTATTTCAGACCGAAACACTGGTTGAGGAGAATAATGGACTAGAGACACTCAGATGTGTCTCTAACAAAAAGACCTGAATGTTTAATTAACTTTCCTTGAGGATAAGTATGGATTACTGTGAGCTCTCTAAATCTTTGATAAGTATTTTCGTAAGTCCTTTTTTTTTTTTTTCCATTGCTCTGGGTTAGTTTTTTCCTTTGGAAAATTACTTTTTAGATATCAGATAAAAGATGCCTGAGTTCTGATCTCATAAATTGCTTATCTTTAGGGACTTTACAAACCATGGTGTGCTGTGTTAGAAAACCGGAAAGATTCAATCTTTTCTCTCACCAAGCTGTTCTACAGCTGCTTATGGAAATGCTTTTCCTTTGTTGCCAGTAATGCCTTTCAAAAGGTTCTAGGTAGCTCACATTCGAAAGGCTTAATTTGAGAAAGGACTGAAATTTGGAATAAATTGAAGAGTTGTTTTAAAAAATGAAACTTACATTGTCATTAGCTGCCCAGTATGACTTTGAGGGCTGGTACTGTGGCAGTTTTCTTTAGTGTGTGTAAGAGTATTTGCTGTATAAAAGTTGGGTACTTAATCCCTTTCCAGTAAAGCTACGTGGTGTTTGCTTGAAGTAAGATCCCCATTAGTGTTTTGCTGTGAAGTTTTTCAGTGCCACAGGCTGTGTGAACTTTTTCAGTGCCACACCTTTGGTCTGTGTGACTTTGGCTTGGTAAAGGCTGTACACCAGCATCTGTGTGAATGGAATGAGTTTACTGCTCCTCCATTTCCGATTGGGATGGCATCCCCTGACCATGTATTTCCTATCTGTTCTGTTTAGCTCAGGTGGTTATTAATGACAAATATAGTTAGTACTAGTTAAGCACTGTTTTGGTACCTGTCTTCATGGATGGAAGACATTGGTGGTATTATCAAGGAAAGAAATGTAAATGTCATCCCAGAGATGAGAGGATGAAGTAGGAAACATGCCTAAGACTGTCTAGTTATTGCTGAAAGTTTATCAAAGCAGGTTGAAATTTTATAGCATGTGATATTTTCTGACACCTAAATGTAAATTCACAGGATATAGCTTGTTCACCCCACCTTCCTCCAAAAAGGGGTGCTCTGTTCTTACCTGCAGCTCCACTTTCTCCCTTGTGACCCTGTGCAGAAGATATTAATATTGCTGAGATGACATAGGAATTAAACAAGGGAATGGATTTCTGTCAGGTTAGGAAGACATATTGGCTATCTGTGCAGCCATTTAGGTTGCAGAGCTTGCACAGGGGCACTGAAATTAGATTGTTGGACACGTACAGGGCTGGTCTGCCCCTGTTAGTGGTGAGCTGTCAGCTTGGCTCAAGCGTATAATATACCTTCACTGTACAATTTACTTGCTAACTCAGACTCTCTTGATAATGGAAGTGCTAGACTTTGCTTAGAGGTGCACACTGAAAAGAGACGAGGTTACAAGTTTCAGAAAGGAACGTTTCAGTTGGAGAGAAGGCAAAAATAATAAGTCACAGTAAGTGTGATTGGTGAAAGCAATGGAGCAGGCTGTCTGGAGATACTATAGGATCTCTCATCTTTGGAGATATTGAATACTTGATTGAACCAGTCCCTGAACAACCCAATCTAACTTTGAAATGAGTTCTTTTTTAGGCAGGGGATTGAGTGAAGTAGGCCCAGAGGTCCCAATTATGTTAGGCTGTTCGATGTGGTGTGGCTCTTGGTAGCATTAACAGGTTCAAGAACATTTGAGCAAAGGCTTTTGCGGAAGAATTCCATTCTTTAAAAGTTTGTAAATGTTCTGTTTTGACTGTGGTCTGTTTTAAAGGAGGGGAGGGTGTTGGGGGTGTGTGTGGAGTGGGGTGGATTTATACATTGCCACCTTCTCAGAGTACCACTTAGTTTGTGATTTATCCTATTTGAAGGAAATTTTAGGCTAAAGTTGGGTAGTCTGACAATGGTCATACAAACTTCACTTTCAGGTGTTCGAATAAGCTTATAGAAGAAGAGCATAAGGGAGCACATTAGTAAGACCAAGTTGTTTATATCATCAACCATGACAGTCTGTATGGCTGGTGCTTTTTTGACCTCCCTTTCTTGGAGTTCAGGGCTGTTGTGGTAAGTATGAAATTTGCCATACCTTCTAGCTAGTCCTCAGAGATCAGAGGGGCTGGGTGCAGATAGGTTTAATTTCTCATTTATAACCAGTTAGGCACTAAAAGTTTGGTCACATTGAATAAGAACTGTCATGGTTGTGGAATCATGAATAGTCCCATTTATTGAAGCAGCACATTATAGATTCTTGTTAGATTGCTGATAAATGCACTAGACCTACAAAATATAAGTGCATAGCTCTGTGTGTAATTGTTCCCAGGTATGCTCCAACACAGTCAGAGGCACAAGTCTTACCACAAAGTTGTCTCTGCTTTGGGGAGGGTAGAGGAGCAAGACCATAGACTTGGTGGAGTTGTATTCTTGTCCTTTCATATTGGAGGATTTCAACTATCAAATTTATACTTCTTGGACAATTTTATACTTCTTGTACAGAGTAATTAAAAATCATTGTTTACCTGTTGCTGCCATTACAGATGTGGGGTGGAGCGACATGTTTTCTTATTTTCTTATTGGTGGGTGTGTTTTTTAATATAGAAACAAGGGGATAATGAGGGTCTTTGGTTACCTTCATCAAACTGAGCCACCTAACTTGTGGCTGAAAAAGAGACAGCACAAAACTGTGGTACTTCAGTATCCTCCTCAACACAGGCTGAGGCAGCAGTGAAGGCCTTCTGACCTTCTCCAGGTCTTTACTCCCATCATTATCTCCTCAGAGGACAGATGTAAACCAAGGCTTGTTGTGCATGGTGAGGGGGCAGTGAGGCTGAGGGCTGGCACAGAGCCATGGGTGCTCTTCTGCGCTTCAGTGAGACAGCATTGGGCTGTGGGGTCTCTGCTTCAGCCCAGACACCATTCAGTTGTTAAGCCTTGCTCAAGCCCAGGTGCAAGAGGAGCAAGTGCCTTAGCTCGTGGTTTTGCTGAATCAGCCTCATCAATTCTCCACCGTCTCACAGCATCTATCTTGACATAACAAGCCAGTCCATTTTCCACAAGGGCCATGGCAATTCTTATTCCCTGAGGAAGTTCAGTTTCTTGTTGCAATTTGTCTTCATTGTGAGGCAGTTTTTCAGACTGTGAAGCATGGCTCATGAAACGGAGAGATGGACTAGCTCTGCTTTTGTTATGGCAAGTTGCCTGTTGGAAGAAATCAGACAAATGAATCATTCCAATGCTGAGATGATTTGTGGAAGTCCTCCAAGTCATCACCCATAAAACAAGCTGGATGTGTGCTGTATTATGGTTGGAATAGACAAAACATCTGCTGAGATGTGTTGTTTCCAGTGGTGATCTCTAGCTGTTGATTTGGAGAGAAGGTTTGAAAAATAAGGGTAGTCCTTTCACTAGTGGACACTTTACCTCATTTGAATTAGCAATTTCAAAACCTTAAATTGATATGATTGTGTTTTTCTTCCATGTGCCCAGTTGCTTTTGGAATGTTTTTTTTTCCTTGTAGTTTATGTGTATTATTTAGTCTTTACATATATATGTATATCTATGTATGTATATATGCAAATGCTTTGCTGTTTGATAATTTAAGTAATTCTTAAATTATGAGAAATACCTATAAATTGTTCTGCTTTTTCTTCTACAGTATCCTTTGTGATTTTTCTAATTCTCTATCATATTGCATCCTCCAGTCATCTCTTAGACGAATTGAAGGGTCTCGTTATTTTTCCATATGGAATATTCACCCATACATCAAATCATCCCTCTGTATTTTTTTAGGCTTATGATATTGTTTTTGAATGAATTGACCAGAACCACATTCTTTTGTGATGTGGGTACTTGAGGATTTTAGATTATTGTAAATTTTTGGTATTCTTCTGTATTTCTTTCCTGATAGTACTTAATATTGTACTTCTCTTTATTGCTTCAGAGCAGCAAGGCGATGTTTTCAGAGAATCATGGCTAAGCTATCCAGATATTTTTTGGAGCAGTACTGAGTAACTCAAGAGTCCATCTTGTATATGTATAGTTTTTTCTTGTTTTGCCTAAGAACTGGTATGGTTGGTGCATTTTACAGGCACACAGTTCAGATTACAGCTTGGGAGATAAGTACATGCAGTGTGCACCATGCTAGGGAATCTTTTACCTGGGAGCTGAGAACAAACATGCATGCATCATAGCTGTACTCAGGGTGAAGGGTTGAGATTAGGGAAGTGAGAACTGATGGAGATTCTGATATCTTTGAAAAGTAAACATAAGGTTTGATGAAATTAAAATCTAGTTAAAAGGGATTCTCCATGCTTGGGGTTTATTTCCCCTGACTGTTTCACAGAGGAAATATTTGTCTGTTTGAATCAATATGTTTCACACCCATTTGACATGTCAGCGTTGCATTGGCCTATTTTTATGTTTTGTTCTGAGTAATCGATGTAAATACTGTGTGCTTGCTTCTACATTCATCTGCTGGGGAGCTTCATTAGTCCATAACTCCATCTGGATAATTCTTCTTCAGGCACTACCTACTGCTGTTTTCCCTTTAACCTGCTTCCTAAGAGTCTCATCGTTGTTATGCTAATCTGTGTTCATTAGTTAATTAACAGCTTTCCCTATGGAGAGGTAGAAGAAATCCTCTTGATTATTAAGTTGAGCTGATCCTGTCACAAGCAGATAAGTAAAATATTCCTTTTCATCAATTTCTGACAGTGTTTTGATTCTAACAAGCCTGTCTCAATTAGGTGTTCATAAGATATGTGCAATTTTGATGCATGGTGGGGTGTATGAGTGTCATAAACCCACATACATGCTGGGATATGTGGTGTACAAAGGAAGGTAACAGATCTGAGCTGTAGGAGACATTGGTACAGGTCTTCAGTTCTTTTTCATCCCTTTAAAGTCCAAAACATCCTGTTGAATAGGAAGTAGTTCTTTAGATAGGGATTTTAAGAAATTAAGGAAAACTGACAGGAGGATATATTTTAGATAGTCCCTCTTCTTCTTTCCTGCCTCCCAAAAAGGAAAACTCCAAACTTTCCTACTTCTGAGACATAACAATGAGTGGCTGCTGTAGAGTGCTGCCTTTGGCACCGCCAAAACGTAGGATAACAGTACACCCACCTGAGTGGCTGCATAGTGAACTAGATTGGGAAGTGAATGCAGGGAGAAGAGAGTCTTAATTAAAGTAATTTTCACTGTGTTGCATTAGAGACAATTCTACTACCTTGACTGAGATGAGAAAGCTTGCCTATGCTCCCAAAAGAAATTTTGGTCAAATTATGTTGTTAAACCACTTAGGAAGTAGCAGATACAATTATCTTTCTTTTTAAATCAAGACTGATTTTTTTCAATAGAAAATGCAGTAAAAGTTATTTAGATTTCTGTAGGAGCAAGTGAATGAAGGTTTTTGCTTTTGTTACTTTTTAAGTTAGATAATTTGGTTTAGTGGTGCCTACTAAATTCAAAATGTACAGAACTGCAAAAGTGAATATGAAGAAAGGCTAAAGGTATATCTTGATTTGTGATGAAACTATGAATGTCAGTCTTTATTGTTGTACAGTCCAGCTGTGTTATGTGCAGCTGTGCAAAATGCTAGAGGCACAGCTGTAGTAGTGTTGAAAGTATGCCTTGTGCAGGGTCTCTTGAAGGCTTTGTATAATTAATCTGAGGCAGTGAAATCAATGAAGTGCAGAAAGGTGTTTGCCATGAAATGTTATGGTTTATGATGGCGATCCCTGGGATTTCAAAAGGCTTGGCTAAGTTGAAGAACATCTGCAGTCTCAGGCTTGTAAGTGTGATACAGACATAGGCTATATTTTCACAGGATCCTAAACCAGCCTAACAGTGAATGGCAGAGAAAAAACACTACTTGTCTTTTTTCTGGATTGATTATCTGCTAGGTTAGCGAGCTGGACTGGCTGTCAGAAGGACCTACCAGTTGCCAAAGCTAGCAGAAAGATAATAATGTGTGTCTAGGAGTGGACATGAATTAACTTGGCTAGAAGGAGAGGAAGATCTCCAGGCAACTCTCCTTGGAGTTCTGGAGAGGCAGCCTCAGTTCACTACTGTCAACTTAGACTAGGATCCTGTTGAAATGATGGAAAATAATAATACCAGCACCCTTAACAAATGTTTTGAAATCTGTTCACTGAAGAGCTGCAGAAAAGCTGCATGGTATTGTATTGGAGTGTGTGGTATATTCCTCAACTTTGTGTTTCTGGTTTTTCAGAAATGGGTAACTTGATAGCTTTAAAGACACCAGGAAGTGGTTGAGCCATGTTCAATCAGTTCTTCAGGCTGCTTTGGAAGGACCTTGAATTCAGCTCTTTCACATCACAAGTAAATATCCTGGCTGCTTAGGTTTTTCTCCGACAATGTCTGAAGGAGAGCAGAGGCAGTTTGTAGAATTCACAAAACAGGTTGCAGCATCATTAACACAGAGTCTGAAAATGCAATAGCTGTGTGTACTCCAGAGGCTGTGCGTTGACCTGTGCCACAGAGCATCTGTGGCTCTGAGTCTTAAGCATTGGTTTGTACAGAGATCAGTGGTGCAACTGGATGACAACCAACACTCAGTTATACCATCCTTTGTTGTTGTAAAACCATGTTGCAGCTATTGTTAATTGTGGCATTAGTGATGGCATGCAAACAGTATCTAATCTAATAAGCAGCAGAAACAACTGTACAGGCACAAACCACACTGGCTCGTTTATGTGCTCCTTGATGCGTTACAGCAGAACTGCCACCTGTGTCTTGTGGCAGCACAAGAGAGGTCATAGCTCTGGGCACTGCCTGTCTGGGGACAGGTGGAAGGTATCCAGGCTGGAGATGTGGGGTCAGGTGTCATCCTCTCTGACATGGGTCACTTCTCTGCCTAGGGCAAGCATCAAAGGCTCTTCTCATTTTGCTTCTTTGGTTTGGCTCTGCAAATAGGCGGTCTTCAAGGTTTTGTTATGAACTTCCCCAAAACTGCACAGCTTGGTCTTCTATTGATGGTTCTGGCATTCACATGGTCCCTTAAGTCAGTTCCTCACTCATCTTGCCATGGCTTCACCCAGCTGCTGTTGGTACTGGCACACCCTGCTTGCCTGCTCTGGGTTTCACCTTACAGCTCAGTTGGTTTCCTCTTATGTTACACCCCGCATCTAAGAGCCACATTTTGCACGTTTGTCACTGGTAGATTTCATGAGGACATGGCCACAGCACCTCTATCTAGATATGTGTATACAGGAACCGGAGATCCTCAAGTGGGAGACTGGACTTCTACCTATTGCACAGGACTGCAGCCCTGGGAGAGGAGGAATATGTTTCCCCTGTGCAGCTAGCTGCTGGTTTGATACTAGCTGCCTTAAGGTTGAATTGTGTTTTGTTAAAGCAGTGGCTGAAAGCAGTACATTAACCTTCACTGATTTAAGTGCAAAGAGAGCTTTGTGTGTTTTCTGCATCATCATTTTGTTTTGGGTTTTTTTGTGGTTTTTTTTTTTCATTGAAGTCTTAAATGGTCATATTTAGTTTAGCTTTGTCATCTCTTGGAGTCACCAGCTTCTACTATTTATTTTGCTAATAATGTTGCTTCTCTTTCTCTTTCAACCCTACTTTTGGTAGTTTCCCAGATGGCTTTATCTTGCATTGTTATTGAGGAAATGTGCAGATAGGTTTACAAAACATGCACACTCCTCTCTGGTGATGTGAGTATGAATAGTGCTTTCCTCACCTGTCAACAGCAATGACCAAAGCCCAAACTCAAAAACCAATGTGCTTCTTCCTGAGAGAATTTGGGAGGGTAAGCTGCAAACCCTTTATTTTGTGAGGTTGTTTTGAGTGGGATTACGATCAGATGTTGGGTAGCTTCAGGATAGTGAATTGTTTAGTGGGGGATATATAAATATTAAATTCTAATATCAAGAGAAATTACAACATCGTTTCTAGAGCTAGTCTCCTATTCACGTTGCAATAACATTCCCTCTAACAGTGCTGAGAATAAAATATATCATTATGACCACATTTCATCGCAATTATTTTTCAGTAATATGTGGAGCCTGTGACTGTTCAGAAGTTAAGACTTGGCAAATTTATGCAGGTTTCTTAGAGTGAAGTCAGGCACTCACTTTAAGGGTATCCTGATGATAGCATCTTCTAAATGAAACCCCAAAATGTTTCTATATGGAATTAAAAAAACCTTTGTAATAAAAAACTCCTTTTTAGTAGAGGTTTACTCAAAATACATGTCATGTGTCTGCTCTGCTGTATATTGAAGGACGAATACAGAGATGTGAAACTTCTTCAGTAATAAGGTTCAGGCTGTATTTGCTGAAAAAAAAACAAAGTGGTGAAACAAGGTAAAAAATAAAAGACATCCTAATGTCTCATGTATTTCTAGACCTATTTTGCTGTTTCCCAGTATGGGCAAAATGGGGAAGGAGCTTTTTCTACATATGTTCAGTGAAAGTTCATAATTATTCCTGGGTTTAAGTGAAAGGTATGTTTCTCTTCACAAAATAATTTTCAATTTCACAATTTCTCTTGGCTTTCTTAGCTTCCACCTAACCCAGGTGATGAACTTCCTCCTCTGGCCTCTATTCTGTTGCTCTTTTTTGCTAAACTCTTATTTCTTGTCTAAACCTTGTATCTGTCTGTATCTTGTCTGTTTGCTTACATGATTCAGATACTGTATTTTGTGTGTGTTTTTACTTGTATGTGTAAGTTTTCATTAATCCCCTAACAGTTAAAAGCCATTAATAAGGTAGGTGTTTTAGGCCATGCTATTTTGAAAGTACACTAAGCCAAAGCAGTTTTTCACATCAGATTTAGATAAACTTTAAAAACTTCCTTATCTTGCTTTTAATCAACTCTTCCTAAATAACTATGATAGGACAAAATGGTTTTGACATTTTAACAAGATTGATGGTGGAGGAAGTGCTAAACTCTGAATTTTGGCAGGAAAGCTGGCTGCCCTTTGTGCCTGACTTTCTTCATTAACTTGGTGGGAGGAAATGCTTTTTTGATAGGAGTCAGAGCCTAAAACACTCAGAACCCAACTTTTATCACTATGTCAGTTTAAATATTTCATGTGGTGATGGCTTTTGAGTTGTGTGTTGGGGGCTGTATGTGAGGCAGATGGGGGGTTACCCATGTGATGTCTCACTCCATCTGCACATGCTTCCTGTAGATGGCTACATGCAAGTAGAAGTCATGCCACTCTTACATCAATGGGTGGTTGTAGCTGCTCTTCCAGCAAGTATAATTTTAAATTGGACAATAGGAAAAAGTAGATACTATAAGACGCTTCTTCACATACAGACAATATGAAAGTTTCTCTTGCAGAAGTACAGCAGATGCTGATGTATTTGATGTACAGTGAGCCTGATAAATGGGTCATATATCATGTACATCTCAAGTTATGAAGTTTGAAAAATGAGTATTGCCATTACCAGCATTTTTGTGATCTTCTGTCTAGTAGAGAAGGGACCACAGTGCTTCTTTCTTTACTTAAAACTTTGTATTGAAGTTCACTGTCACTATCGTGGCACTTTTTGTTAAGTGGTGTATATGCTGTTTTATAGGCACAGAGACGAGCCACTAGAGTCTTATGATCAAGTTGCAATTAGGATCTTGGAGGCTGTGGATGGGCTAGGATCCTATCTCTTGCTAGAGAGTCAGGACCTGTCATGGAGCTAGCCCACCCTGCAATGAAGTTTGTGCTGTGTGTTGATGCTGAGATTCCTCCCCTTTCCATCTCCTACCTGTGTGTCTTCCATGCCGCCTTGTGGGGGAAAGAGAGAAGCAGCTGTAGTTGGTGGGAGCTGAGGGAAAAGCTTGGCTCATTTCCACCAACCCTTCTCTTCCTTGCTTCAGGATAAGGAGGCCAAGCTCGCTCCTGCTCCAGGAGATGGTCAGAGGAAGCGTTGCCAAATTGGCTATCACTCAGAATTTAAGGCCAGCCACCACCAGCCCCTGTGATACCTGAGGAGTAGCTGGAACACAGGGGGGGTTATTTTCTGCTAAATCTCCCATCTCTGAATGCAATAGGAAAAACTTGCCTTTGCACACAGAAGGAAACAGGGGAGTGGGACTTGAGGTTAGTGTGAGTGCAACTGGTATGAGGGCACTTTGGCTTTTTGTATCCTTTAGTAACTTCTCTTTTTAGGGTTCCTGTGCTACTGCAGTAGTGATGCACCATTTTTACTTAAGTCAAAGCTGGTTGATTTTATTTGTTAACATTAAATGCTTTACAAATATTTGGATTTCGAACCATGAGATTTTCTGTAACCATTGTGTGTAGTTATGATGTTTTTCTGATCTTTGTCCTTCTCTTGCACAGTGAGTCATACTTTTTCTGTCTTGATTGAGCTTTCTCTGGCATGCATGGATTGACTTCTTGTTGCTTTCTTGGATCTTACTGACTTCAAGGGACCATGTGGATTTGCCCATTACCATCAGTCAGGTGTTTTACACAAGTTACTTTGCTAAGCAGAACTGTAGGTCAGACCTCACTGGTGCTTTGAAATGTTAGAATGGTGAATGCAGAGATTAGGAAATAAATAACATTTAATTTAAGGGTCTGAACTGTAGCCTCATGTCAGCATTCATCTTCTTACTTTACACAGCCAGATTAATGTAGGTTAGATATCCATTGTGGGATATTTCTCAGATTCATCTGTTATCAGTGTGTTTAAACTGATGTCTGAAATGCAATTATGGAGCAAACGGTGACAAATAGGTGTGAAGTGCATGCATAATTTTGTAAAGCTTTCTGTCTTCACTGTTGTGCCACACTGTATCTTGGTTTTCATTGCCTAAACTTGCAGAAGTGAAAGACTATCAAAGTTTACAGTGAATTTTCTTGAAACCAATTTGAAACATTTTCTTCACCCAGAGTTTATAAAGAAGGCATTAAGAAAGAAAAATGAGATTTTGGTCATAGTGGATATAATGTATGTAATAGTACTGTGTGCTGTTTCTGTGATTACTTTAGATGGGGCTCTGGTCCAGCACTGATGATTTAAAACTTGCCACTCTTGGGCTATGCAGAATTTAGTCATTTTCCCAAATTCTGCTCTGGCTATTCTCTGTGGGGTGGATGGAGTCTGGGCTGATCCTGTTCATCTGATGCTTTCAGAAGGTTCTCATGAGCCATTGTAACATTAGTTTAGTTGAATTTGTGGGTTTTCTTGTTTGGCACAAGTGTGCACAGTAGTCAGAAAAGAGAAAGTCTTAGATGAATCCTGTGAGGACACTGACAGCAGTCAGAGCTGATAGTGGATGAACAGCTCACACCCATTTGTCAGTGTCCTACCACAGCTACCCGAGGGCAATGCCTTTATCATCCTCTATTCTTTCCTCTTGTTCCTTTATGGTCCTGCTGCCTTGAACAAGACTCCACTTTGCATTCCTCCCTATTGCCTGCACTCTTGTTCAAGCAGCAGATCTCAGGTACTGTTTTGTGGCTGCAAAGCAGCCATGAACAGTGGAAACAGTTCCTCTGCAGACTGGTTACCACAAGTCATGTAGCTGAAGTGTGTTGTGCACATAAATGAACAGTAATTTCAGTGAAGAGCCTGTAATGGTCTGTATTTGTGGATCAAATTGCTGGCAGAGAAGTAAAATCTCAGTAGGTTTTGTTCCTTGCCTTGGAGAGATCTCTAATCTCAGAAGATGTTTTGTTATTGATGGTAATTATTTACTTTGGCTCTTTAGTCAATTAATGTGTATATATAATACCTCATTTAAGACCATTCTAAACTGAGAATAGCTCTTATTACAAACCACGTTTTGTCTCCTGTTTTACATGCTAAAGACTTAATAATGTATTTCAGCTTCAAAATACAAAGCAAAAGCTGATATGAAAAAAATAGTCTTTTTTTACCTATTGTTAAGTTTCTGCATGAAAGCAAGATGTGAGTAGATGTGTAGGAGGCAGTTCCTCCAGCAGTCACACATTTGTTCCAAATATATACTGAAAAATATTAGGCACTCTGGGGTTTAAACAATTCAAGTCATAATTACTTTTAGGGAAGAATTAAAAAAAAAAATCAAAGAAAGTTTTTGTTTATAAAGTCTTAAATCTCCACCATGTTGTCTCTAGTGCAAGTCTGGTTAGAAGTCATTTATTGCATCTTTCTTACCAATCTTCAGAAATAATCTACAGTATCTTTGAAGTTGGAAGATGAGTTACTGCTGTAATCAAATGATTGTTCCAAAAAGTGTAAAGAAAGTAATCGGAACATAGTTGGAGTTAATTATGCTAGGTGGGTTTTCTGTGGTAACTATTACTCAAAGCTTGGCAGTCCTGTCACGGCAGATCTGCCTGTGACAGCAGAAGCTGCTCTTGATACCAGTCGTCTAAATTCCTTCTGGCCTTGTCTCCAAGGCTGGAATGTCTGATCCACTTGTATAGCAATTGCCCAATGCTGCAGAGCTGAGCATCTTCAGCTGGTCTGAATTGTTAGCTTGTGGCATCTGCTTCATGAGTGGATCAGGCATCCTTGCATCATTAGGTATCAGTGTCTTCTAGAGAAGTAGGGTGAATATCTAAGAACAAAAATGTGGCTCCTTGTCCAATTCTTTGTGCCTGACCCACGTATTTAATCTCTTTGATTAGCTACTTTAGTAAGACAAGTGACAGTTTTTGAGTGTGCTGTGATATACTGTAGGAAAAGCTTATTTAAAACACTTGAAAAGTGTTGCTGCTAAAACTGGAATGGAAACTTGTTATGGCTCGACTCCACAGACATCAAGGTAATGCAGTCTTGGGGCATGTTGCTTGCTATGACTTTGGTAGAGTTAAACTTGGAAATCTCCTTATTGTGAGAGTCTGATTCTTTTGTATAAATCACTTATACAGCAAAACTGTTTTGGGGAGTAATTCTCTTAAGGTGTTTTTGCTATTTAAAATAAAGAAGTCTGTTTTTAGTGGGTTTCAGGTGTTTTGGTAGAAGAGCACAGTAATTTAAAATTCAATTACTTTAGATTATTTACTTATGTTGCAACTATAACAATTGCTTACATGGATGGAGTAATACATTTATCTGTCCTAAATACAGTATGTGCACTAGTTAAAAATTATTGCTTGCCCTTGTGTTTGATTATTTTTCCCTTTTTTTCTCTTTCTGTTTTTGCCTGTACTCCTCAGCTATGTTATCACCATCATATGGTGTTCCCCTGCACATGCTTCTCAAGTTCTCTCATGATCTTTCTCCTTTGCATATGCCTCACTATTACTTGGCTTCCCTGCCTGCTGGGACATGTTGGCATGCCATCTGGGCTTCCTTTATTCCTTGCTTCTCTGAGCATGTCTTGCCTGATGGTGGCTGTCAGCAAGGTCCAGACCCAGCAGTGCCATTGCCATCTGTGGTGTCTTTTGCTTATCCTTTTATAGGGATAGAGATGGGTTTCCTGTGCTTTTCCCTGCTGGGTTTCCAGGCTCTCTGCAGCACAGAGTCTAGACACCATGGTGAAGAACAACAAATGTCTTTAACTGGATTTTCATAAGCCAAGAGTGGCCCACAGACCAGAGTTCAGGAACAATTTAATTGTACCTATTGACTGCAAGGAAGGCAAGATTCCCCTCCATATTTGGGGAGGCTCAGTTTGGAGAGTTTGTGGTGAATTTTACGAAGTCACACTTCAGTAGAAGTATCACATTTTTGTTTCTGCTCCTGTCAAGTTTGTAATGTACTTTGCTTGCAGATATAAACATTGCCTTTGGCAGGAAGGCTCCTACTTGGCTTTAGTACTGGCAGGTACAAGCAATTTGACTGTTTTTTTTTTAAACCCAAGAAAATTCTCTTAGTAGGCATGTTTGCCTTTCCATAATCCTACTAGTGTTTAGGCTGTACTGTTCATAGGGGACCTTTTTTGTAGGTGGGAATACTGTGGGTGTCAGCTTAAAACACTCCAGTGTACTCTCTCTGTGTTCTCCCAAGCAGCAGAGTCTGGAGGAGTGCATGACTGTTCTTTGTGGCATGCTAATTTGAAAATTTCCCCCAGTGTAATTGTAGAAAGATGCTGACTTTAGTTCAATTCAGTGCTGTCTTGCCATAGCAAAAATCTGAAAAACTGTAATTTGTCTTAGGAAGTTCTCTTTCTGCAAGAAATGAATGCTGTTCACCCCATCCTTGGTTACATTCATATATGATCATGGGCAGGAGTTTTCTTAGCAAAATTATGATGCAGAGGTATCAGTGTAAGCTGGTTAACTAAGTGTTTAAATTAAAAACTACCCCATTATTGATTTTAATTATAATGTTGTCACTTGAATGGTAGAAATTCTTACTTTTAAGATACTGTCAGTGTCTTATGTGAGCAGTAAGTAATGTTCTCTGGAATCCACAATGGTATTAGAACAAACTACTGAACAATCAACTACAAGATGTTGAAGGTGTTGAAGAGGTCAAGATTCATAGTGAGAACCCAATTCAGTCTGTTTTTATTGGCCTCGTAAGAGGATACAAATTTTTTACAGTGAGAGTGGTGAGACACTGGCACAGATTGCCCGGAGAAGTTGTGGATGCCCCATCCCTGGAAGTGTTCAAGGCCAGATTGGATGGGGCTCTGATCACCTTGGTCTGGTGGAAGGTGAAGGTGTCTCTGCCCACAGTTGAGGGTTGGAATAGATGATCTTTAAAGGTCCCTTCCAATTCAAACTATTATGTGATCCTGCAGTTCTATTCTGAGACCTAAAACAATTAAGAAAATAATGTAAATTCTAATATATGATGAAAAAGTTGTATTTTTACAACTTTTTTTATCTGTGATGGTCAACGTGAAACTGCCTGAACAGAATCACTTGGGAGGATGGAATTTCATGGCCTTTTTTTTTTTTTTAACCAAAAAGATAAGAGGAAGGAGCTAAAAAAGCAGACTTCACGTGTGGATCTGGTGTTACTACTTCAGCCAGTTAATGGCAAATACTCGGTGACTTCAACTTTATTCTTAATGAGCATCTTGTATTTGCAGCCCATTTGCTTCTTTTCTTGTGTATCTATTACATTAATTTCTTGGCACTTTCCATCCTGGCAAGTCATAATTACATATATTTTTAAAAGGTATGTTACTGAGGTAGGAAATGCTTATACAAAACAGGTCTTTTTGAATACATATGTGTGACTTCACATCCTCTGTGTACATCTATCTGTTCCTATTAAAAATAAAACAAAACCCCTAAGTCCTTATTTTTTCCCTCAACAGATGTTTCTTAGTCTTGTGTGTATTTTTCATGACAGTTGGTCTGACCCTTTCTCATTCTTTTGTGCTCTGTCACTATAAATTAATATTTTAAATTGTTTTTATTATATTTTGGCATAATAATTTTCATGCTAGGTAATTTCTGCCAATTTTTTAGCCTTTTTAATTGTTCCTTTCTTGTAGCATCAATGAATGATATCTGATTTAAATTGATTGTGTACCATCAAGTGAGGAGCAAAAAAAAAATTATCAAAGTTAGAAATTAGAAATCTGGTGTTACATAAGAAAGGAACAAAGGTTATTTTTGAGAGGGGGGAAAAAGTAAGTGGCAATATATAAAATTATGGAATTAATGGTGTTGCTGTACTTGGTGTTCTTCTTTGTCTTCCCATGGCGCAAAAGGATGGTTGCAGGCAATAAGAGTGTGAAAGCTAATTAAATACCTCCTAGTATTCTCATGGCTGTTGTGGATCCTGTGCTGTTTGGGGGTTTAATTTTGTTAACTTGTTGTGTTTGTAACATCTGCATTTTTCAGATAAGTGGATTGCTTATATTAAGATTGCTGAGGTGAACAGTTGTGACAAACAATGTTGGTCCACCTCTGATTTTACTAGAAGGGGAAGGGACAGTGGAGCTTCATATATGATGTGGTTTCTCATAGCAGTCTCCTAGTGGTAAGAAAAAGGATATAAAGCTGTGCTGACCCCAGAGTCGTTGAGGAGAAACTTTTCTGATGGAAAGCTGAATCAAGTTTTGTTTTTATCATACTGAAAACAAAAGGTAATTTGATGAAAGTTACGTTTAGATTTTTGTAAGGTGTCTGGTCTAATAGTCAAGGAAAGTAAAACCTGATTTGGGATTAATTTTACACAACAGTTCTTTTAATTCCAAAATAATTGTCTCATTGCTGTAACACCCATGGAAGTTGACAGTGGGCTTATTTTATTTGGTTTATGATGTACAAAAAGTGAAAAATCAAATGTAGGGTGATACGTGAGAGTGTGAAAGGAAACTGTTAAGACTTAATCAAAGATATAATAATTTAATCTCGCTCTTTTCCTGCCTTTGACAATGACTGCCCAGCTTTTGGAAGGCTTGCCTGCATCCAAGATGCAGAATGAGGGACTTGCTCGTGGCAGAACTGGAGCTGTGACTTATTCCATGTGCATAAAGTCTTCATAGAGTTGGAACATGCTTATGTTAGTCTAGAAAAATGTGCTTGTACCCGTGCTTTGGACAGCTTTTCTGTTTGATCTGTGCCAACATGTTCCTTCAGATTGCATCTGTCTGCCTGTATCCCAAAAATATTAGAAAGATGCTGACTGCTGAGGACTTAGTTCTGTGTTTACCATAATACAAAGAATGTAAAACTCTAGCTCTTTTCCAGTTTTTTCTTTTTGTTCTCTTTTCTAACTGTGAGGTGTTAAAGGTGTTTTCTACATTTTATTTCACAGGCTCTCTTTCCTCCAAAAGTTTAGTGTTTCTGTTCTTTTCAAAAAGATTTTTTTCCTATTGGCCCATTTACTGTTGATGGATTGAGGAGAATCCTCATGATTACCTGTCTTCTGCTAAGAAGAGTGAGAAGGAAGGCAAAGACCTTGGGATTTCTGTGCTTTTTCCTTGAGTGGATTCATAGAATCGTTAAGGTTGAAAAAGACCTCTAAGATCATTGAATCCAACCCATAACCCAGCACTGCCAAGTCCACCTCTAAACCCTGTCCCCAAATGCCCCATCTGCACATCTTGTGAATACTTCCAGGGATGGTGACTCCACCCCTTCCCTGGGCAGCCTGTTCCAATGCCTGACCGCACTTTTGGAAGGCATTTTTCACAGCCACACAGAGAAACGTATCAGATATCCGTAAGCATGTGCAGAGTTTAGATCTTCTGATATATTGGCTTTGCTACAATATTTGGGGTTTGTGGGGTTTTTTTTTGTTTTTTTTTTTTTTTAATAAACTGGTTGATATGAAAAGCAAGGAGTTACATTGCTTTCTTATTAGTTGGCTGAGCTTTCAGGTAAGTTTAGTGGTCCTGCAAGTATTAGTTCTAGTCTGCTACAGTGTTTCTAGTCTTGTCTTTTTTCAGTTTCTCTTTCCTTTGAGGGAATAGCCCTTTTGAATCCATAGTCCTGCTGGATCCAATCTGTAAGTGCTTCTGCTTTTTGTTCCTTTTCTGTATCCAGACAGCCTTGGTAGCTGAAGGCATGTAATTTTATTTATAATACTGTGTCATATAGGAACTCTGTTCTTATGGGGCAGTAGCTTGTTATGCTAAAAGCAAAAAGATGATCATTGTCCTGGAGAGCTTTTTGTAGGTAACTTGTAGGACAAAAGAGAGAACGGATGGGTGTTAGAGGTGGTGTCAGACAGTACAGAAAGGAAAGGGATATATCTGCAAATAGTTTCAATGTGCCAAAAGAACCTGATCATTACCTTGCCGTGTTTTAATTCCCGTGAGCTGGGTAGTAGAGAGGAATTTGAAGGAGACAATTAGAAAGAAAACAGTAGGTGTGTATGTGTTCTTCCAAGCACAATGAGCACTTTGGGTATGTTTCTAACCCCATTGTGCCAAGGGGGTGCTGGGCACCAGCACACAGGGCTCTTGGGCTCACTAAGCCAGTGTTCTTGTAACGTGAAATTAGTGTACAGAATATGCATATGCTGGACTGTTCTTTAAAGCCTAAAATTAGCTGAATTTACCTTTCAGTGTAGAGATAAATATTGTCTGATGCAGTGAAGGCAGCAGACTGTGAGCTTTAAGCTCCCTCTGGTGGGTGTATAGCACAGTTCAAACCTTAACTGTTGTTCTTGTCTGCTCTGGACAGTTTTGAGAGTCAAAATATGTAATATATTATTAAATTATTGTGATTTTAAAAAATTAATCTAAGAATATGATATGCCAATACGCCTTTCCAAGGTGTCAAAGGTCTTCTGTAACTGGGCTTTGGAGAAGTAAAAGAGTTAAAATAATATAAAACAAGAGGTGTATTTTCTAGTTACTATAAGCATAAAGGAGGTATTTTCCATAAAACTTGAATTCTTTGAGATTTTTAGATGCTGCCATAGTTTGCAGATGATATCCCTGAGAGTTCCCTTACATATTACAGAACAGTGAAAATACATAGGATCTCTGTATGACAAACTTAAATATAATGTATTAATGCAAAATTAGTTTAGAATCAGGTAGCCCTGAATTGGTTTGCTTTCTCTAAGAATGTGAATGTAAATGACCCCAGGCTTGCAAAAAGTTATGCTTTTTCACACCCAAAGGATTCCTTCTAATGTGGCTATAATTAGTGAGGCTTCATGAGACTGCAGAGCTGTGAGCTGCAAGGTCACTACTGTTGAAAGGGAAATGTCACTCCACTCCTTTTCTCCCCATCATTGCACTGGCTCTGGTACTTGTCTGGCTTTTTGATGCTTCTTAAATTAACAAATGTTCATTGCCCTTCTTGCCTCTGGATCAACACCCCTCCTCCCACCCCCCATTCCTTTTCTTTTTTTTTTTTTTTGTGGACTTGTTGATAGAAAGTGTCATGCAAGGAGGTAACAAGACCATGCAGGTGGGACCAAGTAGCAGAAAGTTATTTTAACAAGTCACTTGTCTCAAGAAATTTGATTCTTAGTTCTCATGAAGTATCGTTGGGCAGAGCTGTGTGTTCTTGAGACTGCAGATTATTCAAAGGCCCTACACAACAGCAGAAACTATAGATTAAATGCTCTTTAAATGATAACTGCTGCTGAAAAAAGCAGCCTAGCACCACCCAATATGTCCTGTTCTGTGCTGGCTTATAGTGAAGCAGACTGGGGAACTGATCCAGATGAGAAACCCCCTGCTTTTGGTGGGGTGGTTTTTAGTAATCACTTCCCCAGTCTGGTTCTCTGTACATCTGCACAAATGCTTGCCCATACAATGGCAGGAAAAAGTGAGGACTGCTTTTTTGTTTGGTTGGTTTGCTTTATTTGCTGTAGGTCTGAGTGAAGTGTGTGTCAAGCTATTGCTGTCTAGGTCATTCCTGCATGTTCGATAACCTGCTCCAAATATTCTTCTGGCATTCAATACTGCTGGTTCTGTTGCAGTGAATGTAGCTAAAGTCCAGGCAGAGAAGGATTGTCCTTCAGACTGCAGAAAGAATGGGTGCTTAGGAACAGCTCGTGCTGATGGCTGGCAGCATGCAGGAGAGTTGAGGTTGTATCACAGAAGTCTCTGTTAAATCATATTTCTTACATTTTATTTACCGGAAAATATTTCGCTTAGGTTAAAAACCTTGATCTTTGTGCTTCTATTCCCAAAGCAGTGGATATAAATCACAACAGAAATATAGGTGGCACACATGTTCTCAGATTGCTAGGGACAGGGCTGGAATGTGGAGTTTGGAAATTCTGCTGAAGTTCAATAACCTAGGCTGTCACCTTGACCCTGCTCTGCAGTTTGAATGTGATCTTCCTATGTGTGTGCACATTCCTTTCTCAAAGGTGCATCAGTTCTGCTTGCCCTGTCTGTGCTATGAATCCCCTGCGAGAGTACCTTGTGCTGTGTGCTTGTTCAGATAAATCCCAAGTAGCAGAAAACAAAGAATATTAGTGGCAGAAGTGGAGAGCAGCAGAGTGTTGTGAGCTGCTAATACTTCTTGCAAGGCTGTTTTTCCCTTGTAGGGCAATGGGGGGATCCTGGGGTGGCTCACTGAGGTGAGGCTGCAGTGCAGGCAGTTGGCTCCTCTGCACTCCGTAGGCACCTCACAGTGTCCCAGGTTATTGAGTAGTTTCATGCTTTCCCTCTAGCTGGTTTTCAGGTAGAAACCACCATGCAGCTGGCCTTCAACAGGAGAGCAACTGGTGTTACCTGAGCAATCAAGGTGCCCAGAATGTCATATATTCCAGAATGTATACCTGGGGTGGGCATATAGGGATGGTGTAAGTTGTGGAAGCACCATAGCCATTCCCAGATGGGCCTACCTGTCCCTTCAATCGCACCCAGTTCTCAGGATGTCAACTTTAGCATTAAACACTAGAGGGTAGTATGTTACTGGTAATACTTTATTTTAGAGCACATCTGTAGTAATTTTTAAATCCCTTGAATTTATTATACAATTAAAGATTTTGAAACAAATGTAGAACTAAAGAAAAAATAATGCTTTGTTTCCAGGACTGTGATTGTGCATAGCAGCATGTAGTGGCTTGCAGTGGTAATTTTGCTTTGAGTAGAAAAAGGATTGGCTTGAATTTAGATCTGACTTTCAGCTGTCTTCAGAAACATCATTAGGAACAGCATACTTAGAATTATTCACCCTCTGCCTGATATCTCGATATTCAAACTTATGTTCACCTGATGTAAATACACAGTGTAAATACACCGTAAGAAGAGGCTATGACTGAGAAGGAACAAGCAGTTTTGCCAAGAGATGCTTGATTCTGATGTTTAATAAGGCAAACATTTCTAAGTTCATTACATGGCTCTTAATATATTTATGATCAGGATGGGGCATGAGTGCTTGAATAACTTCTGTTTTCTTTCAGGCACCACCTTCCATGGTCAATAATGAACAACGCCAACATGCTGAGCACATATTCTTATCATTTAGAAAATCAAAATCACCATTTGCTGTTTGCAAACACATTTTGGGTAAGTTTCAGTAAATGAAATTAGGCATGCACATGCTTTTATAACTGGAACTGTGCTGTTCTTTTGCAGCTGGGAAATATGAACATCAGTTTTGATTTTGAAGAGGGGTACTTCTTGATGGAGGGTGAAGCCTATTGCTGTCCTTCTTTATTTTATTTCTGTCAGCTGCAAAGCTGTAAGGTGTAAGTTTCTAAACTGATATAATAGATTCAGGCTTCCTCTGTGACATGATTATTGTAATACTGTCTAATCTATGGATTTTGTGCAAGTACCAGTAGTGTGGTTGCTTGGCTTGGTGCTTCTCATTAAATCAGCCAACAATGCAGTTTTATACATTTCTACCACATTCTGCACTGGTGCTGAAATTTTCCACAGTGAGAGTTTATTTCCAGTTGAACAACTCAGTTGCTGTTGACAGCCCAGCTGTATTGTTACAAAAAGGAAAAAACTAGAAAATTTTCTGTCCACCTGGTAGAAGCAATAGAGTACTGATTTGAAATTTTGTGTGATTGTACCTGTGGAGAAAGGAAAGAGGCAGATATCACCCTTCATCAGAAATTTCTTTTGTTTTAAAGGAAATGCTATAAATGTGGTTGTGTAGCAAGTATTAAAAAATAAACATTTTTACAGGTGCTATAGGGAGTTACTAGAGTTTGGCAGCTAAATAATCTGAAAATTACAGGAGCAGTAAGGATGTAAGATTGCTGCTCAGCACTATGGTACTGGCCAGATGTGAGTGTCAGGTGAGGTGGAGTTTTCAGTGAAAGCTGACTCTGAGACCTAATGAGGGAAACCTGAAAGTTTGTGCAGAAGAACACATGCCAAAATCACAGAAAGCAAATTCTTTTTTCCAAAGAATTTGCTAGAATGAACAGAGAAATATTAGAATTCTGCTTAAAATATTTTCCTGCTTAATTCATTCCACAGTATTTTTTAACAGTTTTTTGTAAATTTACTGGATTAGAGACTTACAATTCGTGAATACTGTGATGTCAATTTGCAGACCCACTACTGTGTTATACTGTGATATGTAGAGCAGGATGTGCTTCCTTTCCTGTACCCACTCCCCAACCAAAGTTTTTTTCTACAGATGAGTTTCTTCTGTATTTAGTATGTTATAGTTGTACTCCATCTGGTTTGGAAGACTGAAATGCCACTTTTTGCTTGATGGGTCAGCAAAATTGATACTTCTTGTTTTCACACTGATTTTTAGAGAAAATTAAGTGGATGAAAGCATACTTAAGTAATTTTATAGACCATTTTGATCTAAGTGATGCATTAATCATCAATCAGAAATAAATAATGGAATTTCGTGAGATCGTAAATGTGGCTGCTGGATTGGAGGAATATGATGCTGATTTTAATACCTTTTGGATGTCTAGAAATATGACACCCTTAAAGTGTTTATATGCTACTACCATCAAGAAGCCAGCATGTTTCCACATGGGGCAGGTATTTCCTGGGAATGTAGGCAGTTATGATGCTGAGACCTGGAACTCAGAGACTTTCAAATCTTTGTGCTTCCTCAGTAAGTATCTTTACAGTCTGGACATAAAGAACAGATTTGGGAGTTGAGGAGTGTAAGGTCCCAAACAACTCGCTCAATGAGACCTGTGAGAAATGTTTTGTGTTGATTGGATGTTGTACTAAACCTCAAGAAACTCACTGAAAGGGCTTTATAAGGAGGGAGAGGCAGGGACTGCAAAATCAGGAACCAGGGAAAGGAAACAAGCTGCTCATGATGAAGAATAAGAGTTGAAGTGTACTGAAGGGGTATGTGCGGGAACCAGAGGGCCAAAGTGGATGGCTTTAACAAGAAACAGAAAAAATGGTCAAGACAGGAACTGGAATGGAGGTAGAGATAACAAGGATGTTGATGTCATTTGTGGAAAGAAGAGTGTGAATGATACAGGGAGAATAAGAGATGATGAGCACATGGAAAAGGCGAACAGCCACTACTATGTTGATCTCTCAAAAGCTGGATTTGAACCCAGGAAGCAGGAGGCTCTGCATTCTGTTGTAAGCTTGTAGCTGCTCATTGTACTGGCAAAACTTGTCCTTCCTTTCTTTAGTAAGTTCCTGTGGAGGATCCTGGTGCTGTGGCTAATGACAGGCTTGGGCTGGGGGCTGAGGGCTGGAGGCCTGGGCTCTCAGGGATCGCGGCTGTGCGGCTGCGGCACTTGGCTCAAAGGGGAAGCTCCGTCCTTTTTTGATAACATTCTCTCTCTGTGTGAGCTTTGTACAGTTAGAAAAGCCAAAGACCCAAAAGGTAACAAATGCCAGAATTAAAATTCCCATGCAGGAATAATTCAGTTTGTTTTTATGTGTGTGTTAGACATGCACATTAATCTTTTACTTAAGTGGTTACTTAGTTTTCCAAATTAACCCAAGTAGGTTTAAAGGTGGTTTGTTTTGATTTAAGCATGTTTACCTGTTTAAGTTTAGATTTGGAGCCTGATTAAATTACTTTAAAATACTGTAGCAAATTAGGTGCTATATTGGGTATTAAACTTGCATATAAAGGAAATATATATTATAAACTTGTGTGTATGTAATTGGGGAAAGAAAGTTTGTTTTGTAGTAATTCAAAGCCTTTCATCTCATGACTGAGGTTTTTTCAAACAAACACAGTTTTTCAAGTCCAGGCAGGTCACCCACTATAGCTCAAGCTCTGCTTCCTATTTGGGAATTTTATTTCACCATTTTATTGTATGCTTTTGCCACTCTGTGGCTGCACACTTTCTGAAAGTTCTTTCTGTGTTTTCTGCAGAGCTCAGAATGTTTTGAAACTGGCTTCTGAGACACTGCCTGCTCTTTCCAAGTTAAAATTTTTAGAAGCAAAGGAACAACAACAAAAATGTCCCTAACTTTCTATCATTGTAGAAATTATATTATTATTCTGGCATTTCTCTTTAAATTGCACTTTGTACTCACTCAAACTGCTACCTTTCTCCATAACGTTTTTTTTCCTTAGTGCATCTATATGCATAGTAATCCCATATTCAGATAATAATTGCTAATGATTCCTACACTGTGGTCAGAAATTCTATTTTGATTAATTCACAGTAAATATGGAAGCTTGAACATGATGTAGAAAACTTTAAATACACCACTGTTTAAAATTTTTTGCTTGGAAAATTAAACACAAATATTATCTTTACGTATAAGTGGATTTGCTTCTCATTATTATCCATAAAATACATGTACTTTTATGCACTGTTGGTTTCAAAGGCAAGCACAGAAATTTCCAGTTTTGACATGCCTCTAAGATTAATCACTTGTATTAATTAATGTACTGGAACAAAATCTGTCATCTTGTTTATTTTATTCCCCAGTTTGTTCACGTTCTTATTTCTGATCTTTGAATCAGCCTCATAGCACAGACAACTTTTCTCCTCAGTCACTGACTTGAATAATATTGGATAATTTGGTAATTGGGTTATTGATTATTTCTCCCCCTTTTGAGCTGTAAATTCTTTGTCTGTTTTCATAGCAACAATATTCTATCTAATAATAATTTATATTAAATTCTACTAGGTTTTTTTTGTTGGAAGTACATTCAGGCTGAATGTATGTGTCTTCTGATACTGAAGCTGCCTTTGTTTTTCCCCACAGAAACTAGTAAAGTGGACTATGTCCTTTTTCAAGCTGCTACAGCGATAATGGAAGCAGTTGTAAGAGAATGGATTCTCTTGGAAAAAGCTAGCATTGAGTCACTGAGAACATTCCTTCTAACCTATGTCTTACAAAGGCCTAAGTAAGTATAGAAAATATACCTCTGAACATGTAGGATTCTGTATAAAGTCTGGGTTACCATTTTTGCTTCCCTGGGTAGTGGTGCAAGACCATTTTAAGAATAATTTGTCTTCTATTCTTAGCAGTTAACTTCTGTCATCTTTGCCTTATGAATTCACACAAAATATTTAAAAAAGACACCTTTAAAATTTTATTGAGCATCAATGTCCAGAATTATGTGCAAATGTATTTGTGCAATGTTGTTTACAGCCTTCAGAAGTACGTTCGGGAGCAGATTTTATTAGCAGTAGCGGTGATAGTGAAACGGGGATCATTAGACAAATCAATCGACTGCAAAAGCATTTTTCATGAAGTCAGCCAGTTGATCAGCAGTGGTAACCCCACTGTGGTAAGTGCTTTTTTTTTTTTCTTCAGAAGTTAAGCAGCCTGTATCAGCAACTTAAGTTATGTACTTTGTGGCTATAAAATATTTTAAACTCCTCTTATCCAAAAAGTGATTAAGTTGATAGCTGTTCAAGCAATTATTTACCAAGTTGGAGATTTTTTTAATGTTTTGAGTCTAGGGGTAGTATGTGTAGCTCTTTTTGTACACAATGAGACCATATTTTTTTAGGGAATAAGTTTTTCTGAATAACTGCTTTAAGTGCCATAATTGTGGGTTGATGTTTTGTTTGGGGTGTTTTTTGGTGCAGTTTTTTTTTCTATTTGTTTATTTTCTTTTTTTCTCTGTTTTTCTTTAATCAAATATCACAATCTAAAACGGATTTTCCATTAGCTGGGAGGTTCTTTGCACACTCTGTTCCCCTTCCATCTGTGCAGTGCTGCACTCTCCTGTGGCTCAGCTGTCGAAATAGGCTACGAGCAAGAGGCATAGGCCTCTGCTGTTCTCTGGGAGACGAGTAGGTGGAGAGAAAGGGCTGTGAGGAAGTAAAACATGGAATGGAAATACAAAACTTACTTTTGATTTAATGTCATACTACTAGGGGTAAGTGTTACCTTCGATACTGAGCTCAAAGTGGAAACAAGGTGTCCAATATCTATCTGTGCATTTAGTGAAATTCCGTTTGCTATGCCAGGGGATAAGTTTAGAATAGGTCATAATAGAGGCATGTAACTAGAGATTAAAGAGAGGTGATTTTTTCTCCTACCAAATGAAAATCAAAGAGTGTATAGATTCCATGCTGAAACTTTAACTGGAGCTTTTCTCAAACAAAAACCTTGAGGGAACTGGCTCATAACACTGCTGAGCATTTAGAGCAGCAGTTGTACTAGATGTGAGCGGCAAATGTTTAACTCTGAAAATTCAATCAAAGTGTACTAGAAGTAATCCAGCTCATGTCATGGTCCTAAAAATAGTGTGCCACCTCTGAGCACAAGTAATATCCCTCCAGGGCATGGAACTTTCATTTACTCCTGTAAATTTTAATTTCATGGTTATTTACCTTAAGGAAACCGTTTTTGCCTTTTGATTCTGCATAATTTGGACAGAAATGGGTATTTGTTAAGAAGAACTGAGTTAATGCTTTTTTCCATGAAACATACTCTGGTTATTAAAATAGAATTACAATTGAGGTTTTCAAGTTTTATACATGACACTGTGTATGCTCATGTAGTTTATAGGATCTTTGCATAAAGATAGAAAAGTGGAGTAAATAGGAATGTGAATGTTGACAGAGAAGTCCTCTTTGAACTAAGTCATGCACAGTTCAACTTCTGCAGTTGTATTCTGTGCATGCACTGTCCACAGCCATGCTGCACTGACCACAGCATACAGCAAGCTAAGGCTGCCTGCTCCAAGCATTTCATCCTGGGCATGCTGCGGAGCAGAGCACTTCACAGACGAGCTCTGGATGGGGGAAGGGAAGGGGTACCCTTCTCCAAGTTCAGCTCACTGCCAAGTTGGGCTCAGTTTTTCATTTCCCTTTATTTAATTTCCTCTTTATTTTATTTCCCTCTCTTCACAAGCATGACCATTCTCCACCGTTTTTCCAAAATATTTGTGCCCAAGTTTTAAGACTGGTATTGAAAATGTCTACGATTTATAATGATGTTTCCTATTCTGGTGTGCTAGTAAGATTTATTAGCAAAAAAAAGACGTGTGATGCTGCTGAAACAGCTCTTTTGTATGTGTATTTCTGTATATGTATTTGTGCACAGTATATGGTTGTTAGTCTTTGGCAAACTGGTTGTAAGCACATGCTCCCATGTATATGGGAGAGTTTATATTATAAACCAGTTCTCATTCATAAAGATGTTCTTGTAATCTTCTGAGACTTTGCTACAAGAGAGACTCTGGTACTGGCACCAGGACTGGCATGTGCAATAATAAGCAGTCATAAAATGGTGTTTTAGCACAGTACCTGTCAAAACTGCGTCTGAAGGGGGTCAGGGCAGGCCTCTTGCTTAAATATATAACAGCTTTGAAAAGTTGTATGAAATAACTCATACAACGAATTATTTATTATTGTACTTATCTTTTCAAATATGGCTGGGTGATTTTGTTTCTTTACTAGTGTCCCTGTAGCATTCACCTGTGCCCGTCGGGCCACGTGGGACCTCAGTGCAGCTGCCTTGCTGCCATGGGGAGCCTCAGCTAAGGGTGCTCCAGGCTGTGGTGTGAAGCCCACATCCTGAAAGGAGTGGTGCTGCTTTCAAGATCCAAGATGTGCCATGCACTGTCACAGGTGTTTCTGGAGATGGGTTTGTATTAGTTACCTGTAATTACAGGCCTCCATCCAGGTCAGGGAAGAAGCTATGGTATATGTATTGAAAGAGATCAACAGATGTTTTCCACACCTCTGTGCCTCCCTGTGGAAGGAATCATTCCACTTTTTTGACATGTCTTTCTTGTGGTATGATATGTACTCTTGCCTCCTTGTACACTCAAGTTGCTGAAGTCTGTCATACCTTTGTGACTCCAGATTCTTTTTCCAGTCTCTTGGTCACTTTCTGTATCCTTCCCAGCCTTCTGCTCTGACCTTCTGCCCACCCATTTGTGTTCTCCTGCCTGAGCTTCACTACACATGAAGTCAGCAGCAGGTCACTTTGTATTTACAAATGTTTAAAGCTCTCAAAACGAATCTATCAGCAGCTCTTAGCTGCTGATAATTGGTTAGACCATGCACTGATAATGCCAAGGGTTTGAGTTTGATCGCTGTATGAGCATTCACTTAAGAGTTGGACTCTGTCCTTGTGGGTCCCTTCCAACTCAGCACATTCTGTGATAATAGCTTTTTACAGCATTTTGTAATTGAGAGAAAGCCCATTTTAAAAAAGCAAAGTATTCTCTTGTCTGCTTCTTGCTTACTTTTTCCTCTCTGTTGGCTGTGAAGCTTCTTGACCCTTCTTTACCTTACAAGAATAAAGTAGGTACTTAATCTTTTCCCTTGCCTGCAACCATCACCCAGTTTCTGTCAGATATCTGTACTAGCTTTGTGATCATTAGACAGTCCTGCTCCATGAAATCCTTGGGACTTTTCAGTAATATCTTGTCAGGATCAAGTCTTGATAGTTGGAGTAATAAGGAGGGCAGTGAATGTAGATGGTACTGTCTGTTGTGTGTGACCTTTTGCAGGATTTGATGTGCTTAATACCTCAACTTCTTGAGTATTAGTTAAAAATATCTTTAGAGATGAATGTGTTTTGGGCTGGAACTTGAAGATGGGTTGTGGCAAACTGACATGTGAGAAAGACTGATGGATGAACTGTTGAGAATGCAAAAATGGAGATTGGAAGGAAGATAAGGAGAGGAATTGTGATGAGAGGAATAAAATGGCCATGAGATGAAAAAGATGGCTTTAGTACTGAGTAATCTTTTAATGGTGGAACACGGTGCACATGTTAAGGAAATAACAGGACAATAAGGAGAGGTAATACTACAGGGATGAGAAGGATGCATGATTAGATCCAGGTTTTGAACCTGGAGCATTGGCTTCTGCTGCTGGTTCTCTGCCATTTGGTTCTTTATGAATCTCACAGAAGAAAACTGTGTCTGAGAAGGGAAAGCGAACTTTTAGTCTGGCTGCCTATTTATTTATAACTGAGTTTAGGTAGTAACCCTCTAGGAGGACAAGGATTAGCTTTGGAGTTCTTGGTTTTGGTTTTTCTGGCTCCTCCTGTAACATTGGTACAAGCCATCCCTCTGCTCATGAAGGAGAGTCTGTAATTTCACTCCAATAGCAATTTCAGGATCTCTTTTCGAAAATCTTCATCTCTGGGGGACAGAGCTTCTGGCAGTAGACACGGTATCTTTAGCCAGTCAAAAAATACTAAATACGTCTTTTCCATCACCCATTTCAAAATTTTGGAGAACAATGTGTGGACCAAGTTCTTCTCGACTATAAATGCCTTCAACTTCTTGGTCTTTTCTTTTTGTGTTAGAATATTCTGCTTTTGCATAGCTGAAGGATTTCATTTGTTCTTCATCCCTGCCAGAAGGACAAGAATCCTGGCAGCTAAGGTGATTGACTCCCATGAGGAGGATCTGTTCTGCATGTGAACACAGTCAGATTTTGTTTAAGACTCGACTGAGATATGGGTCACACCTTGATTTCTTTCAGAATATGTGTAGGCAGATGCAGAGGGGTCCAGCTGCTATAGACCTGACGTGGGAGTGGGAAGCAACAGAAACTGTGTTTTAGATCTACAGTGCATACAGTAGAATGTGTTTTAATGTAAAGCTCCATATCTGAAGCCTACATATTGTTGTGTATGGAAGACCTGTCCAGACTCACTGGAAGAGCTCTGGAATCCTGAATTCTCTTGTAAAATTTGTAAATCTGCTGTTCTGTTTCCCAAGGTTCCCAGTTGGGCTAGAGGGACGATCCAGATGCTTCAGATTACCTAAAGCTTATGAGAGATGTGCTGTGGATGGGTTTTATGGGAGCAGTGGGAAATATGAATAAGCAAAACTCTAGGCATTCATCTTCATTGAGGTTAATCTATCCATTACAATGGCTGCCTGGATAACTAGTTATATTTATTTTGCATTTACAGTTCTTGTTTCTATTCTTCAAAAGGAATTTTACTTCTGGAAACCTGTCTAGCTGTTACTGTGTCATGTGGTAGGATAGGAGTTGAAGAGGCTCTCCTGACTATTACATTTTGACAAAAATGTATATATTATCATCCCACCCCCCCAACTGTATCTTCTGGCCTAATAAAATTGTTACTTTGTTCTGTGAACCTCATTGCCCTTGAGACATGTTGAGTATAAAAAACAGAGGGTGAACCAGGATATGTAAGCTGATAATTGCTCTATAAAGGCCTAAGTTAGTGTGTTAAAGATTGGTTTGGGAATTTTAGGAATCCAGAAACTACTCCACATGTGAGGTTAAAACTCAGTAATAGAAATGTAAGAGAACTTTAAAAAGTAAGTGGTTTATTAGTAGTTGTATTAACGAGGGTGCCTTTTGCAATTTTCAGATTTTTCTGTTGAAAGAGAGCCAGCTTTACCAGAGATGCAGTACAGCAAGGCTTCAGCTTAGTTGCTTAATAACTGTTAGAAATTGATAGCTTCCAGTCTTATTTACTCTAGAGCCACAGTTTGAAAGACAGGGCTGGGAAGTGAGGAGATGTGTCCAGTGGAGAGATGTGCATCCCCTGTTCTATGTATGGCATGCCAAACCCTTTCTTTCCTCAATTTTGCCATCTCAAGAGAAGTGCACCTGTGGGGTCCCTTACCTGTGACCTCAGAGACTCACTAGGAAAGAAGATATTATGCCTTTCCATGTGTTACACCATGTATTTCTTTCATTACAGTGGCGACACACAAATAAACAAGCTTGAGAGGAAAAGCCTCTTTAAGACGTTTGTTGACCTTAGCTGTTTGGTCTTTAGTCCTTCTTCCTCTCAAAGGTACCACCCTTCAGAATAAATGTGTTCCTTAATAAATAGGATCTTTGTGTTAGTCTGCTCAAAAACAGCCAGCCTTATCCCTCACAACCTCTTATTCTTTAGTTTAGGCAGGTCTACTGTGGAGCACAGCCATGTAATGCAGCTCATTTGGCATATCTGGCAGTATGGCAGGCAGAGGCAGGCAAGAAAGACCAGGAATGAGTACTGGGAAAAGTGGGGGGAGGGTGGGCACCTGCCCACCAAAGAGCACTTGTCAGGATGGTGTATATTTAAAGCTGGGTGATACTGATGGCAAGCTGCATGGCTCTTACTGTTCATTATTTTGAATTTAAGTGGAAGTCTTATTTGTTCATGCAGCTATGGTAGGAGGGGAGATTCAACTGCTGCCTTTCAGACAAGAACTCGGAGAAGGATCTGTTACCTTTAGATAAATGGGTTTCAGGCCTTCACTTTTTTTACAAGATTACTGGTTTTTTTCCTGTTTTCTGCTTCACAACTTCACTGCCTCCAGAGAAACAAAGAAAAGCATGTTTTGCACCCTATGTCCAGCAAACTCTCCCTGGACCTCTTCCATTATTAGTAGAGGCTGCTACTTCCCTTCTCTCTTTGGCCAAAGCCTGCATGCTTCACATGCCACAAGATCATCTTCCTCTGGCCCCCGATGATTCACAGAGGAATTGGTTTTCTCTTTCTCTGCTCACCCTTGGGAGTTTGCCTTGATTTGGCTGATTCCCCCCAAGGAAGGGAAGCAAGGTCTCTCCCGTCGTGCTGCTGTAGCTCTGGTGTGTTAACCTGGCGCTGCTTGTCTGTCTTTGCACAGTGGCAGAGAGGGAATGAGAGAAAGGAGTGCACTGTCCAGCCAGTCCTTTATTGCTGGCAGCACAGAACTGCAGCTGTGGGTCCTATTCCTATCATCCTGTCCCTGCTCTACAGCTTTTTTCTATCAGTTGGCTCATTTGGGAAGGAACAAACAGATTAAAATCAGTGGGTTGCTCGCTTACATTTCTTCTGAAAATATTCTGGTTTTCTTTGGTTGGGAACCACTGCTTCAGCTCCTGGGTCCCCCACCCACTTTGCAATACTCACAAGTTGAAAAGTTGGAGTGGCCCCAGTTATTCTATGTACACAAAGATATTTCTTTTGGCCCTCTGGCCATCCTGTTAACCTTTCCATTTGGAGTTGCAGCTTACAGTCTAGAGATTTAGATACTCTGAAAATGTTAGCAAATAGAGCTTTGCTTATTCAAGGAAGTTAGAGAAGTTTATTATTGTCTTTATAAAGAAAGCCTTGCTTTAAACAATGTATTTGGTAAAATTGCTTTTGATACATTCTCATTACAGAATTCTATCGCCTAGGAGCAACACAGCAAATTCTGCTTCTGGTACATATACTCTTTGATTATTCCTGCTCTTGTGAAAGTTAAAGTTAGATAGTTTGGGTATATTATTAAGTCTTCATATGGCTTCCCTTTGGTTTCAGTAAGAGTTTACATTACACATGTGGAGACAAAAAGTCCTCTAAATGTATACTCAGGCTGGCAGTGATCTGATGTAACAGGGTAGATGTTATGATGTGCTCTGTTCAGGCAAGACAATCATTCTTTTAAATATTCTTACCTCTTTTTCTGTAAGTATAAATGATACTTGCAGAAGGCACTGCATGATAATTTAGGCTTTGTAGTAAAGTGAATTCTTTAATCAAACCTCTGACAACCTAACTATCTGAATTTCAAAACACAGGAGACAATTGTGGTATTGTAGCTCATTCTGGTTTTTTGTTGACTTTATTGCCTCAGAGCTGGTGTACCACATGTCCATTTTTTCCTAGGCTGTATTTGAACTCTTCTTCCTTTCAGATGCTTTGTAACCTAACTACCCTCAAATGAAGCAGTTCATTTATTCCATGGCCAGCCCAGGCACAAGTGTGAAATCCCTTCAAACATTATGGCTTTAACTTCTTTTATAGGGGACATTCCACTTGGAAGAATAAATTGCCATTTACCTTTTGCATCTGAGTTTTATGAATGATATAGAAATGTTGTTTGCTGTTAAAACAGTGCATCCTTTTTCTGTAGAGTGTGTTTTATTAGAGTCATTTAAAAAGAAACCCACTAAAACGATGTTACTACTGGGTGTCTGATTGCCAAGTTAATCTCTTATCACAAGTCCCATTGATCTTCTGTTTGAGCAGCTGAGAGTCTATTTTATGTATAGCGATCTTTCATAAAGTTTATTCCTGGTAATAAAGCTAACTGGGGTGAGTGCCAAGCTATTCTCAGAGGCAATGCGCTCTCAACAAGAGAAGGATTTCACTTTGTTAGATGGGCTTATTGTTTGGGTATGTACTTGTGGCAGAACCAGTGAAATTGCTAGCGAGTGAGTCAAACTAGGTTCAGAGGTGTACTCTTACTGGTATGAAGTTAATGGCATTACTGCACAATAGACATTCAGATCTGGCTTTTAATATGATGCCCAGAGTCACGTGCATTTTCTACTTATTACTGTGTGGTATTACTAACTTGGATTGTTAATCTCTTCTGTGGTGTGGCAAAAACCTTTAAAAAAGCCTTTAAAAAAGAACAAAAAAAAAAAACCACCGCAAAGCAAACAAATGACAAAATACCCCACAAAACCTCTCTACCTTAGAATTTTATATGTATTAGGTGCATTCAATTTTCTTACATGTAAGAGGAAGTAATTTTACTTCACAGAGCACACCAGTATTGGCTTCTCTGAAATAGTTTTTCAGATTTTTGAAATCTTTCTTCTGATAGTATTTGTGTTGAGCTACTTAATGTTTTCATGCCAACCATACCTGTAAATTGGAAAAATGTAATTCAAAATAGTAGTAGTTAACCTTCAGTAAAGTTATTTTGTGAAAGTCAAATTTTATTTTTAGTAAAGTTTACTTAAGCTCTTTTCCAGAGTTTCTGAAGTATTACTGTGTATTCAGGAGAGCTTAATAAATGGAAAGACACATATTCTTTTAAGCTAATAGTTTGTTAATATTCATTTGAAAATGACCATCTTACTGATATGCACAACAGCCTGTATAAATTCCTATAGCCTTGTGCCAGTTTTGGGAAGCAGTGGTGGTTTTGCATAGCTCTGTGCAAATACTCCACATTGCAAGGCCAGGTTAAAGGTCTTGATCTGTTCCTCTGCTCTTGTCTGAAAGCTGAACTCCTGGGGGCTGGCACCTCCCTTCTAGGAAACCAGTCTTGAGCCATCTCACCTCAGCCTGTTGTTGCAGTAAATTTTTAATTACTGGCCAGTATCTTCTCTTTGGTCTTTTCCTGCTCTGGTGACCTGGACATACAAGAGTGCTTGCAAATCCTCATGTGAGGGGTAAGCACCAGCACAGAAGCACAGGAATGTGCAAATATTGCACCTGATGCCCTTGGAAAGGCAAGGGAATGGGGCAGAATTTGCACCCCAGGTATTGAAATATCAAGCTGAGGAAGTTGATGGGATGATGGGAATTCAGTAGGAGGAAACAGAGCAGAGGGATGCAGTGTGCCCTGGTATTTCGTGTGAGCCGGGCTGTTGGAGGGAATAAAGTGCGTAAATCTAATAATATCATTGTTCTCCTGTCATGCTCAAAGCAGATACTGATGTCTCAGAACCATCTGAACTAGATCTCATTGAAATCAGGGGCACAGCTCTCTGCTCAAGCTGCTTTACTGAGTCTCAGCAGACTCAGTCAGCCTACCCATTGCTCTTTACACCTTCAAAGAGGTGTTTTTACCATCAGTCATAACATTTAACCTTCCTTTAAAATTTTTCCTTGAAATCAAGAGAAAAGCACACAAAAAATCTGGAACACTCTTCTATCATGTAGTAACACATTACTGTCCAGAGAGAAAGGATAAATTATTATATATGTATAAACAAACTGGAGAAAAAGGAAGGAGCTATTTCAGCTAATATGAACTATTTGTAATCACTGTGGGAACAAACCCTTTTTCCTATTCCTCTTCTCCATTTGAACTTAGTGATTTGTTTTCCAATAACTGGCAGCCAACCACAAATGATAGGTAGTCTGCATTGCTGCCCTGCTTGTCCTGTGTTGGTCTGGATGGTGGCTTGGTGTGAAGACCTTTGCATGATAGAGTAGAAGCTTAGCTTTAGCCTGGTTGTTGTGCTATTGGAGCCACTGACACCACTTGGTATTCAGGGTGTGCTACAGAGTATTAAAGTGTACAGATTTGTAATTGCAACTAATGATGTCCTTAGGTCATGGCTGCTTTGAGCTGAAAAATGTGTCAGTAATTTAAGCATCAAATAAGGCCTGTCTTTTAATCTGTGTAGAAAGTCCTATGAAACAAATTTGCATTATTTCTTTAAAAACGTGTTCTTATCTGAAGCATTGTTCGAAAGTCAAACTTGAGGGATTCTTTTAGTTGTTTGTTTTTAATTTTTTTTATTTACCCAGGTTAATTCTTTTCATATGGGACTTTTAATGTTGTTTTAAAACTCAATACTAGTCTACACTGTTTTTTTAAAATATTAGATCAAATCTGGATTTCCTCTAAATAAAAAATATTTATTGTGTGAATACCTTACACAGAAATTTGGAAATGAAATACTAAAATGTTTGAGCTAATTGGAAATACTTCTAGTATAGAACTGACTGAGTTGCACTTTTACTGTCGTGGTTTAAGTGTGATGCTGGTTTTTACTGGCTAAATGTTTCTTTAGTCATATATATCATTTGACAGAGCTGACTGTAAATGAAAAATAGTCCACTTGAAATAAATAGTTATTTCTTTAAAAGTGGAAATCTTGTACTTAGCAACTGATCAGCAGTATGTTGGTCCACGGTACTTATACAGCTTTATGACATAGCTGAAGAAAAAACCTGCGTATTATCACAAAGCCGCTATGTTTGATCTGTCTGGAACTTATTTAGCAAGGAAGAATGTTAATTTAGTGTATACTGACTAAGATAACTAGTTGTCTGGGGGGGTCAAGGTACTGACTTCAGAGGCATTTCTGAACAAAGATGTTGCAGTTGGTGGGTGGATGGCACTGGTCTCAGCTGTTGTATGAGCTTGCATAAATAGTATCATCTCCACTTTAATCTTTCGGGTGTTCAGAGGTAGTGTGCATATTTCTGTTTAACCCCTGGACACTTGCTGGCATGCATGACCCTTTAACAATTCCTATCCCTCTGTCCATCCCTGGCACCTTGGCTCCAAACAGTCTGGGAGGATAGCCAGTAATTTTGGAGTTTTTTGTTAAGACCATCTCTTTAACAAAAAGTCTTTTCATTTCATCAGTATACACTTTCTATTGTGCTTGTTGCAGTAGTGTCTGGCACACGTCTGAAGTACTGCTTGCATCTCCACTCTGCAATACTTACTCGCCTTTGTGTGCAAGGATCAGTTAAAAGATATTAAAACTGGTGATGATGGTTACTGGACTTTGGCATCAGGAAAAAAAGCTTTTTTTTTTTTTTGTATTTCAAAAAGCAGCAACAAAGGCTGGAACCATGTGTTTCATACAGAAAGTTGGCTTTTAAGTTGTGTTTTAGGATAGACATTTCATTTACCTTACCATAAATTTTGAGAATGAAAAAGATGGTTAAACCTTTAGTCTTCATGAATCTGTCTCTCTAAAATTAGCATGCCTTTTTCTCACCAATTTCTATATCACTTCAGAGACATAATTTTCATAGAGTAGTTTTACAAGTTTTTTCTGAGGCATGTGGATGTTGTGCTTTGGAGGGAAATATCCAAAACCCTTCAAGCATGAGAGCTTTCTGTGGATTCCTCTCCTAATTTGTTTGATGTGGAGAGAGAGAAAAGATGTAGTAGACGGTGTATTGCAGGTGTTGTTTTTGACAAACTTGTATCACTTTTGGTGCTATACAGTTAACCATGACCAAATACCAACATGGTAAGTGTAGCAAATGCAAAGAAGGGCCAAAACAAACTTCAGAGTGACCTGAACTGTTAGATCTATAGCAATAAGTGGAAAGGAAATCTTCCCTGAAACTAATGCCTGTAAAGGCCTGTGCACAGGGAGAGAAAGTAAATGGCAAGGCTGGGAAATGGTTTGCAGTAAGTTGGTTTCCATTTTGTAGTGATGATCACATAGGTGCCAGATTTTATATTGCTTGAACACTCGAATCTTTTCTAAGGATGGAGCCCTGATGATTCCAGAGATGGTTCATCCAAGGATCTATTTTCCTGAAAGTTTGACGTGTTTGTGTTAGAAGGAACTGAAGTAATCATCACATTAAAATGCTAATAAATCAATGAAGGACACTGTAGGTGCTATTGTGTTATTGGACATCTTTTAGTTATATTATTCCCCCTTATTTTTTTTATAGCAAACTTTGGCCTGTTCCATTCTAACGGCGTTGTTGAGCGAGTTCTCAAGTTCAAGTAAAACCAGCAACATTGGACTAAGCATGGAGTTCCATGGTAACTGTAAACGTATATTTCAGGTAAACTAGTTCTGTATTGATATATGCTACCTCTCTTTCTAAAACTTAACCATTGAGAAGCAGAAGTACTTTGTTGTGCCAGGTGCAGTCAGGTACATTGTGTGCCTAAAAGCGTTTAATAGGGCACATGCTGCAAATAGTGCAGATACTGGCTACTTCAGGAAAATTGATAATGTATTTTATAAAAACTTCTATCAAAAAGGTGCAACCCCTTTGTGCCATTTTATGAATGTAGAGCTACAGATCTTTATGCGGTTGGACTCTTTAATTCCTTGGCTACCAATTGCAAACAAAACGAATACTCTGTGGAACAATGATAGTCTTAAATATAGCTTTGGTTTAAAGCCAAGGAGAGCTATGTATGTATTTAAAAATATTATTGCAGATGGTGTAGTCTGGTTGTCTCAGATGTATTGTTTGGCCAGTCAGAAATGTTTTTGGGAAGGCATTGCTTTAAACTGACTGTTGTGGAACAACTTAGCAACTTTTTTTCATGCCAAAGACCAATCTTTTCTCCACCACTTGTTAAAAACATATTGGTTTTTTATCTTTTAACGACTAGTATTTATGTGAGAATTTTTTTCATAGTCTTTGCAAACGTAATCAATTGACAAGGGGGGGTCCTCACTGACAATTTCAGAATATTTTCTGTATTTTAATTAAAAATAGGGTGCAACTGGATATTTTTTTCTCTTTGGAAAAGTATTTCTTGTTAATCAATTTTAATTACTGACTGAGATACTCAATATATTGTGTTGGTCCTGGCTGTAGGAGGACGATCTGCGGCAGATCTTCATGCTCACAGTAGAGGTACTTCAGGAATTCAGCAGACGTGAGAACCTCAATGCTCAGATGTCTTCAGTGTTTCAGCGTTATCTTGCACTAGCCAATCAGGTCTTAAGCTGGAACTTCCTTCCTCCAAATTATATCCTTTTCATGTCAGGCCCTTTCTTCTGTTGACTTGGGTCACTTCTGCTGGGTGAGGAGTAAAGTCTTTGCAAGGAGAGGAAAGCATAAAACTTACAAGCTTTATGTTTAGTCCATGATTTATGTTTTCTTCCATTAGTGCTTTTTGTCCCCACCATGCATTGCTAACAGATGCTTACATAGAGAAGCTGCAGTTGCTCTTCATTAAAGTTTTAAAGTATTTTATGTAAACGAGAAAACAGAGCATCCCCCTGTTACAGGTTGATGGTCTGTCGGTTTGTGCAGGGAACAGGAAATGTGAAATATGCTGCTTTAGTGTAGAAGTGTATGGTGAAGAGTCTAAGCCCTTTCCAATTTTTATGGAGAGATCTGATCTGTCACACTTTTCTCCCTCAGAGAAAGAGGAAGGGGCAGGCAAATGCCCCATCATGGAAGAGTATGCATGTTCAACCAACTCCCAGTAAAAGAGCACTGTATATACTAGAACATGTAATAGAGTCTCTTTGGTCTGAAAAAAAGTATTTGGTAGCTGAGAGAAGAAATCTCAACTCCTTTTTACACAATGTCCATTGCTTCTATTTTGACATTTTTGTGATGTTTGCTGATCATTAGTCTGGAGAAAAGTGGATTTGGAAAGCACAGGAGAAAATGGGAATCAGAAAGAGAAAGGGTTTTAGCGGAGAAGAGAAGAAAAAAGATACAAAAATGTTCAGTCCAAAAAATGGGCTAGACAAATATTGTAGAAACACTCAATTGCATTCTGTGTTTAATTGAGGTTTAAGGCAGCATGTGTAGTAAAACATGATAGTATCTGTTTTAATAGCCAGACTGTCTTTAAGAAGCTCAGCAAACTTTCCAAGAGCTGGTTTATAAATCTTTTTCTTAAAACCTTTGAAATCACTACCAAGTTATACATACTGCAGGAATCTTGATGTTTCCTTCAAATCCACTGTGAAGGATTTTATTTGCTTTCCTGGTGTGATAGTCAGAAGGTGATATCTGTGTGTTTTTGTTTTCTTTGAGTCTGTTCATTATGCAGCAGGCAGCAAAAGTAAATATATTTGAAACTGGATATTCCTTTGTTCACATATGTAAAGGAGAATGCCAGTTATATTGGCTTTAGGAAAGGTTCAGTGGATTAAAAGTAAATATCCCACTTCTATTTGTCCCTGAAGTGATTTGGCAGGGGTTCAGAGAGGAATTTAGTGCATGTGCCTATAAGCTGGAGACTGTAGTCAAATTATTGCACCCTATAAAAGTTTTTGGAAGTGGATTTGGGATTTGAAATAAAAAGGAAGTGCTCTTATGTTGTGCAGTGGTGGTTCCCTCTGAATTTTACTTTTGATCTGTACAAACTTCTGTAGTCCTAAATGCAGACTCATAGAATGTTAAGGGGTTGGAAGCATCAGCCAGTCCCAACCCCCCTGCCATGGGCAGGGACACCTTCCACTAGACCAGATTGCTCAGAGTCCCATCCAGCCTGGCCTTGAACACTGCCAGGGATGGGGCATCCACAGCTTCACTGGGCAACCTTTTCCAGTGCCTCACCATCCTCACAGTAAGGAAGTTCTTCCTGATATCTAACCTGGATTTCCTCTCTTTCAGTTTGTGCCCATTACTCCTTGTGCTGTCACTACAGTTCCTGACAAACAGTTCTCCAGCTTCCCTGTAGGCCCCCTTCAGATACTGAAAGGTTGCTGCAAGTTCTCTACACAACCTTCTCTTCTGCAGGCTCCACAGCCTGAACTTTCTCAGCCTGTCTTTGTAGGGGAGGTGCTCCAGTTCTCTTATCAATTATGTGGCTTCCTCTGGACTTCCTTCAACAGTTCCATGTCCTTCTTATGTTGGGGACATCAGAACTGGGCACAGTACTCCAGGTGGGGGTCTCACAAGAGCAGAGTAGAGGGAGAAATCACCTCCTTCAGCTTTTTGGTGCAGCCCAGGATGCAGTTGTTTTTCTGGGCTGTAAGTACACATTGTTGGCTCATGTTGAGTTTTTCTTCAACCATCACCCCAAGGCCTTCTCTGGAGGGCTGCTCTCAATCACTTCTGACCTATAGGTGTGTCTGGGATCTTGTTTTAGTTTGAAAGTGAGGGCTGTGGTTCGTCGTGAGCTCTTTGTCTAAGGCTTAGGTTTGCAGGGGTGGAGTGAGATAGACACATGCAACATGTGAAGCCTTAGGAGTTCCAGCTTTCTGTATACACTTATATAATACAAAGTGATTTAGTCTATAGGTGGAAGTAAATCAATGTTACTAAAAATAGCAAAGCAAGCTGTACTGCTGCTTAAAGTTAATATGTTCAGCTACCTGGCCTAATTTAGGTGCTACAGCTGTTAAACAAGTTCTGGCCATTTCTGGAGATTGGATGAACCTTTTGTCTGAGCCACAAGTGTTCTTAATGGATCCATTTCAAATATTTTCATAGCTGCTCATCCACCTGATACCCTCTCTTTGTTTTCTACCATCAGATGTTTCGTTTTGCTCTAAGAATTACAGCACCAGCTTAGGTCTTTCTTCTCTATGTATCAACCTGTTTTCACAGAATTTGGAACATCTTCAATCATCCTTGAGAAAAGTGGATCTTAACTGCCAAAGACTCAGTAACTATTGGGGTTTACAGTGCCATGTTGATTATATTGTGGAATAAATCTCTTTTCTTTAAGACAACTGGTTTAAAAGTGACTGTTGATTGTTAGCTCATGGGCAGTGAAATTTAACTTGACTGTAGATTCTAAATAGATAGTACATTACATAAGAATGTAAGAATTGCTGTGTTGATTGATTGGTTAGTATCCTTTTGGTATGTTCTTTCCAAATCTTAACAGTACATGTGCTGAAGCAATGGGCATAAATTTAATACTCAAAACATGGAGTAAAGTGATCCATTGTATTCTCAGATATATCTTTTTTCCTGTAGTTGGTATTTCCCCTGGCAAGATAGTATTGATTCTCGGTATTCCCTGCAGCATCACAGTAATCTGCAGTATATTTTTGTAATCTTGGGCAGTGCTGCCACCAATTGTAACAGAAGAATTGTAGTAAGTCTGTATTGTCATTGCTACCATGAAAGATGCATTCTGGAATAGCCACCTCATTGAAGCAACGAAAAGAAGAGATGTTGGGAGCTACCTAATTTCAAATTGGAACTCATTGTTTTTAAATTATCTTGGGATATAGTGCGTGCAATAGGAAGGACATGGCACGGTGACCTCTTCAGTCATGTGCAGTTTCTCCCATTTCATTTTCCAACAATCATCTATTGTTATTTTTATCTGCTACCTTGAGATATTAGTTTACCCGATGCTTGTGGATGCTTCAGAGAGAGTATCTAGGGGCATGTTGGCTTCTGTACAGTTTCTTTTTTGAGTGCTGTTACAGTACTGTTAAATATTATTTACTCAGATGGAATGAGTTTTAACTGCATCTTTTCTTAAATAAATGTTTTGACTAATTAAGGAAGTGCAGGTGATCAGTACTAGGAGGTGCAGCCCTCTTCTTTACAAAAGTTCCTTCAATAATTTCACTTCTTGTACATTGTGAGTACCCAAAGTCTTCAGTTAAGGAGCTGAATGCTGCTGGGCTTTAATGCACCTTGGCACAGACATACACGGACATACATCCTGTGAAGTCAGCATGTATTATAATTTCTATGACTTTTATTTCCAGAGATGTTTCTCTTATCTTCTTCACTTTGGCATTTATCTGTTCCTGGCAGCCATGTTCTAGTGTGGATGAATTGGATTAATGTCCTCAAATGCAAAAGTTCTGAAACAGAGCATAAGATTTGTGTCCAGCTGTCTCCCATCTACAGAAAGGTGTCTATGATCTGTCATTAGGAGCTGTCATAGATGTACTTATCCCTTGTTCTTTAATGTATGGATTATAGTACGTGAATAAAGGGATACTTGAGCTTTAGTTCTTGTTTTGGATTTGGTAACGTTAGTTGCTTGGAGGCAAACTGGCAAATTTTCAAGTGAACGTAGAACAGGGGATTTAAAATGCACGTTATGTAAACCTAGTGATTTGCACTCTACTAATACATGTCATTGCTGTTCCATTGTAATAATTGGTGTGATGGCAGTTGTATGAACTGACTGAAGCTTTTGTCTGATCTGAACATTTTTGTGAGTGTGTTCCTTGGCCATGCAATTAGAGGAAGAAAACTCTTCATATCTGTTTTGAAAATGTCTTTTAAACCTCAAACCAGAATGAGACACCTGTCTGGGAGGTTCTGTGAACCATACTGGTCTGCAGACTTTCAAGATTTGAACTCAGTCCAACCCAGACTGGTAGCATCTGTTGTGCATGATGGAAGTGCATGAAACACACACAGAAAACTCGAGATTGGTTTTGAGAAATGATTCAAGTTGGCATTGCTGCTGGAAAAGCATCCTGCCTTTTCTCCCATGAGCATGATACTGAGCAGGGAACCACCTGGCTAAAAATGTGGTGGATTTTTGTTTAGCAGGTTGTGGCCCCCAGTTTGATTTGTTGCACAGCTGCAGAAATGATTCCACCTGTACCAAGGAGTGACAACGCACATTGCTTTAGCAGCATGGTTGCTTTCCACAGGCCTTGTGTTTGTTAGCAGCCTGGAATTATCCTGAAATTACTGCAGCAGTCTGTCCTTATCTGAAAAATGAAGGGTTGGGGCACTATCCTGTCTATTGTTTGGGATATAAATGTAACTGAAACAGCTGTATCTAAGAAAGTGCAAAAGAGAGCTGCATTTTAGTTTTATCAGACTTAGCACTCTTAGATGAAAACTGACCTGACTTTGAAATCCCTGATGTTTAGAAATTACTTCTAGGGCACTATGTGTTTTGTTGTCAGTCTATTCTAGCAAACTTTTAAGATAACATTGGGCAAACCCAAGATTGACAGATCCCCTGAACTCTGTCATAACTGCACTAAAGATGTTTGTATTGATGTTGAACTTTTTAACAGTTAGTCTTCCATCATTTTTGTTTTCCTGAATGAATTCTGAAATCAGTTTGTAATGTAAGAGCATCTTAAAAGCTTTAATATCAGAAGAGAAAAAGAGACCAGTATTGACCCTTTTTATGAAGTGGAGCTGATATTCTTCTCTCTTGCTCCAGTGGTTTTAAGTGACCAGTTTTGCAGTGTTGGTCACAGCACCCTGGATGGCAGCTGGTACGTGGTGGAAAGGTGTGACTCGAGCTGCATCTGCATGACAGCCACTTGTGCACAGGTGATTTAAGTGCAGGTTAGGCTGGAAGTGATCAGCTTGCATACCATAACCTGCATAACCACAGCAGCAGAATGTACCAAGAGCTGCAGAATCCACTTGGCTGGTCACGAGCCTTGGAACTGGCATGGCTCTGAAATTGGCCGGGTTTAAAATTAGCTTGGGTGTTCCTACACTTCCTACTCTTGTTGCTGCAATCTGAGTCCAGTGTCTCCAACACAAAGGATTGTTTTGTTCTCGTGACAGTTCAGAATACTTGTGTTTAATAATTAAATATTGAAACACATGCTCCTTGTCCTGGTTGCTGCATGTATTTGCTGGGAGTGTAATGTATGGAAAGGTCTGTGAGGGATTTCTCCATAGGGGGCAGCAAGCCTCTGCAGCAGTGTTAGGCAGTAGCTCCTTAGACTCATCCCATGTGCTTGGCTCACTAGCTAGAAAGCCAGAGGTCTTAAAAGTCCAAATAAAATCAATATTGTTAACGTTTTAACACTGGAGGGTAGGTACCTTTCTAATGCCGTTTTTTATTTGTAAGATGGAAGTCTAAGACTGGCACAAAGCTGTCCAGAAGTATTTCAAACAACAAAAGGAATGTGATTAAAAGAACTTTAAAGAAAGATATTCAGACCATAACACTCCAGGAGTTTTTCCTCCTTTTCTGAGATGTTTTTTACTCCTGTGGACAAACTTACGACTAGAGATTTTTCTAGTAGAAGAAACCTCAGCTTTGATTTTTGAGTTCCGAACTTACTGTTTTGTGGAAGAACAGGCCTTGCCTCATTTTGGAAGAAGACTGTGGGATTTATTCTCTGATACTGGAATTTGTTGAAGTACTGAAGTAAAGCATTATAATCCCTCATGGCTACCTTAGGTTATGAAATATTTTGATATTCATCTTCAACCTATCAGTCCCTTCCTGGGCCAGAGGCTGAGAGTGAGAGGAAAACGACACATTTGCTGGTCTTTTATTTTCTTTATTTTAATATATTCCTCCAAGAAGCACCTAAAAGCTCAAACTTTTTATTCCTAAATTAGTTTTTAAATTAAAAATTTATAACTTTAAAAAGACTACTCTTATTTTTCCAGCTCATGAAACAAAACCAAGCACAGAGCTAATGTCTACGTACATAAATTGAGTAAAGATAAAAGAAAATCTCTCTTCATACATTACGGTCTTCTCCTCTTCCTCTTAGGCACTAATAGTGAGTGTATGAGCCTTATCATACAGGAAGGCATGAAGGTTCTTATGCTTTTTAATAGAGCTTGGTTCACATTATTGAATAATCTTTTCTGATTCATGTAGAAGACTCTAGTCTCTGAAGGAATCAGTGTGCTAAGTCTTGCAAAATGGGTGAAACATTGACATGCTTCTGGTAGCTGTTTGTTAGCCTGGATTTCCATGTCATTCAAAGTGAATTGTATTAAGAGTTAATCATTCCTTAGTAGACCTGGGAATATTAGAAACATTTGTATTATTACCAGAAGTGATTTACAATTGTTTTTCATTTTAGAAACAAACAGAAAAACCCCAAACTCTCCAGGATGTCATAGTAGACTAATCTAGTCTTATCAGAAGTCTGTCATAAGTCTAAATCATACATCTAAGCTTGAGTAATTAGAAAAAGGTTGGGCTAGTTCTGTGCTTTTTGTTTCTTAATGAGTACTGAGAAGTGAGTTAATTTTGCATGATGAAGACTGCATTTGTCCAGTGTACACCCATGCACTAGGTAATTTAGTGTCATTTTTTTGCAGGTTTGGCATAACTAGACTGCTTTTAATAAGGCCAAACTAGAGCACAGTATAAGCTGTGGTATTCCTTCGCAGTAAGCATCTCCACAGCCAGTTTCTGCTAATGCTTGCATACATTTAGTACGTGATGGAAAATGGGTGCGAGATCTCCATGGTAGGTGGAGTCATAATTTGTAATGTTCAGTGAACAGATATCTTGCCCACAAATCTCCTATTGTCAGATGTGTCATCAGTCCTTTAGTGCAAGAAATAGGACTAAAAATAACAGGATAGGGCTGCTAAATAGTGAGTCTTGTTAAAAGAGTGACAGCAAACTAGCCCTTCTTTCATTCTGTGTGAAAAGTATTTTGTAGCCGGTCCCCTCTATAGATTCAACCTAGTGAAGAGTAAATTTATTTTCAGAGATTGATAATGTATTTGTTATCATCTTCTGACAATATTTCAAAGCCAGTCAATTATTGGAGAGTCACAATAGAGGACGTTCTTGTCAGTAAACAGTTTCAAAATACCATTTTGACTAAAACATTCTAAATGAAAAAGAAAAAAGGTATAGCTTAATTTGCCAGATAAAATTAATTTTAATTTAGAATATTACTCCTGATAAAGGATGCTTGCATGTGATGATTTCGTGCACCTTTTTTTTTTTTCAGTGTGTAGAACCAAAGCATATTTGATCACTTAAATTACATCTCTATTTCAGATGGAAGTAAAATAGAAAATTCTGTGATTTTTAGTTTTCCCCATCTGAAATAATGCAAATTGGGTGTGGTTCAACATACATTGGTAATTTTGAAAATTGTGGAACTGGTTTTGTTTTGCACTAATGTGAAACTGCTGGTTATTCTTATGCATTATAATGTGCTGACAACGGTTCTGGACACATGGCACCAGTGAAGGTCCACTTGGTACTGTGGAAAAAGTCCCTATTTTGGATTGTGGATTTGCACAGTGTTGTTAGGAATTTTGGTTTGTGGCAGAACTCAGAAGACAAGTATAAATAAACTAAAATTGTGCTTCCTGTTTTGTGACACACTTTTTCATTTTAGACTAGATGCTTGCTTTAAATATTGTTCCCTTAACAAAACCCATCAAAAGTTAAGGGGTCTGCTTTTGTGAATGATACCATTGTAAAATTTATTTCCTTCTAGACATAGAAGTAGTTTTTTATAATACTGGATTACTTACAGCACAAAAGGTAATGTAGTTCATTACCAGTAAATGACATGCAGCTGAACATGCTGTTACTTACTCTGACGGTTGGGTTAGAAAGGGATCAAAGAGGATAATGTAGGGTTTAAGAAAGACAAATAAAACTGAAGTTGCTAAGTTAAAGCAGCTTTACTACTACTTGGATTGGGTGGCATCACAAAGGGAAGTATTTCCAAAAATTTTTGATACAAACTCTTGTGTGATTAGACTGACAAAGAATTGAACCTGCTTGTTTAAACATTTTTGCTCCTGTCTCTGTTTTTTCTGTACTAGAACACTTGCAGAATTTTATAAATGAAGTTATGCCAAAATACATGGTGAGAGCTGAAATGAGTGCAGCAAAATAGTGGCTTTACAGTGTGTATGTCTCTTACAAACACGTTTAATATGATGGTGCCTTGTGCTGTGTTACGCTTTTGTTCTTCTCAGTGTGATTAGAAAATGTAGATTAATGCAGGGCTAACATATCCGCATTCTGTGACACATATTTGGCTATTTAGAAAAATGGGATATAGATTTCAATGAGCTATCTTTAGCAATGGTAAGGCCTTTTTAAAAGCTGCCAGGAAAATTTTTTAGAAAATGATTTCCTATTTTGCATAAAATTTTAACACCTGTTAATTGCGGTTGCTTTTTTCCCCTCTCGCTGTGTCACATTAGACACCCTGGTTATCAAAGTGATCGTATCGCTATGGTATGTCTCATAATTATGATCAAACTGTTATCTAACATTCCTGGAGCATTCTTTTTTTCAATACTTAATACCTTTTATTCCTTGGCCTCATGCATGAATTATGCTGTGTATGTGAAGAGGCTTAAAGTTTGTTTCCATTACATTCTTTCTGAATGGATCCTGTTGTATCTGGGATTTTTTTAAAGCCAAGTAGGAATGTTATTGTTGACCTTGACACCAGATAACTGGGCAGACATTATATAGCTATGTTTGAATCCTCACAAAATGTGATGCTAAAGCCAACAGAATCCTGGCGCGAGACCCTCCTGGACAGCAGAGTTATGGAGCTTTTCTTTACAGTAAGTTTCTTTCTTCAACTTTCATAGTCCAGAACGCAGGGAAAGCAGCTCCTTCCTGTTCTAAAAACTGTATTGTCGGACTCTTCCTTTTGTGTCAGGTAGGACTGATTCTGTTCACTTGAGGTCGCTTATCAAAGCAGACAGGAGTATTGTCTTTTTCCTAGGTTACTGAATATGTATTTTGCCTATTAGTTGCTTTAAATTGATGGCCATTAGGAAAAGGTGTATAGTTATCTAAACTTTTATATGTTTAATACTTCTGGACATGTACTCATCAGACAAAAGCAAGCATGATGAGCAGTAGTAGAGTGTATCTTTCAGATAAGGTGGAACGGCTCTCAGAAAAGATCAAACAAGCAGTATGTGTTTGCTGATATTAAAACATTTGCTCAGCAGAACAGCTGAAAACAAGTAATGTAGTTGTAGTTTTTTTAGCCAGTTTTAGCACACAGAATCCTGCATCTCTTTCCTCAGCACAAAGGAAATGCAGGCAAGTTAGAATAAGTTAGGAGAGATGAAGAAGACGTAGTGTTGGGAGAGGGGAATACTCAATTTCTGTAACTTAAAAACCCCACAGTATTAAAAATAGATAGAACTAGTGTTTTCTTTTTACTCCTGTTGGGAGAAGTTTGTAGTCATTGCTCAACTAGGAGTCACTGCAGCAGCAACATATATTGGCTTATAAATTCATTTGCTATGCAGTTTGACTTCAGTTACATCTCTTGGGACCTGAGAATTCAGTGTTCTCAGGCTTTTTTTTCATTTTTGCAGAGCAGAGAAATAATGTGCTCGAAACTTGGACAAAGTTGTTATTAGACAATGTAAATGTAACTCTCCAGTGCTGCTTGACAGTACGTGTTTGGATAAATGTCCTTACTTTATAGGATTTTTGGATTTTTTTTTTTTTTAACTGCAAGTTTATCCAGCAGTTTTGAAAAGGTGAAAAAAATCACTGGCAGAACTCTTAGCAGCTACACACAATCTGAACAGCTGTCTAGACTATCCAGACAGTTGCTACTGTCAGCTGTGAACCTCCACAGGCAAATAACTTTTTGTCTTACATGTTAACCCTTCCTGTTTAATGGTATGAAGTTGTCAGAGATGGATATCTGTTTCCTTGATTGGTTTACAATTGCATATTTGTGATAAGAAAAATATTTTTAATAATATGCAGATTTGTTTTAATACATTTGCATTTTCCTTAATAGCTCCGAGTCTTGCCTGTATTTGATTATTTTTTAATAAATGCTAGCTAGGGCAGTATGCTGTCAATTTGGGTTTTAGATTCCTGATTAGCAGTGGTTGAGGCTTGCAGTAGTACTTTGCTGTTTGAGGTAATGTAAGTGAATGGTAGCAATTTTTATTCATTTATGTGATCTGAGAAATTTTAATAACCTTGCAAAAGTTGGCAGGACTGCTGTTTTCAAGCAAGAGCCTTCATTTCTAATCTCAGGCTCGTGTGGGACGTATATTAGGAGGGGTATGTCTGTTGCAGGGTTTGTTTCTCCTGCTAGTTTAATCTTTCAGGGATTAACTGTGCAGCTAATCTAACTAGTTATGAGTTGGGTGAACTTGCAACCATAATGCCACAGAGAAATGGTTGCTGTTTTAACTGTACTTTTAGGTCTAATATTGCTCAAAAAATTTAGCTAAATTTTGCTTCTGGGTGAAAAAGCTACTCTGTATTTGTTTATTTATTCAGTAAATCTTACATGAAAAAATAGGAGGCAAGAGCCTAAGAAAATTCTTTATATCTAAACTTGATTAAAATAAGTATGTGAGAATATGTTTACTGAAGTAGTAAGAATAGAATCTAGAAAGTCTCAAGTACAGAAATAATGACATAACAGTTTGCAGAAATGCAGGAAGATTACTGTTGGCCTTGTATAATATAAGGGTATTGCCAAGGAAGTGATGCATTCATTTTTTGTGTATGTCTTCAGTGTTTACCTCTGCTAAAGAAGCATCTATATAATCTTGATTGAACTTGTTGACTAACTTTAGCAAGACTCTATAGCCTAGGCATAGTTAGCATAATAGAGATGACTGTCATTATTGCTGTTTTTAGAAGGAGCAGCATGTCTGACTGGCTGGCATCTGTTTCTCTCTTTAAGACATAACATTCAATAGACAGTTCAATTTTCAACGTGTAGGTGAGCCTTAACTAAATGTTAGTTTCTGTGACTTAACTCAAGGCTTGAAATTGTGTGAGCTGAGTCACGAGCTTGACGCTTGCCATGGTTTAGGGAGTTGTAGAAACCCTTGTATTTCAGGCTGAATGGAAGTCATAGTAAGCTTTTTTTGGTGTGTGCTCTTTTGGATTGAGAGCCATGTGACTGTTGTAAGAACACCCTGTTTTCATGTATTATTAACTACCTCACTTCTGAAAGGTACATCGAAAAATCAGAGAAGATACAGATATGGCCCAAGATTCATTGCAGTGCCTGGCACAGCTGGCGTCTTTGCACGGGCCGGTCTTTCCTGATGAAGGTTCACAAGTTGATTACCTGGCACACTTCATTGAGGGATTACTGAATACTATCAATGGGTACGTATGCCTGCTCTCTAAATTTAGATGGCATCTTATAATCTTTAGTTTGGGCTGTAGCATGTCTGTGTGGAGAAGTGGTACGGCTTGCTTATTTCTGTGTATAATTTGTGCTTAGTGTTGGATTGCTTAAATTGAGAAAAGGCAGTTTAAAGTAGGTGAAACAGCTTTATTGATTGAAAACGTATCAACAAAACCAATTCCCTTTCAGCATTTTTCTTAATGGCAAAAACCTGTTATTTCTATCTATAGAATTGAAATAGAAGACTCTGAAGCAGTGGGAATTTCCAGTATTATCAGCAACCTGATAACCGTATTTCCTCGCAATATTTTAACGGCCATTCCAAATGAACTTTTCTCTTCATTTGTTAACTGCCTCGCACACCTCACCTGCTCTTTTGGAAGAAGTGCTGCCTTGGAAGAAGTGGTAAGTAGCTGCTTGCAAATAGGGGGTAGTCTTTTTCGCTTCTCTCTATTTATGATAAGCATAAGTGACATGAGAATTTGGCTATTTTATTAATAACTGTTGTAAGTTCAGTGGTTTTATCCTAGATAGTTCTAAAATCACATACGAGAGGATTTTTTCATTTCACACATTGTCATGAACATAATTACACACTGTGTGCATCTTTCAGACTGTTTTGATTTAAAGCACATCTTAATCTTTTAATTTTAAAGGAATTGATTAATTTAAAAATATTAAAGTCTTTAAATATTGCTGACTTGCTGTTGTAGGACTCCTGAATATTGTTGTAGATAACAAAAAAGCTTCAGTGACCACGTGAATATATGGACAGACTGAAACTTCTGTCAAGAGTTCTGAGTCAGGAGTTTCTGTCTCAAGTGAATGTAGCCACTAAGATCTGTTGTTAGCACCATACTTCTAAGCTGTTCAGATCATCCCCTTATTGCTGACACAGTTCTAATGGTAATTGTGTGTACAAATCTAGCACAGGAATTAAGAGAATTTTTTTCTGTTTACTCCTTTCAAACTTAGGTTGTAACTTTAAAGAGCAGTTGGGATAGCCCAAGTCTTCAGCTCCTAAAAATTGCATTAAAAACAAAAACTACTAAGGAGACATAGTTTGAGGGGAAAAAACTGTAAGAAATTAAGGCGAATAATGTTGCACTTCAGCTATTTATGTGCAGTAGCTATAGATTTAAAAAGAGACTATCAAGATAGTAACCAATGTTTCCCCATTATCATGAGAAAAGGTGATTTTTTTTGCCAGTTCATTGTAGTGACAGAGGTTAACTATCTGACTTTGAAAATAATTATAGAAATATTTCGTTACAAAGTTGATGGATGTGTTTCTTTGCCAGAGAACACAAATGTATTAATTAGCATTCATTGCAGAACTTTAGATCACCTCTTCACTCCAAGGTTAAAATGTATTATAGTTGGCTCAGCTTAAACTTTTAACTTTTTTATGTCTTAATCAAAACATTGGTGTTTAAATTTAGAATCTAAAATACAGCTACTTTCCAAACCTTATTGGTCAAAATATGCCATGCATTTGAGATTTTCTAGTAGAATATTGACCATATCTTCTGATGCTCACCAATATATTATAGAAAACTCCTGAAGCCTTTTTAAGATTCAACAAAACCATAGGCAGCTATCATTTAAATTCAAGGGGTGTTGTTTCCTCAGTTAAAGTCTTGTTACTTGAGAACCAGAATATACAATCATGTTCAATGAAAGCAGTGCTCAACATAATTCAAAACACTTAATCTCTCAGCAAAAGCGTACAGTAGCTTGTACCACTGACTGGTACAAAGGTTGTTTTGGAGATGACTAGCTAGTTATGCCTAGTAAACTCAGGCTGCCACAAATACTTAATCCCATAGTTTTTGCTGAAGAAACTCCTGTCAATATTAAATGTTCTCAGATTAAACAAAATCAGAAAGAGAGAATACCAGACTATTTTTTGGAAGAATTTTCTCATTGTCCATGAATTTTTAAATCATCCTGTGGAAAGATAAATATTGCACTTCTACCCCTTCTGTTCTGTTATCATTCTTATAGGTGTCCCAGCTTCATGCTTTCTCTGATTTTCAGAATGATACAGAATTTTGTGGTGATGTGCCTTCAAAAAAATAAAGCTTGTACCTTAACAGTGTGCCAGCAAGAAGGTGTACTACTGAGACTTTCAAGTTACTGCTAACTTAATCCAGATGGTGCAATGATACCGCGTGCTGTGTCTGTAGAAGTACTGCTTTTCATCCCTGAAAACAATCTTTTGGCTTAGGAATGTCCCAGCCATGGCTAATGTGTTCCCCAAGATTCTTTTAGAATGCATGTAGTGATACTTTCTGTGAGCTCATGTGCTGTCTGTAATTAAGAGCTTTCTGATAGATAAAATACTGTGTGTGTTGGGCTCAGTAGAATCCTCAGATAGTATTCTTGGAGCTTTTCAGAAATATGAAGTGCAGCAGAATGCAGGCAGGCATACTCCTCAAGCTTTCCCAGTTGGTAAAGCTCTTTTCCCCATATTTCTGCCACTTCATATGCCAGCAGAACATACCAAAGTGAACACAGCAGAAGCCCCACCAGGCACAAGGAATTTACTTAGCTGAAGACCTGCTATGAAAACTGTCAAAATATGGAGGTCCTGAATCAAAATGAGCAGAGCACTTCAAAGTATCTAATACTGATTTTCAACCAAGAGGGAAAAACCCACAATCCAAACATCATGTTCAAATGCTGTTTCCTATTAACCTGCCTGTTGGGATCAGGGAGATTGGCTGAAAGAAGCAGAAACATTTGCCTGAACAGCTACAGTGGTGGAGGGAGGGCAGTAAGCTTCAGCTATGCTGAGAGTTAGTTTATGGTGCAAACTGGACCAGTAATCTCTTCCTTTAATGGCACTGAGTGTGAGAGAAGATGCTCGTCCTCAGCTATGCTCTGCCTTGCTCAACACTTAGTGTTTATGCAGAAGTAGGAATTGGGTAGTCCACCTGAATTAGTGAAGAGTATGAACAGGATGTTGAATGAAAATAGAAATTATATCAAAGGCTTCTTTTTCTCAAAACAAATCTTAATGCACCGTTCCTGTTTCGTGACATTTTTTAAAATACCATGTGATGGCAGAGATCATTCTGAATTTGGTCCCCTCTACTGTGCTTCCAGCTCTTTGCAGCTTGTTGCTACTTGACAAATTTTTGAAACCCTTTTTCTTCAAAGGGTCAGCAAACTGTGAGGGAAGAAGGACCAAATTTCTTTTTGTTTCCTGTATTAGAGGAATTAAGCATCTTTGCTTTAACTTTACTGTTTTATCTTGCCTGTCCTGGAGTTCTGAGTTCTTATCCATTAGAATGATTCAGCTCCCAGTCTACAGCATGACACTTTGCCTGTAGGACATCTTTGATAGCTCAGCTGTAGCAATCCTGAAATCAGGATTGTGATTTTTTAGTAGGGTTTTTTTTGGACCAGATTAGTTCAATATGGATAAAATCTTTCTACTATCTGGGCATTTATTTTATGGAGGCACTTACTAATCCTAGATTGCTTATGAGAATACCTGTAAGTGTTAAAATAATTTTTCTTCATGGCATTAACTTCTTTCTAACCTTTTCAAATAAATTAATTGAATATATTTGAGGGTATTTTGTTGTTCATAAAGACATGTCTATGTATTTGCTTATGCTCTCAATTCTTATAAATTATTAAAAGTTATATGTAAGTTATAGATTTAAATATATTGCATACATGTCAAAATACTTCAGGATTGAATGACTGTCTATAAGTTCATGTGTCCTTTAGCCAAGTTTTAAAAAGACATGTTGTGGTATCCTGCCTAAATTTATGACTTCTGTTAGTGTTGAATACAATTTTGCCTCTCTCCTTGTCCTCTTCAGTTTTTGTTTTCACAATTGCAATTGTGGCAATTACAATATGGGGCCATTTTCACAATTGTCCCATATTTTAACTTCTGGAAATATGACAACTTTGCAGTTACAAAATGGTGCTGTGTAGCTATCTTGAAGTGGTTCTAGTGTGCTATCAGTTTTTCCTCTGAATCAGTCATACAGCCAGTGTTTTCTTTTCCTTGCCTGTTCATCCAACTGTGTTTGTAACTTCACTGGAAGTCAGGAATTCTTGTGTCTGGAGCACGATTAAGGCCTTAATATCTCTATTTCATCATTGAACCATTTTGCTAAGCTCTGCTATTTCAGAGTATCGTCTGTGAGCCATCCTGTTGGTTAAAACTTGAGAAGATTTCCTCAAAGAAATTTAACATCTGAGCAGCCTGTTTATCTGTACAGTCACAGTGAAGTTTTCTGAAGTTGGATATATTTATAAATGTTCAATTTTTGCATCAAGACAAAAAGTTGATAGTTGAAATAAAAATACTTTTAAAAGGAAATGGCCTCTTTGCTGTTTGGGTTCTTTAGTTTGCCTCCAACTGAAGACTTTGTTTTTAGGTATTTCCTTAAGCAACTTGTGTACTACACAGAAGTACATGAATAATTAAAAACAAGAAGCATCAGTTGCAATGTACTAAGCAATTGGAGCTGCAGGCTTATTCTGTGCAAATTCATTGGGTTTTTGTTTGCTCATAGAATGAGAAGTCAAGATTCATCATCAAAACTGGCTACCTGTAATAAGGTTTCTTGAATACTTGCAATCTTGCAGTGACTTTCTCTTGAACAGAGAATCATTGCCTTTTTTGTATCTTTATTTCAGAAATAGAAGAATACATATAAATACATATGCAACATCAGATGAAGAGAAGTAGCTAAACACATTGATGGTGTGTTCCAGCCTAGCAAGCATGAAAGCTGCAGTGACCTTTTCAATGCATTGCTTCAGTTCATTCTGATATTTTCTTGCCTATCCTTAGATGGATTTTGTGACTGATTTTTTTTTCCAACAGCAGAAGAACATCTGTAAAATAATAATGAACATAAGTATGTTCCTCTGGTTTAGTTTAGGAATAATATTTTTGATTTTTGTATTTCATCTCTTACAGCTTGACAAAGATGACATGGTATATATGGAGGCATATGATAAGTTGCTGGAATCTTGGCTTACTTTGGTCCAAGATGACAAACATTTCCATAAAGGTTTCTTTACCCAACATGCTGTTCAAGTCTTTAATTCCTACATCCAGTGCCATCTAGCTGCTCCTGAGGGCACAAGGAATTTGGTAAGCCCTCATTGTAGTAGTTTTTATGATAACATATTGTAACTAGTCCATGTCTTTTGGTGTGTCTATATTATGTAGCTCAAGGCAGCAGTGTAGAATTGCCATTTGTGACTTTGGAAATGAAAAAAATTGCTGAATTTGTTCCTCAGTTGTAATTTCCCTGACTGTTTCTCATTCTGAAGAGGAAATAAAGGAATTCAAAGTTGGAAATCACTTTAAAAAGTAGAAAAAAGTAAACCTGTAACTCAAGTCAATGTGTATCTTGTTCTTCCCAAAGATACAGTGACTAAACTTTTGATCACACTTCTGGATTAGGATTCTAGTTAAAATCCTCAGTGAAATTGGAGGCCTTTCTTATGGTTGTTGCCTTCCATATGCATGACATAAATGTCTGAAAAAAATGTAGACTGACTATGCTCAAAGTAGAAGAAACTTGCAATATCATGTGGTCCTTTCGAATGAAATAAATTCCCAATTGAATTTTGGAACAGTTGACAGTCTAGAGAAAACCTAGAAGTATGTCAAGCATCTCTTGAACTATTGAGAAAGCAAGCAGATTAGTCTATTTGTCAGGCATCTGGATCTTACTAAAATAGATTCTTACACAGAAAGTTGGATATAGATGTTGGATGAATTAGTTATTTCATAGATTCAATTCAATATGTATGAGATCTCTTTAATTTGATGCTGTGCGAAGATCTGAGATATCTCCTTGTGCAAAGCACCATGTAAAACTTAATTCTGCTATCTCAATATGTAACAGATGGTAATAACAGTGCCAAAACCGAGAGAAATATTTCACCAGAGAACTTTGAATTCATATCAGGCAGTCTTGACATAACTTGTATACACAGGTTAATTCATGTCATTCTGTGAGATAAGTCGTTTATCCCGTGGGTAACCTTTAAAAGCCACAGCTGGCATTTTAGAATGCTTCTTGTTCAATATCAAAGCAGTAACAGGAACTTTCAGTCTCTGCTTTGAGAGCAGAGGCTCACCCTTCAGTAAACAGCTGCAACTTTGAAGTTGCCAAAAGAGAATGATTTGCTGGGTTACATAAAGAAAAGATGGGTTAAAAGCACTTTGCCTAAGGAGTTGTGTGTGGATTTGGTTTTCCAGGGCCTCTGTAGAAACAAAGCAGACTGATAGCTTTCTCCATCTCTTGTATTTTACTTTGTTATTTGCATAAATTTTATGGTTGTTTTAAGAAATAAGAAAGAAACCCTTTTAATATGCACACTTAGTTTCTGCATATCATGGTTCATCTCTTCAAGGAATAAGATCTGATTAATATTTAAATAGTTTTATAATGCAGCCAAGTTAAGCTTTGAGAAATTGAACGGTGCAACTCCTGCATCAGCAAGAAATAAAACTCAGATGAAAATGATGATTAGTCTGCTCTTTTTCCTGAGATTATAGCATTTACTTTTGAGGGTTTTTTTTAATAGTACTTTTTAAACTACTATTTCCCCTCAAACAGTAGGTTGTGGAAAATCTTTAATGAAAGAGCTAATGTTCATTTCATCATGAAAAATACTGCGTATTGTGTGCTTTATGTAAGATCTCAGACAACTGAGAACTATTGCAAATGCTAGCAAATTAACTGAATGTGGCATTTTGCTGATGGGTTTGTGAAATGCTAATTTTAAAACAATATGAACCCATGTCAACTCTAACTCTTCTGTGTCTAATTCAGTACAAGTCTGTTGTTCTTACATGCAAATTACCTTGAAAGAAAGAGCCAAAATAATGCAGAAAATCATGGTGATAATAAATTTAACAAGGATGACTCTAACTGGTTGCTTCTAATTTTGTTGAAAAAACTCAAGACTGCCAATGGTGTGGCCTCTCGGGAAGAAGAAGAAATAAGTGAGCTGCAGGAAGATGACAGAGACCAGTTCTGTGACCAGCTGGCCAGCGTAGGCATGCTGGGGAGGATTGCTGCAGAACACTGTATACCTCTTCTCACAAGGTAAGTACAAAAAAAAACCATTCATGAATGCAAATCATTAAAACTGTCACATATGAAAAGCCTGACTTTGCCAAAACACTTTTAAAACAGTGAAGTTACTTTGCTGTTATTTGTCCACAGTTTGTTGGAAGACCGAGTGACAAGGCTCCATGGACAGTTGCAAAGACATCAGCAGCAGTTACTTGCCTCACCAGCATCAGGCTCAATTGACAATAAAGTGCTTGATGACTTGTATGAGGATATTCATTGGCTTATTTTAGTCACAGGTTAGTGAACAGCTTTAAATAGACTTATTCTGGTCTTATTGCAGCTGGAACACCTCAGGAAAAAGAAAATCCCTGTATATCAGCTACTCTGGATTGACTATGCATTTTATCCTTTATGATAATTTCATCCTCCATACACTTCCTGCAAAATCCTTGTCTTACTATCATCTGCCTTGGGTAACAGGAACATTATCTCTAAAGGATTAACTCATGTAAGGGTTTCATCCATATCCAGTAGAAATTCCCACAACTAATTTTGTTGTAGATTTTTTGAGCTGTGTTATCAGTCAATCTATTCAATAAATTAGTCTGTTCATGGTATCAGTAGTATTGTATGGGTGCACATGACTTTATAAGGGAACCAACATGAGATCAGAGTACTCAGTGGTGACAGAATCAATAAACTTCTAGAATTTCTCAGTGCTGATGATCCATGCCCTGCCATTTTATTATGTTTCAGGGAACTTGAATTTAGAACCTTTTTGGTTTTGATTTTTAGAAGGAAATGTTTTATTTAAGTTTACAAAACTGGTAACTAAGACAGTCTGTACCTTGCTAAGAGAAATGTATAATATATGAAATACTTTGTGGGACTTTTTTGAAGGTCTGATACTTTAGTCACTCTGAGGTGTTGATGTGAAGGTTTTTATAATATTTTTGTAACACTGAGAGATGGAGTTTGTAGCTCAGAGATGGTTATGAGATCAGATATTGAAAACTACAACTAAAGCTGGAATTAATATTATATAGATACCAGAGTATGGTATGAAAACCCATGCTTCACCTGATCTGCAGTTGCTGTGCAAGGAAAACTGTGTTGTAGCATGTGTACTTGAGATCTTAAAGCTCTGACAGATTTGAAATGTTAGCGAGACAGAAATCCCAAATGACATGGACTCAGTGAAGAAGCTGTAAAACCAAATTTTTTTTACCACATAGCAGAAGAAGAAAAAAATGACAACAAAATGTGGTTTTGTCCCTCCCCCAAGTAGTTGAATTCACAGTAGCACTTTTACATGAAGCAAAACTTGTCTCTTTTTTGCTTGGTTTTTAAATTGGTGATTTCTTTTTCCAGTCTGGGTTTCTTGTCACTTCAGGTTTTTCTCTGCTTGGAGAAAATGGCTTTAAGGATTCTAAAGTTAACTTGTATGTATTTAAGAAGTGTTAGTCAGGGTCTGTACAAACATTTGATTGTGGTGATGTTTGCAGTTAAGCCTGTGGATCCTCTAATCAGAAAGCCATAAGTTAACCTAGGGTAGAAGGTTGTGATCACTCTTTCTTTTTTAATGTAAGGCTACCTCTTGGCTAATGATACTCAGGGAGAGACTCCGCTAATACCTCCAGAAGTCATGGAATATTCCATTAAACATTCAGCTGAGGTTGACATCAATACAACACTTCAGATTCTGGGATCTCCAGGAGAAAAGGCCTCTTCCATCCCAGGGTACAACAGAACTGATTCTGTAATTAGGTAAGGATGCATCTTGTATTATTAAGTGTGTTAAATGCTTTTTCAGAGAAAGAAAGAAAAACACCAAAACAGAATGAGAATGTGAGTGAACCTCTGTGAGTGTGAAAAGTAAACAGCATGTAACCACTGAACACTGAAAAAGGAAAGATTAACCCAATAGTCTTAACAGAGGACATGAGCCAAAGTTTTAGAAACAAACAGAAGTGTGTTTTTATATTTCTACTGAAAATTCATCCTTTGGTCTATTTGTTACAGAAAATTCTTGAAATTACTTAAGTAAAAAAAGTTGGCAGAGCAAAATCTTCAGATAACATATACTCTGAACTTCATTAATCACATGTACAGCTTAAGCAAATGCTTTCCAGAGCAGCAGTGAGCTTCTCTACTTTGAACATGAGTTACTGCCCAGGCTTGGCAGTAGCAGCAATATTGATCCTCAAGGCATGAGGAACTGTTGTCAATTAGGTACACACATCACTGTCAGCCTGTAAAGGAAGCAAGAGAGGTTTCTCTTCTCTTTTTGCAAGAAGGCTGATGCACACAAAGGATTCCTCCATTTGAATCCTCACACTTCAGAAGCTGGCATTCCACTCTTAGCAGACATGGAAGCATCTTCACCTGAGATTAGTTGTTGTGTACTTAAAAGTTGTCTTCTGGGAAGAAGGTAGACAAAGGAGATCTTTATTAGCAGTGATATATGTGCCTAATGTTTAGATACTGCTCACTGATACTATTGGCCACTTCAAGAAGTGGCCACCCAACAGGATTTCTTGATGCAGTGTCTCACTGGTGGTGGGAATAAAACCAGATCTAAATAAGGAGAGATTTGAGGCCCTCTGGCAATAGCTCTGAAATGTCTTCAAGAAATGGGCCACTGCCAACTCCTAAATTTCATGTGCACTATCACATTCTTACAAAATTTTATTTACATACTGTCAAAGCTAATATTTAATATAGTTTTATGGTCTGGTTGTATTAATGAAGTCACCTGTTGATTAACTATTTCAGATTATTTCTCGGCAGTAAAGAATAAGAGAGAATAACTGGTCATTTCTGTATTTGTTTCTTAGTATGTGCCACACTGCAAAAGCTGCACAATTAAAACCCATTTGATCACTCAACTTTATGGTGCAAGGAAGGGAGAAGCAGTTTTTCAAAACAGCTTTTCAAGCACTCCCAAGTAGTCCATTTGTCACAATGCTTGTGAGGATTCTTTGTTGCAGTTTGATGTCAGAGATCACCTTATCTTTTAAAACATAATTCTTACTTTTTGGAGGGTATTTGCCAGTCTATCCTCTCTCTCTCTCTGCCCCTCTCCTTGCATTTCAAAAACGATAAATTCAGGTGCTTTTTACTTGATTAGAGTTGAACTGCTTTGTGTTATCCTGATCCTTCTGTCATATATTGTGAAAAATTAAAGTGGTTTTGGTAGTTGCAGTGCTTCTCCAAAAACCACTCTCAGCATCCTCATTGTGTTTTAAATCTGCAGGTTGTTATCTGCTATTTTAAGAGTGTCAGAAGTAGAATCCAGAGCAATAAGGGCAAATCTCACACACCTCCTGAGCCCACAGATGGGCAAAGATATTGTATGGTTTCTCAAACGCTGGGCAAAGACTTACCTCCTAGTAGATGAAAAGTTGTATGATCAGGTAAGGATATAACTTTTCTGAATTAATTGGTGAGTATTAGCAATAATATTATCCTGTGAATGTAGGTGTTAGTGTAGCTATTTAAAAGTGCAATGCTAAAGTATCTTTAATGTTAAATGGGTTGTGGTTTATTTTGGAATTTGTTTGAAAGTTGATGTTCTCTTCCATTTGCTAATTAGAAGTATAAATTGTTAGAGGACTCTTCTTGCACATTTTGCTGCAAATGTAATTTTTTTTGGTAGCCATTGCCATATCAGAATAACATAGTGCTCCTGGGCTGCATAGTGGGTGAAACTCACTGACTGCAGTGATTTTATAAACTACTTCTGACTCTCCATCAGATCTTCCATTTCATCTCTAATGCAGTGGTTGCCCTTGATGGATGATTTAGTGAGTAACCTGGTCATGATTCTGAGTTAGATACTTAACACCATCACAAGGTAGTATCCATTAGCTAATGTCATGCTACTTTCTCTACTCATTCTCATTGTATATATCATTATTTCAATGGTGTGTTCATTGTAGAGGGCAACTTCTTACTCTGTCTGGACAGCACTAATCATGATTAGTACTTGATCCTGATTTTGCTTATTGAACTAACTGTAATCCAGCTAGCTCACGGAGGCCATTCATCCTGAGGAGGTTCTGTTGGCTCTTAATTTTTGAGAATTCTCCTCCTCCCCCCCTATATTTCCACTATTGAAGCAACTAAGAATACTAATGCTTCAGAAGGCCCCTCCTTAACAAAATTAGGTACCCCATAGACTTGCAAATATTTGGAGTCATATTATTCAGCTCATACAGATAGCACAGCTAAGAATTTATAGAAGTACCAGTTGGGGAAGAATTGAAGATCATGTTAGAAGGAGATTCATGTGAAAAACAATGTAAAGAAACAAAACAGTGTCTAGGAAATGCACACAGTTTGTGTTGACACATGAAAGTGATTGAAACCTCTGTTTAAACCTTATGCTCAGTCATGTAGATATAATGAGTTTTAAAGTTAGAAGTATTAGTGGTGTGCTGACAGGAAGCCCCTGCACAATTATTAGCAAAGTCTTTGGATTTCACTCTTGAGAAACTTTTTTTAAAGATAGGAGAACAGGCAATGTCAAAGAAGCATATTCTCATGTGCCAGGACCAGAGTGTGACATCTGTCCTAAAAGATGTGTATATGTGCATCTGCAGAAAGTAGATGCAGAAAAATTGTTATGAACATTTTTTTTTACAAGATTCTATCTAAATCAAGAACTAGGTCTATTTCTACTAATTTTTACCACTGATTTTTGAGGAATTATGTCTTAAAATCATAAAAAGACTTTTGGGAGGTGATTTGGGGATCTTTCTTTTAATTATTAAAGCTTTTGAACTGTCATTGCCCATAAAAGCTAGTCATACTCAAACCTGATTTTGTAATGAGGTTGAAACTTTTCATTGTTTTAGATGTTGTGCTTAAAATAGCGAGATAAATTTGGCAAAGATTTTTCTATTGCAGGTATTCTTTGCCTTTGTCTATGTAACATTTGTGTAATTTAAGTAGGAAAGAAGTGACAGCCTGAAAAGAATTTGCTGACAATGATTGCCATACACTTTGGGGTTCTGGCTTCTGTAAAACTCACTCATTTTAATGCTTTTCTTATAGATAAGTCTGCCATTTAGTACAGCATTTGGTGCTGATACAGAGGGTTCCCAGTGGATTGTGGGTTACCTTTTAGAAAAAGTGATCAGTAACCTGGCAGTGTGGAGTTCAGAGCAGGACCTTGCAAATGATACTGTACAACTGCTAGTAACATTAGTGGAAAGGAGAGAGCGGTAAGTTGCTATACCTCTGGAAGTCAAAACATTTCTTTTGCTTCCTTTAAAGTTTTTTGGCCAAAGTAATCCAGATATAGGGTGTTTCATATTCATGTCTCTGTAAGTCAAATTACTTCAATAACATAGTGTAACTGAAAAAACCCCAACAAACTTGTCGGACAAAGTGAGGAGTGAGACCTGTGTTTGACTAAACATCACCTAATTTTTATTACTCTTAAGAAGTCCACTCCCCTTACCTTTGTGCCTCACTCTTAAACAGTGAGAAAGGAAAACTCTGCTGGTCTCCACGCTTATTGCAAGGATTTTTCTGTTGCTGTTAATTTTTGTTGATTAAGAGTTCAGATACTGGCTAAGCCAGTATAAAATGTGTTTTGTAAACTTTCTTTTTTTTTAAATGCAGGATTTTGTGGATTCAGGCAAATTTCAAAAACTCTCTTTAGTATTGCAAACTGTGAAGCAGGAAATTCTTGATTGTTTTAATTCTGTCAATTGACATGCCATTATACATGCAATCATACGTTCAGTCTACTGAAAGACTGAAGTTTAAGGATTTTTAATGCTTGAGGATTTTTCTTTTTAAAAGAAAATTAAACCCCACAGGAGGTACTTTTGGAATAAATTGCTTATTTTATCATGATGTAATGAGACTAAGCTTTTAATCCATGCAATATGTCCATTAACTCTGTGTGTGTATGTGCATAAGACTAAAGCACTTCCCTGCTTTTCTCCCATATGAATTGATCTATTTTCAGAGTATATACTTTGGAAATCTGACAGCTGAGGCATTAGTAAGATGAAAATCAAAAGGTGATTTAGCCTCAGAATAAAGGAATTTAAAAAAAAAGCTTCTGCCAGCCGCTAGGAACCTGATGTGCTCTGTTCATACAATTTTGTGAAGTCTTTAATTAAATTGTTTTTCCCTCTTTTAGGGCAAACCTAGTTATTCAGTGCGAGAACTGGTGGAATTTAGCGAAACAGTTTGCAAGGCGAAGCCCCCCTCTTCACTATTTGTCTAGTTCTGTGCAGAGAACACTAATGAAAGCTTTAGTTTTAGGAGGTTTTGCTCACATGGATACAGAAACAAAGCAACAATACTGGACAGAGGTAAGCTGTTTTGATACTTCTATTACCTCCATTTTAGCAAGCAGTGCAAGTTAGTTTAGGGAATTTTGTAGTGACATAAATTCAACTCATGTAAGATTTTTCAATTTTTAACTCTAATACTGAGAATTTTTAAAATCTCTACTTGAAGGTCAGTAATTGTGTCTATTGTATCTAAATTGTATCTAAAATATCTCAAGCTAAAATTTGTGAAGCAGGGAGTAGAACAATGCATTTGAAAGAAACTGTTTAGAAGATTAAAAATTTCCCTTGTACTGTGGCATTTCTTCCTTTCGTTTTAGTTTTGTGGTGTTATGAATTATTCTGTTATCACTTAAGAGAATGATAACGACAGTAAGTAAAAAGCTAATGTGGAACATAAGGAAGAGTCTTGACCAGCTCTTTGTGCTCTGGCTCCATTAAAGCTCAGATATTTAATACCAGAAATGTTGGTGCTAGAAAGTAGCTGAAATGGCATAGGAAGCACCGCATGACTTTATGTAAAGCATTGACCTTCTGAGAAAAATTTGCTTTTATTGGCAGAGCTACGAAATTAGTGATTTAAAGTAAGACTGTCATGCACTGAAAATAATTGGGAAAAAAGAATATTTAACTATTTTTATGGAAGTTTCTAAATTCTTTCCAAATGCAGATGATGACAAAAGCAATTTTGCTGTTGAGAATCATAATATAGCAAAGTGTGGGCATTAATCTTAACGGTTTTGTTAATGAACTGTAACAATTTTTTTCCCCTAGTGCTGAATTTGAAGGGAATCGAATACTTTGAGCCAAAGAAAGTAGTTGTCATTCGTTTCAAAATTGCTCATTTTGAAACCTGCCTGCAGGCCATGATGGACAATGAGAAACACTAATCACTACCACTTCAGCTTACATTAATGTGATAGATAATATAGCTGAGCCATTGGAAACTGGAAGTGATTGATTCTTGTACTGCCATGCCAAAAGCAATGAGTTTTCTATATTATTTAATCCTCATATCTCATAATAGTATGCTTATCTTAATGTCACTTTTCTAAAAAATTTCAAGGTTCTTCAGCCACTTCAGCAGCGATTCTTGAATGTGATAAACCAGGAAAACTTTCAACAGATCTGTCAGGAGGAGGAGGTGAAACAGGAAATCACTGCTACATTAGAAGCACTCTGTGGCATTGCTGAGGCTACCCAGATTGATAACGTAGCAATTCTCTTCAATTTCCTAATGGACTTCCTTAATAATTGCATTGGATTAATGGAAGTATACAAAAACACACCAGAGACTGTTAATCTGATAATAGAAGTCTTTGTTGAAGTTGCACATAAACAAATTTGCTATCTTGGAGAGGTAAATACAACCAGAAGGGGAAGGAGGTGGAACAGCGTGTGTGTGCACTTGCCTGTGCATAAATGTGTATACAGTGCTATTCCTTAAACAAAATAAGATGATGTGATTTTTATAGAGAGAAAGAAATACTGTATGGACACATTTGTTAAGGAATTCCTTTGCTTTAAAACATATGCTTGCAAAGATTAAAAGCAGGACATTTAGACTCTGTTTTTACCAATTAATTTAACCACAAATCATCAATAGTCTAACTCTGTGCATGGGTGGCAGAAGAGGACAGACTGAGTAATTTTTTATAACAATATCTGGCTTCTCCAAAGTCTAGTCTAGGAGAATTGCAGGACTGTTTTATGTGGCAAATGTATACCCTAGAGACACTGCCTTGGTCCTACACAAGGCATTAGTAGGTACGGAGAAGTTAACAGTTCAGATTTTGGTTTTGTGCAATGCACTTACATGTTTCCACAGTTGGCTAATTTTGCTTTTGCATCTAGAAGAGTTCCTGCCTATTCCAAACTGGGTATGCATAAACTGTATTTTGACTCCAGACTTCTGTAACTGAAGTGTGTCCCCAAAAGATTTTGTTGGTAATCTAGTTTGTGCAGTTAGTGAGATGTGTCAGTCTGTCCCAAGCCACTCTTGTCTGGATTTTTGTTAAGACTGAGGACAGTAAAACTAATGTTCTGTTGTTTCAATCAAATCAGTGTTAAAGTAGCACATCAATATATGGCTGCAAGTGTTCTTATTGTTTCAGGTGGCTGTTTCCTTGATGATTTTGTGTACAATTGTTACTGAAATTAAAATCTAGAAGTATTGTCTACCAAGTAATGCCATCTTAAAACAAAGTGTGTCACTTGTAACATATGGAAGTTTTCTTATTATGTGACATTGCTTTATAGGCCAAAGCCATGAACTTGTATGAGGCCTGCCTAACTCTGCTCCAGGTGTATTCCAAGAATAATCTAGGTCGACAACGGATAGATGTTACAGCAGAAGAAGACCAGTACCAGGATCTCCTCCTTATTATGGAGCTTCTCACTAATCTTCTATCAAAAGAATTCATAGATTTCAGTGATACAGGTATTAAGGAATTGGTAATTGATGAACCACAAACTTGTGTTCTAAACTGTAAGAAACATTATGGGGCTTGTGTTTGGTCCATGTAAAGTGAAAAATGAAGTTTAGGCTTGACTAGATCTGTGTATGGAAATGGCTATTTAATGTGCCAGTAGCAGAGGGGGGAACTTTTCACAGTATTCTGGAGTTGTTATTGCTGTCATAAAATAAATAGGGGATGCAGGAAACAGCTTGAAATCGGAATGTTTCAAGTCTGAACATGTTGTAGCAGCAGTCTTATAACAAAATAGAGAAGTTGGATTAGTAAATTAGTTCAAGAGGGCAGACGGATTGTCTTATTAGTACAGGATTCAACTTTTGTGAAATCTTGAGCTCATTATAACTCCCTCATGTGAGGGTCTTCTGTATTACTCTTTCACAGAACATGCTTTATGGTTTATGGGTGTAGCTAAAGGTTCATTCTTGTATCCCAGCCTGTTACATTCTTACATGTATTTGCCACTTAAAATTGCAGATTTCCTGAGTATGTTCTGCCAGTTAGGTGGGGTGCATTGCTTTTGAATAAGTCAAAACACATTTGCATGATTCAGATCTCCATGTTTTATACAATTTGCAGAGAAAACGACCTAGGCAGATTCAGTTTGATACCAAGCGTGTGTCAATGTTGTTTGTTGCTTTTCTGAGGTACGTCTAGAAAGAGAGAACCTGGTACTCCAGATGTTAGTACATCATTCTATTTTTGCATCATGCACGCACAACACAAATAGAGAACCAGATTTAGACTTTGTCCATTGAGTGGACAACCCATGCTATGTAAAGTATTTGCTTTGAGATCTGGATTTTAGTTGCGTGGAAAACTCTGTAAACTTACCATGAAACTAAGCAGTGTGACTAAAACCTAGATGTAATGCCCAGAGAGAAATATATTGCAAGTTTTCTATACAACGCTGCTGACTCAATGCAGGAATTATAAAAGTAAGGTCACTGCCAGTTGATGGGAAACTTAGGTGTTAACCTGTACCTGGACAAAACTTGACAACCTCCAAACTACAGAATTTTCTATATTAGCTCTCCCTTTTTTTCCCCCCCTTCTGTTTATAAAAGATATTAAAGCATATGTAAATATATAATGTATATCTATAAAGTATAAATATGTGGAAATATTTTGCTCACTCTCTGTTTGTGTGTGCAGGCACAAAGCAGCTATCACTAGAAACAAATGCAGTGTTCTGTAATGAAGGGAGCCTTCAGAGTATCTGAAGCGTTCTGCATTAGCATGCCATCTGGTACAAGTGATTATGAAATGCTCAGTCCTAATGAATATAAACATAGAGTGATGTGACAGCCTCCACTTACTAAGTTTCTATTTTAATACAGTGCCTCATGGTTTTGTTTGGAGGGAGGGGACTAGTCCTATTTTTAAAAATATCTGTATTATAAAGAAATGCACTCTTCCTTCCATAGGTTTAGTCCTCCTTTTATACAAAATATTTTTTGTCTTTTCTGCAGATGAAGTATTTAGAGGACATGAGCCTGGGCAAGTTACAAATAGATCTGTATCAGCAGCAGATGTTGTCTTATATGGGGTTAATCTAGTTCTGCCTCTAATGTCACAAGATCTGCTGAAGGTAAGTATGTTTTTGCACAGGGCTGCTAGAATACGAAAGCTTTATAATAATGAATTGCCAGAATTTGTTCCTATATGCATTCTACCTCAAAAAGTTGAGTTTTCTGGACTTTATAAATGTAACTAACTATTCCATAGTTCTAGATACTGTTTGAAAAGAAATATTGTAAGCTGAGAAGATGTATATTTGAAGGTATTAAACAATTTTTTTTTTCTAAAAGCAAAATCAACAGCCAAACCTGAAATGGTGGCTCATGGACTCTTTTTTTCTGGTAGTGTCAGAAATGTAACAGGAAGCATAAACAGTGATATTAGTTAAAAGTAGCTATCTATTTTCTCGATACAGATGGCTTTTGATTGTAGAAATCAGCAGCTGGTCAGTAGAACAGTAAAATATGAAACAATGGGACAACACAATTTCATTGGGTAGCACCATGTGAATGTTTTACTTTGAAGCAGGGGAACGCTTCTGGAAGGTGTCTCAGCTGTTCCCCCTTCACATGCCTTCCCCTCCAGCAGTGCTTGCTGAGCACAAGGGCTGCATCCATTTTAGATGGAACCAAGTCAAGGGTGTACCCTGGGAGCCCCTTGATTGTGCTCCAAGGGCTCATGAGGCTTTTGCCCCACAGGACTGGATTTGTTCATGTCTGAAGTAAAACTCCTTTCATTTGTACAGAGCAGATACCAGACTGCCACCATCAACTGTTTAGCTCTAGCAATCTTTTGTTATTGTACCACAGTGGTTGTTTTATATAAAGTTGTAGCCATTCTAATGACTCAAGTTGCTTACTAAAATTGTCTTTTCTTCTTCAGTGCAAAGCATCGGTCTTGTCTCTTTGTACAGTTGAAAATTATGCCAGAAGTTATATGATTGAATCTAAAAACACCATGTTTTTCTTTTGACAGTTTCCATCCCTGTGTAATCAATATTACAAATTAATCACTTTCATATGTGAGATATTCCCTGAGAAAATTCCACAACTTCCAGAGGACCTCTTTAAGAGCCTAATGTACTCACTGGAGTTAGGGATGTCATCGTATCCTTTATAAAGCTTGGGAGTGTTTAAAAAAAAAAAAGTCTAAGTTGCTTTTGTAAGGACCTGTTAAAAAAAAAGAATTATCTATTTTAATTTTTTTTCTATCAATATCTGCTTCTGTAATTATGTATCAGTAATTAACTCTTACTCTGCTCTCAGGGGGTTGAGTGTTTCACTGTAGTGTCTGGCATTAGCTGAATTGCTCCTGACTTGTGCTTGGGCACAGCCTTTAAGTAGTCCAGCATGTAAGTTTTTTCTGGCAGCCATTCCTGCCTCCTCCATTACTTCATTTCAGAGTGTGTAACTTCATAAGCCTTCAGCTGGTATCCCAAAGCCATTCCTGAATTAGTCTCTCAGCTGGTAATACAAAACATTGCTGCTGTTCTACTGGGCTGGCTCCAGAGCATTTCCTGTCAGGGTGCCAATGGGCTCTCCCTCACATAATGGGAGTACCATTTTCACTAATCTGTGGCACGTGTCAGAAACAGATGAGCTTGGCCATAAGGGACTCTTTCTGAAAATGTTATGTCAGAGAGGGTTATGTTACCTTAGGGCATGTAGCTAATAAAAGAAGGTAATGAAGTTGGAATCCTTTTCCCCCTGCCTTTTTCTCGTGTTTTTTAATTTATTTTTTTTTTATTAGCAACTTTGCGGTGAAAAGAAACCTTTGAACATACAGGCATTTCAGATATTTTCTAGTGTCACAACTGGGTAGTTTTACCATAGTCTAATTGACATCTGACTTCAATTCTTTAACGCCCGTTATCAGAATGAGCTCAGAGGTTTGCCAGCTCTGTCTGGAGGCTGTAACACCGTTAGCAGAACAGTGTGCAAAAGCACAAGAAACAGATTCAACCCTTTTTCTAGCAACAAGGCACTTTCTTAAGGTAAGGCATCTATGTTTCTTGTTACTTTGTTTTTTTGCATAAAGGTAGCATCCAGAGGCCAAACAGTGATCATGTCCAGATTAATCAGGATCATGTGTATAGTAAGAAACAGCCTGTCACCTAAAAAAAATAGATGTCAGTTTAAGAAGAAAAAGGGCATGAAGAACTGAAGACGTTGGACTGGAGTACAAAAGAAGGTGGAGGTGTAGAGAGAAGCAATCCCTTATTGCCAATAAACGAAACACTTGAGCTCTCAAAATGCAGTTTATGTATCCATGCTCTGCACATGGGCTTTGAACTGATTGACAATTTTAGTAATTAAGTCTACTGTGGAAGCTTTGAAAAGAAAGCTTCCAGAATTCTGTGAACTGGAGGCTGGGTAGAGTGCTAAAAGAAAAGGCATGAAAATGACCATAGCTACAAACTAGAAAGAAAATATTGTCATTTATTCAATGTTTTTAACGAACTACTCATTTTCTTAATTCAATGTCACATTTAGTACTTTCCTTTTAGGACCACCCACTCCTAATGAATTTTGGAGTGACCTGGTAGCAACCAGGTTCCTACTAACTGGCAACAAAGTAATTGTGGAATCTGTGTACTTGTCTTCTGATTTTGCATAGACTTCAGTTTTACTTAAGACATCTTTTCTTACCAAACTGACATTGGAACTACTGAGGATTGTTCATTAAAAGCATCCATCAGACAAACTGAGAGAATGAGAAACTGAAATAATTTTGTCTTTATGTATTTTCTAAGTTAAGATCGCTTCATGCCTTATTTCTAAATTTCCACTTAAAATTATAATATTGCTCTTACTAATCTGTTCCCTGTTTGACTTTCTGTGAGCTATAGGAGTCTCCAAAACTTGAGAAACAAGTTCCGTATTTTATTCTGGAAGACAAAAGGCTTTTTTCGTTATTTCTCTGGCATATCTGCAGCTTTTGGAGAAAAATACAAGAGATACCATGTCTCTCTGAAGAACAGTTGATATAAATCAACAACAGGTTTCAGTGCTTTGAGATGTAAATTTATGCTGTTAAGCCAAGGCTCAACTTCTAAAAGAACTTGGCTTCCAAATTATTGGTACCTAACTTAAAAAAATAAAAATGGGGGCAACAAAGCAAACAGCAACCTTGGATGTTTGTAAATACATGTTTATGGTTATTATCAGAAATGAAGATGAGCTTCAGCAGCAAATGTTGGTAAAGTAGAAAGTTAAGTTTACACTTCCACAACTACTTCTGTTTTGTGATTTCAGATGGTTTTTGATATGCTGGTACTTCAGAAGCACAATACAGAAATGACAACTGCAGCAGGTGAAGCATTCTACACATTAGTGTGTTTGCATCAGGTATGGCATTTAGACACACTCTGAAAAGCAGTCATTTGTTAAAGCAGAATGGTTAGTTACTGTGTGCCTGGTAAAGCATGGAATCATTGGGGTTGGAGGGGGGGACCCTCAAGAGTTTCAGCTGCAGGTCTTTGCATTTGTCCTTGTTGAGTTTTCATTACTGTTCTGTCAGCTCATTGCTCCGGCAGGAGTAGGTATCTCTGAATGTGAGTCCTGCCCCTGAATGCACTGGCTGCACTCCCCAGTTTGGTTTCATCCACAGACTTGAGAAGGGTGCATTTCCCCTCCTCTTGCAGTTCAATGACTAAAATATTTAACTGGACAAGGTCCAGATGCGAGCTCTCAGTGTCACTTGAAACCACCTTCCAGGTGGAATGTGAGCTATTAACATCAGTCCTTTATAGGCTGATGGTACAGGTGTGTTTTTTAAACATGTAGTAGTTCACCTATTTAGGCAATAAAATCCCAGCTTGGTTGCAAGAGTGCTGTGCATGACTGTTAAAAACTTGCTAACATCAGGCATCCACTCCACTCTTCTTATGCACAGATGTAGTAATTTTGTTATAGAAGACAGGTTGATAAAACATGATTTAGCCTTGGTAAATCCACACTGGCTGTTCTCAGAATCACAGAATATGCTGAGTTGGAAGGGACCCACAAGTATCATCAAATCCAACTCCTGACCCTGCACAGCACCATCCCCAAGAGTCACATCACTGGCCCGAGTGCATTGTCCAAATACTTCTTGAACTCTGTCAGGCTTGGTGCTGTGACCACTTCCCTGGGGAGCCTGTTCCAGAGCCCAGCCACCCTCTGGTTGAAGAACCTTTTTCTAATATCCAGCCTAAACCTCCTCTGACACAACTTCAGGCCCTTCCCTTGGGTCCTGTCACTTTCACACACCCAGACATAGCTTCCAGGAATACTTGCTTCATTATTTTCTTAGTCATTCAAAGATGTGAGAGAGCAGTCTTGTAATGAATGACTTGAGCCAGCTTTCTGAACCCTTGGATGGATTCTGTCAGGTCTCATGAGCTTGTATGCATCAAGATTTCTCAAGAGATCCCTGGGCTGATCCTCTTTACTATGCATAGTTCCTCCTCCTTGAACCCTGTCTCTAGTCACAAAGGTCTGGTAAAGCCTGTCAGTGAAGACCAAGGCAAAAGAAAGCATTGATTATTTCAGCCTTACCTCTTGTCTACTATCATTAAATCATCTGTTCCATTCAGCAGCAGAACCCATATTTTCCCTGTTCCTTCTTTTACTGTTAAGGTACTGGTAGAAGCTGCTTTTGTTGTCTTTAATGTCCCTTGCTGAATTCAGATTCAGCTGAACTTCATTTTTCTGTCATTGTTCTTGTCCAGACAACGTTTCTGCTTTCCTCCTTTGTTGCTGTTCCTGCTTGTATTTCCTGCATGTGTTGCCCTTGTGCTGGAGGTCAGTCATTAAGTCCCTGCTTAGCTGAATCAGTGTCCTTACATGTTAGATATTATTCTCCTCACTGTTTGGACAGACCATTCTTATGCTTGGAAGAGGTTGTCTTTAGAGACCTGTCAGGTCTCCCTGAGCTCTTTTTGTCTTCAGAGCTCACTCCCACAGGATCCCACCCACCAATCTTGGATAAGGTGACATCTGCTCTCATGATGTCCAGGTTCTGCACTTGGCTGCCCTCTTTCTGTGCTTTCCTGGGAATCCTTGACTCCAGTATTTCATGATAACTGAAAGTTTGGCATTAATTACCACATCCCTGGCCAGCTCTTACTAGCTGTGGGTAGCAGATGCAAAGTCACACCCCTGGATAGCCCATCTGGTATTTGAGCAAATGTCAGGGAGATAATGTCTTGTATGTCTGATGTGGAAACTTCCTCAAGTTGCTTAAAGATGACTCAGTCCCCTAAAAGCCCTGTTCTGGGTATTTGTAACAAGATCCCACCATGATGTCATCTTTACCACGTCTCCTCTGATCATGATCTGTAAGCACTCAACTAGATTGCTGCCCAGTCTGTAGAAAACCATCCTTAATTTGAGCTGCTTTTTCACAGAAATGGCAATCTTCTGTCTTCCTCTCCCCTGAAGAGCTTCTGTCTGTCCGTTGGACCACTCGAGTCATGCCACCTGTCCCACCACATCTCAGTGCCTGCAGTGACACTGCAGCTCTGCACCTGCATGTGGAGCTCTAGCTCATTCTATTTCCAAAGCTAAACACACTTCTACACAGACATTTCAGGTTGGCCTTCTTTCAACCTGTTTCATCCTTCCTGATGAGCACTATTAAACCCATCACACTTCCTTGTATTCTTAATACTCTTGGCTGCTATCTCCTTACTTATCTACAAGTTGTTACCACCATCCCTCAACACACCCTTTAAAGCCATTCCTGTGGGTTGGCAAGCCTTTGGCAAAGATGTTCCTAAGCCACTTTGTCCTATGGATCCTCTCTGTTGTTAGCAGCCCTTATCCCTCAAAGAAGGATTCATGAGCATGTAAAAGGACCCTGTGATACCACCCACGAGTGGCAAATTCTTGTTGTGTCTACCCCCACCCAACCCCTCACAAGCAGAATGGAGGGGACTGCCATTCTTGCTCCCAGAGCTCAGTCACTTTGGACTGGCTCCAGGTGTGTGCCCTTTGGCAATGTCCTTCTAGTCATGTTTGGCATGTTTCTTTGTCTTCTGTTTCTGTCCAAGTAAGCATGAGAGTATGTAGGAAGCTCTTAGAAAGGAATCTAAGCTCTCTGTCCCGGGGAAGGGACCCTAGAAAGTGGAGAACCTGTGGGAGGAGATGGTTGATATGGAACATGGGACAGATATCAAGAAAGAGCAGTCCAGTTTGCAGGTTATGCTAAGAAAGAGCCAAAGGCTCTTTGAAGAGTGTGCCTTAAAATCGTCATCTAAGTCTGCACTGTAAAGCACTTGTTCCTTGCTTTGAATACTGCTTTAGCCTTACTAAAACACCTAGCCTGGATGAAGGACCTTATCTGATTTGGAGGTGGGTGAAAGGCTGTGGGGTCCAGAGTTGCTGCTGGTACAGTGGTCAGTGAAACTGCGTAATGGGTGGAGAGGTACTGATGGTTTTCTGTCACAGCCTTTATTCTGGATCTTGTCCCAATGAGAGAAGTTGTATGTATTATATCTTTTTTTTTTAATGTTTAACAGGCTGAATATTCAGAGTTAGTTGAAACATTGCTATCAACTCAACAAGATCCAGTAATTTACCAGCGGTTAGCAGATGCCTTCAACAAGCTTACTGCAAGCAGCACTCCTCCTACACTGGACCGTAAGCAGAAGATGGCCTTCTTAAAGAGTTTAGAAGAATTTATGGCAAATGTTGGTGGACTTCTCTGTGTAAAATAAACAACAAAACTCTATGCCTAATTTAGACCCTTTCTGCAAAATGCACTGAGAAATGCTGAATGCTGACTAAATCTTGTACCTGTCTCTGGGTTCTTTGCAGCCATCTCAGATTCTAGAGAGCCTGGAAGTTTGAACATAACACCATGGAATAGGAGAGGTCAACTTTGAATCAGCTTCTGCTATTATGTGTTAGCTGCAATCTGTCATACTTGGGTGTGGAAGAGAATGAACAGAAAATTTGAATTTAATTTTTTTCCATATATGTGCAAACAGATATGGGCACAATGAAAAAGAAATGCAGTGCCTTTCCCCCTGCACTGGTTTAACATATGAGTGGTCATATAAACATACAGATTTCTTTTCTACCCAAAATCATGTTAGAGTGTGATGCAGATACATATAAAGCTCTAAACAGTTTAGCTGATTTTAAGCTTTATTTTTCCTCTCTTAAAGTTTGAGTTTGTGTTCCAATGGGGAAGAAAAACCAAACGGTGTTTTACTTTGTGTTTAGTTCTGTTTTTCTACATCAATCTGACATTGCAGGTTTAATGCAATGCAGGTTTTTACATTATGTTCTGCTGCCTAAAGTTCAGAGAAAATAAAGGTGTATATTTTTGTTCCCCTAAAATGAACTTTAGGAACTGTAGCCATTTCATTGCCTTAATTTAAAAGAAAAAAAAAAAGCTCATATACTTTAGGTAAGAAATTTAAGGCAAGATTTGACTCTTCAGAGTTGGTTTTGGATGTTGGCACTGAGCTGCTGTGTACCTGTTGCAGCCCTTCATGTTGAGGTGTTGTTTTGGAATGAGTGTCTAATGCAAGGTTCATGTGTAGTTTTACTTTCAGTATCTGTTTTGATTCTCACCTGGGTTGCACACAACTGCAATGTATTTCTACACTGAACTGTTTGCTGAAGCAATAATGACCCAAAAGGTGTGAATTACTTGCAAACTTTGTAAAGTTGGGGCATTAGCTAAAACAATTATGCTAGCACAGGGGTATCAAACCCTTTTACTCAAGCATCGTGTTTGTTTGACTCCAGTGGAGAAGGGTAATTGAGAGGTCTAGTGCTGTAGCAGATTTTTATTTTTGCTGAATCTAGCTCCACTTAGCAGAGCCCTCCCAGCTGCTCTGCTCTTGCTTGGTTTTTTATATCAGCACTTTAGCTTTTTTGATAGCAGAATATAGTGCCCTGAGTATACAGAACCAACAAGGGAAAGCAGCACGTGAATATGAGAGCAAGGCCTGCTTTTTCTCCTGTCAGGAGCCAAAGGAAACTGAAGCAAACACAAATGCTGCATGTCTAGTAAAATTATTTTTGTGGAAATACACGGAGGCAGAAGTGGGCCCTTCTTTCTAAGATCTCAGCTAGATTATGCTGTTGGATACTTCCCATTTGTTTTTAAAATTTATATAAAATGTACGGTATACACCTTTATATGGCTATGTATAGCTTCATGTTTGCAATTCTGTGCCATTCTTCAGCTATTCATCTCAAAATTAGTCACAACAGCCAGAATTTTCAAAAGACACAAATCTGATACTGTGCTATAGGTGATCTAAAGCTTTTTTTTCTTTTTAAGTTAAATCTGTATGTGTCTCAAGCATAGATCCGCAAGGAAAAATTGCCATCTCTTGATTACACTTTTCTCTTTTAATTGATGTGAAAAGTGGTCAAGGGCAGATTTACGCTTTGCAAAGTGACCATAAAACTTGTTACATAATAATGTACCTTCCCAGATAGTATTTTATTTCTAAGATAATTTGCATAATATTTTTGAACAGGGGTATTGCTCTCAATTTTTTTTTGAAAGTCTAGTATTTTTCTTTAAAGGATTTCTTGACTGTGCACTTGCACAAAAGATCCTGGCAGATCCTTCTGTTTCAAACTGTTGTGATGGCTGATTTTTTTTTTTTAATTGTCCTGGGTTTGCTATGTTTTTGAAACTGCTTCTGGAGTTTTTCTGAGTTTGTACATTGGATGGGACAGCATTTCTGAACATAATTTTTTTCAGATGAAGGGCATTGAAGCCTGGGAACATAAGCAGCAATAGGAGCTGCTAGATTGTTATGATGTGCTTGATGTGAAATATCTAGACTGAAGTCTTCAAAGAGATCATAACAAATACCTTCCATGTTTTGGGGTCTGACTGAGTAACTGATACACTCAGTCATCATTTCTAACTGCTCTGTCACCATTGTTTTATTAACCCTAAAGCTGGCTCACTATTTAAAAATATTTATTAACTTTAATATTTTTAAATCCTCTTGCATATTGTGATTGATGAATGGGAGCACAAATTGAGTTTCCATTCTGGGCAAAGTAATGTGCATACCTATTATTTTTTCTTGTCAGGCCCATTGTGTTGTAACAGAGACACATAGCTTCTTTTGAGTATCAAGACTTGTGAAAGTATGAACATTTACTTTCAAAGACTAGTTTTAAAGGTTATTCAAAAATTTCCATTGAACTTCATTTAAAATTAATATTATATGTTCAGTGGAAACTGTCCCAGTAAGGGTTTTTTGTCATTTTCCTGCTTGATGTTCTACTTCCCTGTTTCTTAGTTTTCCTTTCATTCTCTCGTATTCAGCAGGGATCTTTCCATGCCATTTTATGTTTCTTTCAGAGCAAATGCTAAGATGTCTCTGCTTAGTGACATCCATGAAATGGTTGCAAAGGCTTCTGGGAATAAGTGTTACTCATACTCCTGCTGGCTTGGTGTGACTGCTTCTACCTGAGCTATTTGGCTTCTAGATCCCTAACAAAAAAAAAAAAGAAAAAAAAATCCTTCCATGATTTTCTACACATCCAGTTGCTGTAAATCTAGATGTGAAAGGTCATGGAGGTCCACAGCAAAGACTCGTAGACCATTTTGAGTGAACACTGAGAGCTGACTCCACATAAATGTTCTGAAAGTTTTATAGCATCATTGCATTGATTTTTCCATTCACTGTGCAAAGTGATTAATGCACCTGTTCTTTGAAGGAAAAAAAGGCAATGAAAACTGAATTATAAATGCTGCACGATATAATTGTAAAAAATATATTTGTCTAGACTCTTTGTGCTAAAACAGATTATTGGACCAGTGTTTTCATTCTGAGACTAGAAAGTAAGTAGCTTTTTTCCCACTTTGCCAGCTCTTTCCCCATTGGAATAGTTCTGGTGCTGACATAATAATTTTCTGTTGTTCAGCCTATAATTTTCAACGCTGACAAGCATGACCATCGAGTTCCATCATGAAATTCAAGACCTTCTTGAGAGCACAGATACATAGGGACAGGGAGAAGTGGACTGGATACATGAAACTTTCACTTCCACATGCATTTATGCCTTAATTAGCTCCACTGATTTGCCACCAGAATCTGCTACTTTTTGCCCAGAGGTTTGTGTTTCACTGTTTAGTGGTAAAGGGCTCACCTTTTTTCTCAGGAACGAGAAACCCATTTTCTCAGCATGTCCAAATCCTACGAGATGAAAGAGAGGGGATTGGAGTCATTGCTTTCGTAGTGCATAGAATTCACTAAAGCCCCAGTGTTTACCTGGGCAAATCCCTTTCTATCTAAGCCATGTAGTTCTATTAAAAAAGCTTGCTCAGAGCAGTCAGTTGTCCATTTAAAATCTAATTCTTTAAAAGGGAAAGCAAATTCTAATTTGGGATCTGTAAAACTGTTCAAAAGTACAGATTTGCAGCCTTTCGCTTGTAAAACACTGCAAGTAATTTCAGTTTTGGTTAAGTAATTACATAAGAAGGGGTTTTTTTTTAATGGAAGTAGCTTGATGACTATAAGCGCAGCAGTAGGAGCCAGGCTCCTCTAATTTTGTAATAAATTTTTCCACTGGATCCTCTGTGGCCATTGGCAAGTTGCTAGAACAGTGTTGTTGTTAAAATAGCATTAACACCTACCTACCTCACAGGGATGTTGTGAGGATTAGCTTATGCCTATAAAATGCATTGAGGATCTGAGATGCTATGTAAATATTATATACTTTAATTTTAGTTTTGTGAGGTGTAAGATTTACTGTAACAAAAACAGAAGACTTTCATAATTGTAAGGCCCAGTAGAGGCAGCAGTGGTGCAGTATTCCCGGGACTGATCTGCTGCAGTACAGTAATGCTTGCTGTAAATTGTCATTATTTCAATTACACCTGATTGAAATGGTGGCTTCTTAAATAAGGTGAGATTCCCCACCAGTGTGCCTCAGTTCTGATCTGCACAGGGAGAGGACAGGTGTTGGTTGTTCAGGCTTTGGTGCCTCTGCTTGTGACAAGTGCTGCTTGTGGTGGTAGCGTTTTTGGTTTGGTTTGCATTTGGTTTTTTATACTTTTCTGCAAGGAACAAACACCACTCATTTCTCTTATGTCTGTTCCAGTCACTCAGTATAACCAAAGCCTAATAATAACAATTAAAATTTAAAGAGTCAGGTCTGCTCCCCCACACCCTATAAATTTGCATTTGAGTAGATGATGCTCTTTTTCAGTAAATTAGATTAGTGTTTTTTCAGCACTGATCATGAAACAAATCATGAAATGTGTTTTGTTCTAGAGCCTTAAGCTCTCAGCTGTCTTATAAAACATTTTTTAGTATGAAATTTCTTGGGGCCCTAGAAACTGAGAAGTAAGATACTCCTGGCTTTCCCTTCTCAGTGAATTAAAATTGCTTCTGCTTTTTCATTTCTTCCTTTTACCTATCCTGCTTTTCCTGTCCTTTTAAGCCATTTTAAGAGCATTTGTAAAGCCCTTCCAACCTCAAAACAAAGATACTACCCATGTAATTTTCCAGTCTGTTACAGCTTGATACTTGAAATTGATAAAATCCTCTCTAATAGTATTCCCCAGCACATTTCAATCTCCCATTGAACCATTCTAGAGTTTATAATTAGGAAGAAAAACAAAATTGACCTATTTTATTTGTTCTCTTTGTACAAAATAAGGAACCTCCATGCAGTGAACATGCGGTTTTAAGGCAATAAATGCTAGTACTGCTGTTGGTCAAGTGTGTAAATATTTTAAATGTGTCATTCAGTACTGTGTTGAATTTATATATTAAAACACAGGGATTGAAGTGCTAGTTGATTTCAAGTATTGTTTTGCCTGTACAGTTGAAGATATGAAGTTACATAGAAGTATTTCACAATTTATTGCAATAAGACTTGGGAAATGGCTGTGTAATCAAGCCTTATCACAATTGAATTTTCAATTTTGAAATTATCACTTTGTGTATTTTTAAGATCCATAAGCAGGAAGAGGATGAAATTGTTTTCCACTAAAGACTTTTATTATTTTGTTTTGGCCATGTGTGATTTGTGTGTATTCTTGTTTAATATTTTTTTAAATCTCACCTGTGTTGAATCCCTGAAATAGCATTTGTTATACTTCCTGACAGTAGAAACATAAATAGGAACATTATGAAGCCTTAGGCTACACCTTTCACTCTTTGACTACAGTGAATGCACAGTAATTAGGTTAAAAGTTGATGGGGTAACTTTAGCTTACGTCAGCACCTAAGGTATGAGTTTGTCCATCAGCAGAAAAAGGGTGATTAGGAGTGCAACAGGAGCATTTCACACTGGACTGCAGTTTCTAGAAATAGCTGTAAGCATATAATCAAATTAATCTTTTCCCCCATCTTCCAAAAGAAGTTTTAAAAGTGACTCTTCAGGTCACTGTTATTGGTGGTATTTTTCTACTCAAATGGAATACTGATTTCTGGGTCTTTCAATATCTGTGTGTCAACAGTTTTTTATGATGGTGTCTGGCATAGAAATGTTCTCCAAGCTCAAGATCTGTTCCCACATAAGGGCCGTCTAAGAGTGCGTTACTTTATGGATATCAGAAAAGTTCAGTTACAGGCAGCAGTTCCTAATGTGCAATGACATTTAGATAAACTACAATGACATTTAGATAAACTACAGCTATTTTCTATTGTTCCCCTCTTACTTCCATGCACTCACAGCGTTTAAAAAAGAAAAGAAAAAAAAGCTTTACAAATCCTGAAAGTAAAACTACGCGACAACTGTGGTGGTGACAGCTTGCTATGTCTCTTGGCTCTGTGTATCACTAGAATTTTACTGGTTTCAGAAGTAAAATGATGCAGTTATATATTTATATTGGCATGGTTTAGTTCAGTGGATATTTTGGTGAAGGACAGAAAAATTTAAGGTAATTTTGAAGAAATTCCTGAAAGCAGCTGGTAAGACTAACAGCAGCATATCCAAGAGCCTTTCATGTAGAAAATGGAACTATTCTGCTTTACCTTAAATACAAGTTCTGGAATAAACTTGAACGATTTGGGTACAAAGCCTTTATTCACACTTGTTTGTCTAAGTATACACAAACCCCATCAATTTTGCTTTTATGAAACTTACGTGTGCTTCAGTTGTGAGTGGTGGAGTTGGTGGTGGATTTTTTTCCTTCAATGATCTGCCATGTCTTACAAGCAGAAAAGTAAGAAAGCTCAACCCTCCAAATGCAATTTGTCTGGCCGGTCAACTGAGGAGCAGGTTGTACATAAACTGGAAAAGGGAAGGAGGAGGAGGAGAAAGTGAAAACTTTGCAGTTTTATCCAGAAAAAGAAAAACAGATCAATCTACAAGATACAAATGTTATTCCATAACTTTTAACCCATGTCATCTTGAAAGGGATCAGTAAATCGCTGCCATTTCATCAACACATTGGTTGGGGAAAAGAGAAAGTACTATTTTGGAATTGTGTGAAATGAAACGCGATACTATCAGTGTGAGTTTTGTTAATTACATAATAAATTCTTTATATTGAAAAACATTCCAAACAAATCTATATATCCAAAGAGGACAGTGAAGTTACCCACTGTGACTGATACATAATCCATTACTAGTTTTTCTTCTGTCTATATTTGAATCCTATGGAACAGCTGCTTTCACTTCAACATCCATTAGTATCAGATTTGATTTTCCTGACATGCTGTTGCCTTTGCAAGTTAAAGCTGTGGGTGTGATGTACTTCCTTTTTTTCCTCCCCTCTCTGTCTGGCCTACTGTTCATGGTTGTAAAGACATGTATGTTTGATTTGCTTGAACTTACTGTTTTGGATGCTGCAGTTTAGGTTTGTGGGATATTCAGACTGCTTCTGGCCTCTGTGTTTGGTGTTTGCTGAATGAAAGTCATCGCTAGACTCCAACACAAGTATTGATATGAAAGCCTCACTCATAACTTGGCTTAAGAAGTTGTCAGGACATTTGATTTAGTTTTGGAACCGCACCAATACTACTAATGGTCTTTTGTTCATTCAAACGATTGTTGTAACTCACAAAAAAACCCCCAAAGCCAAAACCCCATCACCACACTGTGGAGTCTTTAGCAAGATCACTGATGTCCTCACACAAGATCAACACTACTTTGGGGAAGGCTTATATTCTTCTGCCACTTTAAGGAAAGACTGTTCTTCTGAAGTACTTTTTGCCTGCTTTTAGGCTGTTATGCACTTTCATGATTTCTTAACAAACTACTGTTAAAATGTACTGTAACATGGATTTTGATAAGCGCACATGTATTTAAACAATTCACTCAGCCTCAGGAAAGCTGGAAAAATTGGATACCTGTTTTGTATCTTGGTTAAAGTGTTTGTTACCTGCATCCTTTAAGATGGCCAGATAATGTCTAGATCCTACGAGTGTAACTATTTAAGATACCAGTATAGTCTGTAAAAGGAGGACAGCGTAATTTTGCTTTAGGGACAGAGAAAAGGGTGTCCTTCTCTTATTTTTCTTAGAGGTATATATAGTCTGAATTGGAGTTTCAAAAGGAAAAAGCAGTAATAAACCCCATTTACTGTTCAGGAAAAGGAATGTTTTCTTTCTTAACACTATCTGACTTCTATTTTCTTCCTTCTCCTTAAAAAGTGTGTGTGAAATAAGTGCAGAGGTATGTGTAGGAAAAACTGTAAAATCTGCTGCTGTACATGTTTGCTACTTGACTGCATTTTCTGTTCCACTTTAATTTTACTGGTTTTGCTAAATATATTTTATATATTTTCCTTCCTGCTTCTTGTGATGGCAGAGTGATTACAGCTTTCTTGGGGAAAAACAACCGTGATAAGTCTTCGGGGCCAGAAATGCCATGAAGGTTGTATGTTACCGTGTGTCTCGGGACATTTGCTGAGAGAACTGTAAGTCAGGAGCAACAGTAAAATCCATGGGGATGTGAAAATGTACAAAGTATAAATACTGGTAATTCTGTTGAAGGGTTGTGGACTTCTGAAGTCCATTTAAAGTTTCAGTACCACTAGGTGGTATTAAGTGACTAGTGGTCACATATGTAGAGCATTTTTCAGTTTGGAAACTGTAGCCCTCTTTGTGGACCCTGAATTACTTCCAAGGGATCCACAAAGCCTGGCAAAATAAAAAGATGTCACAGGGATCGTGTATCACTGCCATGTTCCTAAGATTTGCATCTTCATAGAGAAAGAGTTGGAACTCCATGAACTGCTTGAAGGTGAAAGCTTCCTGCTGTACTTGAATTCATGGAGCAACTGCAAGCTTTTGAGAGGCCGACTGACAGTCTGTCCTCCTGTTGTGCCACGAGGTCTCAGGAAGCTGTGGTGCACCTGGCCCACACAGCTACCCCACAGGGCTCCACACATTTGATTCTGCATCTGTAGGGGAGCAGCTTATTGTTGAAAGAAAAAGTGCAGCAAGCTTAACTTACGAGACAAGGTGTTGCAGGTTGTTCTTCAAGTAGAATATTTCCACTTCATTATTTTCCATCATCAGAAGTAGAATTATGTTGACATGAACTACATGTAATTCTTGTATGCTTGTAAAGCACTGTGTGCTTGGCTGCCTTCCAAATCAATGTGCAGTTGGTTTGCCAGCCCTAAATATGTCAAGTTTATTTGGGGGGGGGGGGGCTAATAGAAATTTTTTAGACTTAATAGCAACAGGAAAGATTCTACAATTAGAACTTAATAATTATTTTCATATTAATTAAAGCTTTGAGCTACAATGACAGAACTGAAAACTATAGAATTCCATTAGTAGAGAAAAAATACAGTCGAGTAAAAATAAAAACTCAAACATCAAAACACAAAAACCTTGTGAGCAACAAGTTGCTATTGCTTTTCAGAGTCGAGCTGTGTTTTTAAACACTTTCTGATCTAGCAAAAGTGAAGACAGTGATCTATGTTGTCAGGTTTATCTCAAGGACACTGATATCACTGCTGTGTGACGTGGGTCTGTCAGTGAAAGGATAAGGGAGGTAGCTTAACTAGAAATACCTTTCTCCAAAAAACATTAGGGAGCAAGAAATCCCAGTTCTTAATAACAAATTTATTTCAGGGTGCTCTTTATAGACATTCCCATGTTTGTGGTTCATTTGTCCTCGCATCCCAGAGAAAGTGCAGCAAGAGAGATAACCTGTTTTCCTTCCTACAGGGTCACTTGAGCTCCTTCTGAGTTTTCCTTGGAGAACTGTCTTGTAACAGGATTCAAGCAAGGTCTTGAGCTGTCTGTTTGCTGCCAAGTAGTATCTGGTATCATAACCTAAATAATGTCACCCTGCCCACCCCCCCAAGCCCTGACACAGCCATGTGCCCTTACATGATCTGTCTAACCTCTCTGGTGAGCAGAAATTGCTCACCAAGGAACAGACTGCTGCTCTGGGAAATCTGGACTGAGAGGGTGTCTCGTCCCAGTCCCCTTTATACTTTCATTATAAGCCCTGTGCAGAATGTTTTTCATGTAAAATGCTTTACAAATGTGCATGAAATAGGAAAAATCACTGAAATGTCCCTTCTCTAAACCACATTTCTTGCTGGACTCGGTAATGCTATGCAGGTGTCAACACAGCTGACACTTTGCACAATGCAAGGAAAAGGGGATAGGTGGTTTGTTTTAAATTACAGCAGTGGTGGTAGCATAGATAGACATGGATGCACTCCACATAGGACAGTCTTGTGTCCTGGCATGAAGAATTTTTTTGGCAAGAACTTTCAAAGACAAAGTGGTTAATGCACTGAATGCCAGGTCCAGAGTACAACAAAGTGTTTTAAACCAAATAAAAATGCCCACAGTTCTCTACTGTCATGGAAGTAGTTTCCACATGGAAGTACTGTTTCCACACGAGAAAGTGAGAGGTTAAAAGTATGGAGATCTGAAGGAAAAATCAGCCTCTCCCCATATCCTGTAGTGGCAAGAACATTTTATTCTCTTCTGCTTACATAAGCTGTGCTGCAAAAATATTTTATCATTAATTTAGTATTTCCGTCTTCCAAGGCAGTAGTAGATCTGCTCTGTTTGTTGATGCCCACTGCTGAGCCCATGACTTTCTGTTCAGCCACTGCTGTGAAGTGTTGCAGCAGATGAATACTGAGCAGGTTGTAGGTAAAATAGCAGTTCTTATTCAGTTTCTTACTTAACTCATACCTGGTACAACTTCTTGCTCCAGAGAATTGGAGGAGAGTCTGCTGTTGGGTTAAATATAAATAATGTCATGGGCAACCTTCTATAAGTTGTTTTATAGGAGAGTTACTGAATATTAGACAACACTGTGAACATAGTTTTTACATGCATGAACGACAGGTGTGAGTTTTTTGTCTTGGGATAGTGAGATGATGATAAGTGCCAGACAAGCATCTTGTGCCTACACATGAGAAACAGAAAGATGGAAACATTTTATGGCCAAAGGGAAAGATGTAGTGAATTACCTTCTTCTCCTCTACTCTGCTTTTTTGAGAGTCCACCTGGAATACTGCATCCAGCTCTGGGGTCCCCAGCAGAAGGACATTGACCTGTTGGAGCAAGTCCAGAGGAGGGACACTAGCATGATTAGAGGGAGGAAACATCTTTCACATGAGGGAAAGTTAAGAGAATTGAGATTGTCCAGCCTGGGGCAGATTTTGGGGTGATCTAAATGCAGCCTTCCAGTACCTGAAGGGGGCCTGTAAGAAAGATGGAGAGAAACTTTTTCCAAGGGCATGTAGTGACAGGACAAGGGGAATGGCTTCAAACTGAAAGCAAGCGGGTTTAGATTAGATATTAAGAAGAAATTCTTTACTGTGAGGGTGGTGAGGCACTGGAATAGGTTGCCCAGTGCCTCATCCCTGGAAGTGTTCAAGGCCAGGCTGGATGGGACTTGAGGCAACCTGGTGTAGTGGAAGGTGTCTCTGCCCATGGCAGGGGGGGTGGAACTAGATACCTTTAAGGTCCCTTCCAACCCAAACCTTCTCTGATTTTATAAAGTTAAACAAGGAAGGTATTTTAAAACTTGCTTTCTTTTGAAGGTATCTAAGACTCTGCTCGACTTCTGTTCGTATGCAAGAAAGGGAGCTTGTTTCAACCTGCTAATGCTTAATAGAAATGGAAAGCCTGGACAGGAGAGCCAATGTAGAAAACCAGTCCGGGGCGCTGGGCTGCCGTGCGAGCCAGAAGCTCGTGGCTTTTGAACACCTGGGTTCCCTGGGATCGCCAGGTCTGCCGGGGCGGCCGCCCTTGGCCGTCTCACACGCCGGCTCCCACATCCGCTCCCACACGGACATTCCCGGCGGCCCGGCCGCTCCGCCTGGCCCCGCCCCCTCCCCCGCGGCTCCCGGCAGGGGGCGCGCGCCCC